>CM074436.1:28674951-29274951 GCA_037101425.1 Elopichthys bambusa
CCTCAAAATAGTCAGGCATCTTTTCTTTTACGGCAAATTGCCCGGACCAATATGCCGGCGCCGTTGACGTACGGCGGCTGATGGGGCGTAGGTGTATCCCTTACTATCCCTTCTGGGTTACAGATTTTATTATTGGGTATTTGTTAAATTTGTCTCGATGCAAATAATAATAATAAAAAGATTAACTTAGATTTTAATCAAAAAAAAAAAAAAAAAAAAAACGACACTGAAGACTCTTAATTTGCTCTCACTTCGAGCTTCTCTCTGAATAAAATGGCCACTTCTGATTGACAGTCGTGTAATATACTTTTATAATCGATGGGCGCTGCTGTTTAAAGTTGGTCGGAGATGTTAAGTATCTGGACTACAGTTTAACACACGGTTGCTCATTTTTGACTCAAACGACGCGCTGTGAAAACTCGGGAGCAAAATCTTAAAACCGGAAAGGTGAGTAAAGTCTATAGATGGGATGCTATTATAGCTTGTATTTGTCATCTAAACATGATAGATGATCGATAGTTTTATCAACTAATATTAAATACGCCCTACTTACTTTAACGTGTGCCTTACAAGTTTGTGCAATCAAAGCAACAACTGCTTTTACTTAGGCTGCTTTTATTACTTTATTACTATGTATTGCTATTTATTAATAACACATTTATGTATTTGTTATTAAATTCATTAAATTGTTTTCATATTTGCTTTAACCTTTAATCTGTCTGTTTTAATGCTGTACTCATAAAAACATCAGAATAATGTTGAAACTGTATAAGACACAAATGATTGACTGGAAGTGCTTCTGTCACACTTATCACCCTAATGATTTTAAATAAATTGTATCCTTTTGTCTAAATTAAGTCTTATTCTTATTCGTATGCTCCAGTTCAAGAGACGAACTATAATGCCATTTTTTCGTGCACCAGCCAGGAACCCATCAGGGATCCACAGTTTTCTTCTATTACTCTTTGGTAAGATGTCACTTTCTATTCTTTTGTGAAATAATATATTGTTATTTCTCTTCAATAATCAATGTGGTCTGTCCTCACAACCACATTTAGCTGCTTGTTGAGCCCTGTTCAAATGATTTTGCATCATCAGTGGTTGCTATCGCTAATCACTTTGTCAGTGCAAAAGTCTGTCACTTCTCTTTACACTAACTAGTGTTTTTTTATTTTATTTTATTTATTTATTTACAATGAAACATGTCAATCTAAAATTACTTTTTAATTCTCTCTTTCCCCTGCTATAGTTCCTTGTCTGGGTGGAATGTTAGTCTCTGATGCGGTGAAAGTGAGGGGTACTGCGATTATCCCTTGCAACAAAACATGTAATGGGGATGTTTTATGGGAATTAACAACTAAAAATGAAAAGTTGGATGTCTTGCAATGTGTTCAAGGGACTTGCACAGAAGGAGTCAGCTTTAAGAACAGAGTAAGCCTCTCTGAAAAGGCTGGAGACCGGTCTCTAAAACTCTTTCCTGTTCTGTACAATGACGAAGGCTGGTACAAGGTCATGTGCGATTTAGCATTTCTTTGTAGATTTCACTTGGAAGTTTTTGGTAAGTTTTGACTTAATTAGTTAAAGCATGGTATAAGATCAATTAATTTACAGTTAACAGTCCTAGTTTGCTTGCCGATGTGAACTTGTGCTATACGTTTTGTTTCTTTTCATTGTTTAGTACCCACTACTGTGAACGCCTCAATCGGAGGCAATGTCACAGTGCACTGCTATGCACGTACAGAAAAACAGATTGCTGATGATGCTGTGAACATCTTATGGAAAAAAGATGACCAAATTGTGTTACAAGTTAAAAAAGGAATTACAAAATATGGTTCAAGTTTTACAGACAGGGCATCAGTTTCACTACACCATTATAAGGATGGAGATCTTTCCCTTACCATATTCGGGGTCACCACATCAGATAAGGGATTATACCGGTGCTATCACCGTACAGAAGAGGAACGTGGGCATCCTGGTGCTGTCACTCTTAAAGTTACAGGTTGTTGAATGTTATTATTATTAATATTTTTTACAGTGCTTCTTTTTTCTACAGAAAAAGAAAGGATTGTTTAACTAAAATGTGTCATTTTTTTTCTTCAGCTCTTCAAAAGTTCTGTGCAAAGAAGTTTGGCGACAGTCTCACCCTTGACCTGTTCGGCTCAGACCCTGTGACGGTGTCTTTCACCGGTTCAGCCGAGACACTGGTTTGCAGTGTGACGGAAAACGACACTGTGTGTTCACCTGAATACGCTAACAGAGTGTCTGTCATCAATAACTCCCTTACACTGAGGGGGTTGACATCTTCTGATAGTGGGATCTTTACTGTGAAAGAGAAAACGGGTGAAGTCATTAGTATCAACACTGTTACTGTGGAGGGTAAGTTTTACATCAAACTAAATTAACTTTTATTTTTATTGTTTTTCAGTGTAAAATTTGCTAAGCTTTTGCATTCCCCTTTCTGTCGTCCACAGGTGTGACCTGGAGGCATCACTACCTAGCTCTGTCTGCACTGACTGGTTTTGTTTTCAGTTGCATTTGTCTGTTCTTTTGGTGTAAGTGTCATAGAAAGTCACAAGCACCAGAAGCTCGATCCTGTTATAATGCAACAGAGTTTACTGGAGAGCCTTCATGCATCGGATTGTCACAACAAGAAACCAGCCCAAATATTTCAGAGGAGTCTGACGTTAATACACACACCCCCTTAGAGGAGACCGTGCCTATGATGACCACTGAGAAGCACGACAGCACTGAAGAGGAGGTGCGTGGAGTACGTGTGTGGAATACCTCTGGAATATGACTGGGAGAAACAATGTAGCATATTTTAAGGAAACTAAAGCAGTTTTCTGCTGTATGCTATGAAAAAGATTACATTACTTTTTAGGGTACTGCATAACTGTGCCAATGAACAATATGTGAAACACAAAGTGAATCTCATCTCAGGTTACTAGATCAATGGAAAAATGTAATTAACACCAAAGAAACCATGTGAACAGAAAAGCACGCCAGTTTTTAGGTTTTTATAGTGGCTTGCAGTTAGCCACAGAATGTACTTAACATATTTAATTACAAATCACTTAATGGCCTTTTCCTGGTAAGTTTATGTGGCTGACAGACATTTTAAGTCATTAGGGTGGAACCAGACATGCTGGAACTGCACATCTATTACTCTCCATAACTGAACAATCTCCCAGATGATGTCAGATGTGCCCACACTAGAAACCCCTGTTATACTGTGCTGCTGCCTCTCAAGCATTACTCTGCACTTTTTCTTGTTGCACTTTGATACAATGCGCTTTTTCCTAACATTCAAAAGCTTTTGTTCTTTTATTAATTTTTATAAAAGTTTTTATTGAAGGTGTTTGTGTTTTATTAACTTTTGTGGTCCAAATTCACATGAAATTACTGATGAATGTACCAGACCAATTCAAAGCATTTCCAAGATATAATTTTACAGATTTTTTTTTTTTTTTTTTTTTTTTTTTTTTTTTTACAAATTGTTGTAGTAATTTTACCAGACTTTCTGTAAATGTTGTTTATTGTGCACAATGTTAATGATGTTTATTTCTCTAAAATTTGAGAAGACATTTTTCAGTTATCATCTCTTGTGATTTCAATAAGCAGCAAACATAAAAATGTGTACTTGTTGCCTCAGAAGAGATTACCTATTTTATGAAAAAAAAAAAAAAAAAACCCACATATTTTGGTCAATCTAGAAAGTGTTTTATGATTTTTTTTTTTAAGGAAACCTTGATGGTACTTTTTATGGCAACATGTTCTTCAACCAATACGCCCATATAGGTCGTTTGTCACTTACCTGAAATCCGACCCATATGAGCGTTTGCTAAAGTTGCGCCCCTAGCGACAACAGGACACTTTTTTTTATTTTAATGCATTGTTCCCTTTTTAACTGCGTCATATTTCGGGTAGTTCAATTGGCAGAGTATTGCAATATATAACAATATGTGATCATGCGATCGTGGGTTCGATCCCAGGGAACGCATGTTCTCATGAAGTGTATATGCACTATAAATCACTGAGGGTAGGTTTGTGGGTGTAGTCGATAATAAGAAAGTGAGTTTTGCTAAATGGAAATAGGACAAATGGTGTAAAAAGTCCACACATTGCCTTTAAAGGAACACGCATTTTGTAACGACAGTCATACGTCATTTCATGACGACAGACGTAACACAACACTCATTTTTACACCAGCTATGGGCGCATGACTTTAAAACGTAAATACAGGTCGTAATAAGGTGGTTGAAAAACGACCTATAGGGTCGTAACACTTTAACTAATGTTTAACTTATTGTAAAGTATTAACTAACATTTACTCATCTTCGTTAACATTAGTTAATGAAAATACAGTTAATTGTTTGTTCATGTTAGTTCACAGTGCATTAACTGATGTTAACAAGATTTTAATAATGTATTAGTAAATGTTGAAATTAACATTAACAAAGATTAATAAATGCTTTATAAGTGCAGTTCATTATTAGTTCATGTTAACTGTTACTGAAATATGTGTCATCCAGTATAGGTGTTATGTCATGATCAAAAAACTGCAAATTACAGAAATCAAACTATTTTAGATTTTAGGTTCTTCCAAATAATAAAAATGAGATGTCATGTCATAAATGCTATGTTTATGATATGTTTTGCATACTTGTAATGTAATCTAACCAATGAATCACAGCTACCCACGGATTTACAGCACTAATTATACAGAAATCCTCAAAAGTGAAAATCCCCAGCTTAAAACAAGTTTTCTTCTTACAGTATTTACATATATTTTGAAGTAGACATTGTTTAAAACATAGCCCAGCCATCAGGTCACATTACAGGTTTTCAGTTAGGACTGCTTTTGTGGTATCATGGCCTATAGGACTGGCATTTGTTGACTACATGATAATGCATATGATCTAAGACCTAAGACATTCAGACCAGGATCAATGAGATTATGCCACACAAACAATGTTTTCATATAGGTCAAGAGCAAAACTACAGCTGAGACCACATTTTTGTTTTCATGTGTCTGTGCAGGCTACAGTGAACGTAATTATGTCATTGACATATGTACTTAATGTACATCTGTGTACGTTTAGAACGCAAAATCCTTAAAGACTCAAATGACCACAGATTCTGCCAAGAATGTATCCCTGTGGTAAACTTAAAAATACATGAATAACAAAATCATAACGTAACTAATGCTTCCTAATACCCTACTGACAACCACAGCTGGATTAGTGTTGAATTGTAATTGGCTGAACTAAACCATCCAGCCCAATAAAAGAGATCTACTGTACTGTACAGTAGATCACAGCTGGAGTGACAAACAGGTGGGTGCCAGCAACATTTTTGCTGCTAAAAGATGATAGGTTTGAATATACTGGTAACAAATTCAGACTGTATAATTTTAAAATATGCTGTTTAAGATTATTTTTCAGATTGTAAAATGAAGAACTTTGTTTTCGTCTTTATGGTTCTGACCATAATTGCTGATGTGAGTACAATGATTCACTCAAATACATTTTATCATGTTACTTTTGGTCATTAATGACCAAATCATCAATTCAGATCAATTCATCCACACATGCTTTAATCACTTTGATACTTTCTTCTCTTTTAGATCAGCTCAGCCAAGGTAAAATTCATATCTTCAGGATTATCTGTGCTGTGTTTGTTAAACTGATGCTTTAAGCGGCTCTTATTTTTAGAAGTTGCGTCTGATCAACGGTCTGAATGGTGGTCTGGTTACTGGTGTAAATGGAGTTAACCCTCTACTGGTGGGTGGTCTGAACCCACCCATTCTTTCTGGTGGTGCTGCTGTTATAGGACAGCCTCCATTAACACAGGTAGAAACTGATAGTTTACCACTTAAGCACTTTATATATCCCACTGGGATAATGTCCTACACAGATGATTACAAACTCTTATGTGTCTGACAGTTTCTGCCTGCAGCCGCTCTTCCTCAATATGTGCTTCAGCAGCCGCCTGTGGCCGCAGTTCCCTACGCTCCACCCAACATTGGACCTCAGATGGCTTACCCTTTCGCTCCCTCTAACGGGGTATTTGTTCATGTTCATTCACAACGTTTGTATGTAACAATATACATTTATTTCTAATCTAATCTGAGATGTGTTTCGACTATGTTCTGATAAACAGGGGCTGCCGTATTACATTGGTGGGCCCCAGAATCAACCAGGCATAATCCCTCCTCAGCAACAAGTTATGGTACAAAACAAATCTGCTAGTTGCTAGTACTATGCTAATGTTAAAAATTCAATGCATGGCCTATAAATATGTTAAGGAAACTAATGTTTTTTAGGCTGGACAAGGCCTTACTGGAAATAACCAAGCTGTACCACTAGGCTCACTGACTAGATTTAAGGTAAGTTTTGCAATTTCAAGTACTCCATAATTGCATCGACCCTCCATCATCAAGTTTTTCCACAGATTTAAATCCTGAGGTCCTTTCATTAAGGCAAAACCCTTGTTTTTTTAGGTACTGGTGGTTAATTTTGAGATTTTTCTTACTAGTGGAAATATATATTAAATAAATACATATTTAATTGTTTATTTTATTACACTTTATCTATTTGTATCTTTAAAGGCTTTTTCTCAAAATAAGCACTTTATTCTCAAGTTAGAAATCTCCACCTCGGCAGCACTTAACATACACCAAAATTTACAGTTTTATTCCTATCTATATTCTGAAGGTATACAGTTAATATGTAATTTACCTGATATATATTTAATATTTTTTTCCTAAAAGCATGAATTTTATTTGTTGACAGTAGTTTCTGATCTTTGTGATAAAAAGCATTATCCAAAAGTTTATTTGTAAAATAATCTTTAACTCTAATATGTGAGCAAAATGAAACATGAATTTTGAACCTGGCTTTATACAGTGTTCAGATTTCTGTGTTGTGCATTTATGCAAATTAATGCATATTTAATTAGATGATGACTCGTTTGCACATTTCAACATTTCAGAAAACTTGTAATACAAAACAATTGTCTTAATGTACTGTGATTAATCAGCTGCAAGAAGTATGTTGATGTCTGTTAGTTAAACATGTATTTATTTTTTTCAAGTCAATGTCAAATTTCAGGTCTATAAGTTCTTGGTAAAAAGTGTTACTGAAACTTCATTGTTTAGCAGTGTTTATGCAGTATTCAAAAGGCAGAATTCCTGTCATCCAGCGTTTGAACTGTTAAATCATTCTTAATTTTTCCTCAGCGCGCCTTCCTCAGAAGGAACACTGCGAGACCACCTGTCTCAATCACCCAGGTTAGTAGAAAAGATGTTTTGTATATTTCTGAAATCTAATGTGTTGTACAACATAATATAATTTTGACTTTATCATCTGCATACAGATGCCAGCTCAGCTCAGCCCTGCTGTGTCTGGAAATCCTGTGGGGTAAATTTGAGTGAAAGACGTGTTTGAATTGCTGAGGTGTGTTATGCATGTGGTGACAGACATTATTACACAGTTTTCAGTGCACAATAATCAATACTTTTGCTGAAAAAGCTGATTAAGTTTGTTTCTTTTTGCAGATACTTTCAAGATATCTCATCTTTTCTACATTAAATCTAGTTTTCCTATAACAATATTACAGAATCATTGCTGATAAGTAAAATGTTTAGTATTCTTTATGCAGTTAATCCATTCTAATTGTCTAACCCATTGCTTTATATTGACAAATTATCAGCATGTGTAATAAATGTTTATACTGAATACTTAATAAAAGTCACTAGTTTGATGCAACTTGAATATTTTCTTTCAATTTATACTCTTAATGATATGATAATATAATGATCACGCTGAGTTTGTTCATTGTGTTATATTGCCATCTACTGGTAACAGTGTTCCTGAAGTTACATTTTTGAAAGGAAAAAATAATATATCATACAGTTAACACTATCATGATTATGATCATCATCACTGTTTTAAAAAGAATGATTAAATCCAATTGTCTTTGTTTTTGCATTCTCTGCAAATTTGTCCCAAACAGCTCTCCATTAAGGATATGTATTCTTTCGTCAGTGTCTGACAAAACTTATTTCTGATGTGAGCACTGGTCCAAAGAGACCATAACAATTATTATGGTTCAGACTAAAAGTATGTCGAAACTGTGGTTGTTTCAGAAAAGATTGTATTAGCTACCACAAAATAGCATCTGGACAGATACAGATGCAACTTTTCAAACATTATACAGACATAGACAGAAAATAAAGACAGTAAGCTCCTTAGGTTTGTTGTGATTTAATCATAATAATACATTTTGGGGAGAGTAGGTTTTTTTTTTTTTTTTTGCATTTTAAATGCAACAATTACCAACTTACAGTACACAATCAATCACATATCACAAGTGACAACACTACACATGTACAGACAGAGAGAAAAATAAAAAATGAATCATAAACAATACACAAAGGGGTCAGTAAGATTTTGTTTTAAGGTAATGCTTTGATTTGGCATTGATGCATTAAATTGGTCAAAAGAGGCAGTGAAGACTTTTAAAATAAATTCTGTTCTTTTGAACTTTCTATTCCTCAAAGAATCCTGAAAAAACATCTATGATTTTGTTTCCAGAAAATATTAAGTGGCACAACTGTTTTCAACATTAATAATAAGAATTTATGCAGTGTTGGGGTAACGCATTGCAAGTAACACGAGTTATGTAATCAGTTTACTTTTTTCAAGTAACTCGTAAAGCAATGCATTACTTTTAAATTTACAACAAAATATCTTTATCAAATAAGTAACACAAGTTTCCCATTTATTGACTGACACCTCTCCTGTCGCCATGTTTAGAGAAATCAGGAGTGCTGAGGACGGTGGAGGTGTTGTGTGTGCTGTTTGTGGCTGGTAGATGATGCTTGTTGTAGTTCTTGACTAAATGTAAACATGCATTTACTCATCTCACTTGCACAAAACAGATTCAGTATTGCTCAAAATGAATGAAACCAGTGAAATGCAAATTCAGAATAGTATACACAGCCTGAGGCTTATTCATTTCACTTTTTTGTACAACTGGCACAATGCGGCACCAGGCGCGGCGCAAGTGTTATTTACTATTTCAGCCGAGGAACATATTTATATGAAAACGAGGAGTGTTCAGGCACGTTACTATTTTGAGGCAACTGAAATTGACTGCACCGTTGACCAACTGAATCCTGGTCTATGGCCCTATTTGAACGATTTAAGCGCGCGGCAAAGCCACTGGAAGGCAAGCCTGCAACCTTTAGCCAAAAAAGAGTAATGGCTAATGCTAATGCAACATGGCGTATTCGCTATACAAGGCGGAATTTGCAAGCGGAAAAACTGAACGCGTCTATAGTGAGGAAACGGATCTGCTCGTGCGCAAGTTAAAGCTAGATTCCACCGTTGTGCACCCGCATATAGGTGCATATTATATGGTGAGAATAAGTAACGCAAAAGTATACCGTGATGCATTACTACCCAGCCAACATGTATATGTGGGCCCCACATGGTATATGCTTGGGCTACATGGGTACCAATTGGGCATGGTCCCATAATGGGCATCTTATCTGGGGCCCACATGGGTCAGCAAAGTAGGTCGCACATGGGCAAAAACATTTTTCAACCCATTTCATACCCATATGGGCCCCACATACAAATGTAATTTGTATAGTAATGCAATTAGTTACTTTTTAGTGAGTATATCTATATATATGTTGTAATATTGTAATACATACTTTTAAAAGTAACTTTCCCCTGACACTCAGTTATGTATGTGTGTATTTATTTATCCAAACCTGCATATTAGGATGATTTCTGAAGGATCACGTGACTGAAGAGTGGAGTAATGATGCTGAAAATTCAGCTTTGCCATCACAATAATGAATAGTAGAAAATAGTTATTTAAAATTGTTATATGAATATTACTGTTTTTACGGTGTTTGTTGATTAAATAAATACAGCCTTGGTGAGCATGAGACTCAACAACATTACTGACCCCAAACAGTAGTGTATTTCAATTTAAAAAAGACAGGCTGTTCCACCTCAGCTTTCTTATTTCATTACTCATTTAAATATGCAAATGGTGCTTGATTACATTATTATATCTTTCAGAAAAATCTTACAGACAGTAGTGTGTGTGTGTGTGTACAGTATATATGATATGACAGTATGGGTATTTTCATTAGTGTGCAAAATAGTTTGTGTCACAACTATTCTGCATATCAAAGTCAGAACATAAATTCTTTAGGGTTGTAACTAGGACAAGTGTTTAACCAGGTACAGACATAACTTAAAAATAAAAAATATATAATAAATATACATTTTGCTCAACCAAATCTAGACATCTAGTAACTAAATCTAAAACAGAATGTAGTCTAAAATAGATACTAAATAATGTTTTGAGATATTTGTTGTTTGTTTAATAATGCCATCTACTGGACTTTAAGGTTGCTGCACATTTTAGAAAGGAGAAAGGTCACTACAGCTGGATAAATGCAAACCATTTCAGTCTGGTTCTTCTGTCTGGAAATACTCAGCCCTTAAAACATGTAATTATGGAGTGGAGATGACCACACTAATTACTCTAATTATTGTTTTGAAGAGAATGATTAAATCTGTTCTTCTTGTTTTTTTTTTCTCAGTCAGACAATAATTTGTCTCCTTACCTCACAGAGCAAACAGCTCTTCATTCAGCCTGCTTATTAGTCTGTGAATCTGTGACAAAACTCAGTCCTGATTTCAGGCACCTGTTTGATCTGTTAAGCATTAAATGTTTTTAATGATTTACTATAATATCATAATGATAGACAGTTCTTATTTCAGCAAAACACACATACTGTACTTACAGACATACTCAAAACCAGACAATAAATTAATGAAAACAATTAGCAACTCAGGTTTTAAGGTGTTTGACCATAATGATATATGTGTATATATGACACATCATGGACAAATTGAGAAACATGACACACTGCATGAGTCACAACTACAGCAACATGATATTATAAGAGGGCAAACACCAGTTTAAAAGCAAAGGGGAAAAGGCGATAATAGGTTGCACTTCTGCTCTGCCATGAACATACTTTTATTTTCTCTCATATTGTGCATTTATTGACTGTTTTATTAGAAGTATATATAGACAGTACCAGCCAGGATTCTATCCGTCTCTCTTCATTTTAAAAGCATATTTTAGTATTTGTTTATTGTCATAATTTGTTCATCCACAGCTTACCAAGATGAAGTTTCAGGCCGTCTTTTCCATGGCTGGTTTTCTCAGCATTTGCACTTGTGTCCCTGTAAGTGTTAATATGTATGTGTGTATATATATATATATATATATATATATATATATATATAAAAGGATAAATAAATGTTTTCAGTTTGAACCTATACTAACAAAGCTGTTTGTGTTTCTCAGATCTACCAGCCACAGTTTGGAATAATTGCAAGTAACAGTAATGAGGTATGTTTCTTATACATTTTTTTTGTCCTAAATTATTTTATTAATTGTTATATAATAATTACACTACCTTTGAAAAGTTTAGAGTCAGTAAGATTTTTTAATGTTTTTGAAAGAAGTCTCTAATACTCACCAAGGCTGCATTTATTTGATCAAAAACACAAAACAGTAATATTGTAAAATATTATTACAATTTATAATGTAAAATTGTTATATATTTTAAAATGTAATTTATTCCTGTGATGAAATCTGAATCATCAGCATCATTACTCCAGTCTTCAGTGTCACATGATCCTTCAGAAATCATTCTAATACACTGATTTGGTGCTCACTTTTCTTGTTATCAATGTTGAAAACGGTTGTGCTGCTTAATATATTTGTGGAAACTGATGCATTTCCCCCCCAGGACCTACTGATAAATGGAAACTGAATAGAAACATCATATATTTGAAATAGTAATCTTTTGTAGCATGATAAATGTCTTTACTCTCACCTAATGCATACTTGCTGAATAAAAGTATTCTGTCAAAATAAATTAATAAATAAATCTGACTGATCCCAAACTTTTTAACAGTAATGAATAATTTTGTTTTTTGTCCTGCATTTTGGACAGTTGTTAAACGTTCCTTTCTTGTAGGTTTTGCGTCTCAATGGACTCACTGTAGCAGGTTTGGGTCCAGCACAGGTAATTCAGCTTCCAGTCACTTTAAAAAGCTTTGCTTAAACATTTAATATAGGCAAAAACAAAATCGCCTTGTACATGACCAATATATATATTTCTTAACCTGAAAAAAGGAATTAACTAGTATCTTAATATAGTGTTTTCAAATTCAATAAGAAAAGTATTTTTTAAACTAGTAAATTACTTTTTTGTGAAACACCTGTATATTTATTCAAAATTGTATGTCGCTCATGTTATAAGGTGCTCAACTAAATCTTAGTGGAATCCTATAGCTCTTTGTTTTCTTTCTCCTTAGGGTACTCCATTTTTCTCTCCCTACCTGATCCAGCAGCAGCCCCCGCAGGTGCTGAACTTTAATCCTGCGATGCAGGGACCCTTCTTTCCCCCTCAAATAAACCAGCTGAACCCAGCACAGTTGCCCCCGTTGCAGCAGGAGCAGCCTTTACCTGGCTTCGGTCCCAATAACGGCGTACCAGCACAGAACCCTCCCCCGGTATAGACAGTTTTATTGAACATAGATGCTGATTTAACTTATTATCACTGATTTTTTGGAGAGTAAGTCAAATTTTGTTTCTAGGGCTTTCCATTCTTCCTGACAAATCTATATCCTCTGAGAAACACTCCTGTAAGGCTGATACCCCAGAATGCTGGCCCCAATGTTCAAGGCCAGGCTACGATGCAACCAATACAACCAATGCAACCAATGCAACCAGTGCAACCAATACAACCAATCCAGGTATTGTAAAGATTCACATTTTCTTTTCTTTTTTCCTTTTTAGCAAAAAAAGAAAAAAAGAAAAATGACTAAATGAAAAGTGTATTACCTCTACAAAGGAACCACAGAAGATGTATTTTTGTTTGACACAACTCAGAAATATTAAATATTTAAAAAAATAATGATTAAAAATAATTAATGATTAATATTTGCATAAATATTCAATATTAATGTTATTTTCCCCCCTGTTTCATTGTAATCTCAAAGGACTTGTATTTATGTTTTCTTCTCAGACAGTCTTAAAGACAAATTTTGACATGTTTCAGAACAGGGTGAAGGCAGTAGACCCGAAGGTAACGTCTGCTCCTGATTACCGTGGTGATCGGCCTGGTCCTGGAACTGGAGAGGTAATGCAATAGTAAACTTGCATCTTTTTTCAGTTTTCTTTGGTTTACACATGCTATTATTAACTAAACATGACAAAAACATGACTGGGCAGAATAATTGCTGTAGAATTTGTAGACACATTAGCTTGTTTATTAACCAATCCTGTCTCCGACAGGGGCATCCTGGCTTCCCATTGTTTGAGCCATAGGCTCAGAAGATTTTGTTATTAAAAAGGTATTAAAAAGTTTTCTTAAAAGTATATTATAATGGGATATCCTACCAATTAATTTATCAGAATGTACAATTGTTGTTGGCTTTCCAGATATCCCACCATGGAGATCCCTCACAGGAGACATTTTTTATTCAATTTGGAAATATCCATATGTTGCCAAATAAATAAATGTTGCTCAATTTATTTGGTCTGTAATGATTTTTCCTGTTCAAAATACTCTTTGTACTCCTAATAAAACTTGATGCTTGCATGTATTAGCAATCAAAAGTAAAATAAGTGATGCAGTTCAGTGACAAAATGATCAAGTATAGCAGTGTGTCATGTTTGGTTGTAGAGAGCGCTAAAACGAAAAGAGTAGACAACAAAAACAGTCTTTATTTAATCCACACAGGAATAACTCAGGAGATCACAGGAGGAAACATTTATACAAACATGTTAAATAAAGACGATACTGGAACTAGAGAAACACAGGGCTTAAATACATGAGGAGAGTAATTAATGTCAAAAGGAACATGTTTGGCAACTAATAACAACCAGGGAAACTAACTAGGGAACACAGACAGGCAAACAGGGAAACCAAAACACCATGATAATAGAACAAATTTTAATGAACAGATTCTCAAATGATTAAAGAAGAAAATCCAGCAAACTAAGAGTGAACAACCACCAAGAGGCATTAATCATCAAAAAAATAATACTAATACTAATCTATATTATACATTTCATTTCTCTGCTGAATTATATAATAGTTGGAGGTCCACCTATGGAAAAAGAAAAATAAGTTATTTAAAGCCCAAATGAAGTTTTTAATCAAATTAATTTTATTTATTGTAGGTATAGGAATCTGCCCTACCATTGTGATTATTGTATATGGTTCCTAATTTGTCCCATGATCACTTTTAGACTCCGCCTGGAGAATCAGAGTCAAAAGCAATGTTGTATAAATCAATAAAACAAGAGAATATAAAATGTATACTCAAATAGTTCAAAACTAACTTGAGGACCAAAACACTGACCTTCATGAATGCAGGGAGCTGCAGAGACAACCACAACATTCAAATGATCAAGAAAAAAGAATGAATCAAGAAAGAGAATGAAAAATTCTAGGAACTGGCAGATATTTATGATGTAACTAATGTGTTATTAGTACATGTTCCGGATTACTTACAAGCTGTGTAATGCCATATTCAAAAGAGATTCTTTGCTATGGGGAACAAATTTACAATAGACTGTTATATTAAACAACAACAACAATATTTAGTCCCAGATATGGAATATGATTAATAAACAAGGTGATTTGTTGTATTTGACATACCGTTGCAGTTGGGTTGTAGATGAGCTTCACGTAAGGCTGTTAGATAGAAAAAGTTTAAGTTGATTTGGATACTTATGCATTTAAATGTACTTTTTATCCTTTATATGTGTTATATTTTTATTTATTTGATATATTTATATATATATATTATAAAGCATGATGAATGTTGATTATAGTGCCTGTTACCTGAGGGCCATAGAGGGAGAAACCCTGCCCATACTAAAAGTGATAAAAAATGATTAAATTATTTAAATATACAACAAAGAAATCATACAGGACTTATTTCACAATAAAAAAGTTTTATAGGCTAATAAAAAAAACAACAACTTTACCCCCAGTTCCTGAGGTCTATTCACTCCACCCTGTAATTTAGTCACATAATGCATAATGGTATGCATTATTTCAACATGAAACATACATACTAGTGACTTATCAAAATTAAATCTAATCTTCATTACCTTTTTTGGTGGCTGCATCTGCTCTCTACCCTGAGAAAGAAGAATGTATTTGCAGTGAATATCATTAATCTTATACTTTCTTATTACTTTTTGCCCATTTAAATATCTCTCATTATCTGTTCAACGCCTCAAATTAAACAAAGTATGAAATAAAACATGTAAAATGTTGTGAATGGAAAATGAATGGCAGTGTATTATCTTTACATGTACAGTTCCAATCACTCACTTTTGGTAAGAGGAAGACATTCTCTCCCTGGAAACAAAAGCAAAAATTAATTCTGATTGTATCTATTATTGTATTTTCGTATCTTGAAATATGTAAGGTTAATTGAAAACGACAATTTCCAGTTATCCACTTTTTGGCATTACCTCCTTTAGATGGAAAGCACTAACATTCTGTTGAAGGGGAGAACATATTATTTATTTATTTTTGCTTTTTTTATATATTCAGAAAGTTATTTAGACATAGCATTGCAAGTCATGTCAAAATATTAAAGAAAAAAAAATTTGGTCAACTATTTTCAAGTACAAAACAACAACACCAAGGCCTGGTTTCACAGACAGGGCTTAGCCTAAGCTAGGGCTAAGCCTTAGTTCAATTAGGATATTTAAGTAACTTTTATAAAAGTACACTAGAAAAAAAACATTGCTGGTGTGCATCTTGGTGTGAGACAAAACACACCATACTGTAAGATATGTCAGTACAAGTTGCTTTCAGTTAAAACAGCTCAAACATGCATTTTAGTCTACTAGCTTAAGCCTTGTCTGTGAAACCGGGGGCAAGAGTTTCACTCACCTGCACAGTGACATTTTCAGCCTATACGTTCATCCAAGTGGATAAAAAAATTATTAAACACAAATTAGAGACTTCAAATGCATTCAGTTATTGACAAATAATGTCTTTGGTTAAATTATCTCACCTTGAAGATTGGTATGAACTGCCTATTGTCCTAAGACATTAATGAAAGTGAACTCATAAATCCATACACAATCAATAACAACTGAACATAAAACTCTGTATTCCATGAATTAATTTGTAAAGAGCTTGTTAATATAAGCCTATGAGCCTACCATCATGTTGGGACTCAGGGGTTTTCCAAAGAGTTGGTTCATTTGATTGTCTGTACCCCCACCTACTGGAGCTTGAGTTGGGTGCATCGGCATCCTATCCGTCTGAAAGGATTTAACAGCATTAACAATTAATTTTCATATTTTAGCAAACTTGCTGTTTCATTTTAACTTTCTAAAATTCTGTTATTCCACATAAATAATAATATTTAATTCAATCCTATTTGTCCCAGGATGAGGGCAATGGCAAATATTTAAACTATGCCCTAAAGACATAGTGTGCACTATCACTATATCTATTTGATTTGCAAGTTTTTATCTGGAAGATGTATTTCTTTAGAGCGTCTGTTCATCTGTAATATGTCTCTAGGATATTTCATTTAGAAAATGTCTGTAAGAGGTTTATGATTTAGAATGTATGCAAAATTGAAAAAATCCTTTTTAAAAAAACAACAAAAAGTATATCTGACACACTGTTTTCATATCTTATCATTATTTTGATAAAAAATGACAAAGGAACTAATTTTGGAGTCTAACTTACTTTGTAAGGTGGTCTACCAGCTCTTCCATTCCTCAGTGGTTTTCCTGTTCCTCCCCATCTATGCCATTGTCCGCTCCTCTGTGTTCCCTGGTTCAAACTAGACTCTGGTCTAGTCAACTCAGACTCATAACCCTACAGCAGATGATAAAACTAATGTTTACTGTACTGAATAATGACAATATTTACACAATATTTAAAATGTTGCCCACCCTGCCTCCTCCATTTTGATCACGGAATTCTGGATCTTGTCCAAATGGAGATCCATTAGATGGATCTTGTGCTTGTTGCTCTGGTCCATCTGGATACAATGGGCCCACCAGATCTGGCTATAATTAGCGTCAATTGACATTTTGAATTAAACTTTGAATGATTTTAGTCATGCACATTTTGAATCTAATCTACTACAAAAACGTACAAAAGCTGGATGTCCAAAATTCTGCTCCCATCTCGGTCTAACTGGAGTTCTGCCCACTGGCCGAGGCACTTTTCTACCTCCATTTACTGGCCCTGGAAAATATCTCTCTCCATTCACTGAGTTAACTTGATCCCAGCAGTCTCTGTCCCTGGGCTGAAAACAATGCAATAACTATAATATCAGTATATCCACCTTATTTTGCAATGTGGAATAAGCCATTTTCGGTGAATGTGCGAGACCTCCACTTCATTACAGCTAGAAGAATAGCTAACAAAGTCAACTATTTGCCCTACAAACCAGTGTGTTTATAACTACGACAATACATCAAAATAATATGTTAAGAAATACCAGTCTGCAATAACAAGCAGCATAACAAGCTGTTTTGTAGGCTACAGTTAAATATAACTGGAAGCCAGACACATTCAGTTTACAAATGGCCGCGTCCACTCTTACTACGTTAAAAATAAGGCGAATACCCAAGATAAATGTCAATGCAATGTTGCTACTCACCTGAGCTGCCACCGCAACACATGACAATACCACTAGAAACCACATTTCTTCTGTAAAATAATAAATATGTACAATTTTCAGAATTAAATGTAATTTGACTGACTTTAATAGTAACTGATCTCAGTGCCTCACTAAAGAGGTTACCTTCTCAATGTTTGTCCCCGTTTCTAGCTCTGTCGCATTGGTCTTGCTTCTCTCTTTATAAAGGCCAGTGGCTGAGCAACTGTCACTGTTCTTGTGGCTCATTTGTTGTTGTCTCAACTGTATATATCACAAGGGCTTATTAATTGTTAGAGAATTTGTTAGTTACAACAAAAATACGTATACAAAACTGAAGTCATTTAAGGTGGTCAAAATATAACAAGCAGGCCTATGTTGCATACATACAAGCATTTTATTTCATAACATTACAAAATTCTTGCTTCTTACAAATCTTTCTCTATTGCAATATCAGAAGTGTCATGCGTAGGAGGGATTTTACTGATTGCTAAACTAATTTGTTGCCTTAAGCCCACCTAATGTTTTCGGATTGTCCTGTCTAGTGCATTTAGCAACAGCAGTGAGGGTGAGGTGTCTGTTAGGAAGCAACAAAACAGAGGGGTGTGTCTATTGCTCTATTTAAATCCCCAGGCATCAGAGCAAACTATTATTCTTCCTAAAAATATTATTGCTGTTGCTTTGGACAATAGTCTTTGACAGAAACATGAAGACAGTAATCTTAATTGCATGCCTTCTTGGTCTGACTTTGGCTTCCCAGGTATGTTTCTAAAGCTACTATTTCAGTTATAGATGCATGTGTAAATACTGTGACAATAATGATTATTACTACTGTAATTAGGCTGAAGTTCACCAGCGTGTGGATCGCTCGTTATCCAGCTCGGATTCCGATGAGGTTTGTCAAAAAATGTAAAATTCAACAAAAACTATCAGCATCCTTTTTTAATTGCTTGTATGGTTGTATCTGTCACAATTCTATATTATCAGATGGGAGCTTTGCCCCCCCTATTTACCTTCAACCAGATTCTTCAGCTGCTGATGGCCCTTTCCTCTGGAAATGTCCCGGCTCCAACCCCTGCCCCAATGCCAGCGCCAGCCACCGCCCCGTCCCCTGCCCCAACGCCGGTGCCAACCCTTGCGCCTATCACAGCACGTTAAGACCTCCTCCTTTGCTGAGAGCTACAATTTTGAATTTATATGAGAATAATGATTAGAAAGGCTCTAATAGTGATATTAGCCTACATTAGAAACAACAAAGAAATAAAATAATAGAAAAAGCAAATCAGTCCTACTTTACACTCTTGAATATTAGAATAATTACATGACAAGCACAGTTATATGTGAGCTAAACATACAGACTTCTGTATTTTTTGTTGTTGCTCTCAGTGTATTTCAGCAGTTTGTTTCATTAAAACAATTTTGCTTTTATATCTTTTGCTGCCTGTGTGTGATTCAGTATTCTGGATATTAATTCACTTAAGAAATTATTAAACACAAAACTAATACATTTCACATACCAGACTTACATAGCACCTGTAGAAATAATGCAATGCAAAGTGCTCTAACAAGCCAATAGTGTCATTATACAGCTCAAGTCAGTTCAATGTTGATTCAGTTCAGTTCAATAACTGTAAAGTTCATCAATTGTGCATACATACTGTATATACAGCATATTTGTGCACATACTGTACATGTGCTCCACTGCACACTGAACAAGCAGAAGACACAAGATAGTGTTTTACATTTTTCACATGTGTGTAGATTGGCTAATCATTTACAGTTTTTTTCAACTTCTTACACACAAAATCCTTACTTGTCACACAGTTTCTAGAACCTGACACTCAAACAGTAGAACCACACACCAAATCTGCAAAACCATACACTAATTCTCGGCCTTCGACTCAGTTTTCAATTTCATAAAACACTTTTTGCAAAACACAACACACAATTCTCTATGTAACTCACAAAAATCTAACAGAAAGTATCTTGATTTCCTTTTTCAAACACAACCAATCAAAATGCCACACTAATTCATCTGTGCCTCACACTAACTCCTCACATGTGCAAACACGTATTGCTTTACTTAACACCAACTAATCATGGCTTTAGAATAGGCCTATAAATAGGCCAAAGGTCAAGTTATAGGTTTTGAACAACTTTTCCTATTGAGGATTTTTTCTCCACATGGTGCTGGAAAGTGCATGATTGTCGTCCCTATGTCAACATACTTCTCCAGGCAGTAGAGGAGGCATGTGGAGATACTGACACGCAAGAGAGAACATAGCATGTGACGTGGATGAAGTATTGTGGCCGGATCCAGCCAGGAAGAGAGATGGAGCCTACACCCAACCATCTCGCCCACTAACAAACACACACACAACACACACGTTGGGTTTCCATGTTCTATGGGGACATTCCATAGGCATAATGGTTTTTATACTGTATATTCTGTATATAAATGTCCCCACAAAGCTAAAATGCACTGGTATTACTATACTTGTGAGGACATTTGTCCCCTACTAGGACACACATACACTCCATTCCTTTGGAATATTCACCTTTTTCAAAATGATGCTAGTTTTTTTTTTTTGTCCAACTACACATGGTTGATGTATTACAGTTTTTACGATTGCTTAAGCACAATTTTAAAAACAAGGCTCATTTTCTCAAAACACTACACACAATTCACAGATCCACACACACAAGTAGCAGAACACCTCAGTTCTTTTGTAAAATGAAACACTTCATTCAAAACTTTACATTAATTTAACAAAACCCAACTTCCTCTATCTCCTTCTTCTCCTCTTCCTCTACCTAGGCCTCTTCCTCTACCTCCTTCATCTCCTCTTTAAGCTCCCCCTCTCATTCTCACTCTTCTTCTTCTTCTAGCTCCTTCCATTTTTGTTGAAGACAAGTGAACTCACCTGCTGCCTTTTATAGCACACCTGAGTGCTGCATTTTCAAATTAGCATGTGTGCTTCCACACCTGGTGGATGCGATTATCCAATTCGTTCATTAGTGTGGTCATTAGCAATCCGGGGCTTTGTAATGACAAGGAAGTAACCTCACAATCCTTATCTGTGTCTAAGGTGTGAAAATGTGTGTAGAGTTTTACAAATCACTTTGTGTAATGTTTTGCAAAAAGGGTGAAGCAGACATTGTGTGTAATGTTGTGCAAATCTGTGGAGGTGTTTTGCTCATTGGAGTAGAATTTAGCAAATTGTGTGGAAATTTTTATTTTAGTGTGTAAACAATCGTAAAAAACTGTAAAAAAAAAAAAAAAAAAAAAAAAAAGATAGAAAAAAACCCCTAAGCATTATCTCTTCACCTAGCTGGATCTGGCCATAGCACTTCATCCACATCACAGGCGATGTCTTCTATCACAAGACAGTGAGGGAAGAATCTTCTTGAATCCATCCTTGCACAGACCCTGCATCAATTAGGTCAGGCCTTCTCCATGGCAGATTGTAAACCTTCCATGGCAAAAAAAAACAAACAAAAAAACCTCCTCAGTGGGTTTAAGGAAAAGACAGTATGGTGGGAGGTATTGGAGTGAAAACTGTGGACGCTAATGAAACCAGTTTTGGACCAGAGCAGATGGGTGGAAATTTATATTGTCCCATATGACAATGCATCTCATCTGCTCTGCATCCATTTGGTCTTCTGCTGTGACGATTTTGTGCAGTCTTTCTAAAATGTGAATATGTGGGCCATGTTGTAAGGGCCTAAGTTAGCATGCTGGTGGAGGACGCCATTCTGCATTATTGCAACATACATTGTGATGTTACCACCACATTCAAAATAGCTCTGTGGCCAATGATATTTCTCCCTCTCCCTCTTACTGCAACAATGCCTTCCATTTTGTTGAAGACACAAACTCACCTTTTGCCTTTTTATAGTACTTTCACCTGTTTGTTGAGTTTACAGTTAAGCACCTTGTGTCTGCAGACCTGACGGCCATGTTTGATAAATTGGTTTATAGGGGTGGTATTTTGGAAAGCAGTGTATTGAAATGGCAAAGAAGTGACATTATGTTAGATTTCTGTGTCTAATGTAGAGAAGTCTGTTTAGTATTGTGCAAAACAATGTGTGTAGTATTTTGCAAAAAGTGTGAGGCTGAGAATGTGCTTATAGTTGTGCAGATCTGGGCTAAGGTTTTGCTCCTTGAGTGTAGAGTTTCAGTAACTGTGTGTTGTTTTCAATTTTAGTGTGTAAGCAATTGAGAAAAACTGTATATTTTTCTTATGTACTGTGCAATACTGTATTCACAACCACAAATGCTTACAGTAAAAAAAAAAAAAAAAAAATCCAATCTTGCTTTCCTGTTTATCGTGAATTTTTCAAAATCTTTCTGCCAATTACTTTCAATCTTGTACAGAAATGTACAAAGCAGCTTATAAAAGAAGAGCTTTAGGTTTTGAATAACTGTGTGTATATGATATATCCACAAATAGAATATTATGGCAAATGTGTTTGAAAAGTAAGACAAATGTTTGCTTTTGAGCAATTTTGATTGATATTTTGAATGCTGTGATTCATTTTGCAAGAGAAGTGAGGCATTTTGCGTTTTGTGTGTGCAGTTCTTGGACTTGTGTGTGAAGTTTTGAAAAAAAGAGGCAAAGTATTAAAAATGTGTGTAAGCAGTTGAAAAAAAAAACTGTAACACATTTTAACAAAAATAAATAATTATTATTATATTTTCTCTTTATTTGATTAATATTATGATTACTGCATTATCACTCACTACCCCTGAAACCACCTATCCTCAAACCATAACTTAATACTCCATACTAAATATTACTATGTACTGTGCCCTGACAGAATTTAATAACAAAAAAAACTCCTTTAGGTTTCTTTTTAAGACTATTTTTTAATCATCACAACCAGACATTTAGGATTTTTTTCTTTTTCTTTTTTTTTAATTAGGTAACAACAATGTTATCCTTCATTATAAAGACATTTCCCCCATGTTTCACCTGATATGACTGCAAAAAGTCCATGTAGGATTTTCTTTTTCTTTTCTTTTTTGATTCTTTGCTTTTGCTTCACGCTTATGTTCTTCACAATCATATGTCAACTCCATCATTGTAGTGATTTCCCCCTTTGATTTTTGTAGAAATATACCAATTCCATATGACATTCTAGATTCTTGAAAATATTTAGAATGTCACAGATAATGAAGTTAATTATTTATAATCAAAAAATCCAGTCACATCCAGCCCTAAGGTGTGTCTTAATCTTTTGTTTTGTTTATGTGTGTTGCCTAAACTCAGTTTAAGTATGTTTACAATTAATATATACCATAAGAGTGGAGACAACCATGTGAATCATTTCCCCATTTCCCAATTGTTGAGTCAGTAAAACTTGCTAAATACAGAGTGTTACATTTTTTAAACATGTCACTATATATTACTTCTGCTGATTGGCCAGTTGCATGTCGATAATGTATATATATAGCATTTATCACTGCTGTTTTGATGTCACACCTGAAACAGAGAAGTCTCTCATACATTTGCCATAAAGGTAAGAAGCAATCTTTGAATCAGCTGCATTTATATTTATATTTGGTCATTTTTTTATCCACTGCGATTTACACAAAAGGAATCTTCCTCTGTTAGATCTGAGCAGCTCTTCTTGAGAACAATGAAATCTTTCCTTATTGTTGCTTGTTTCTTTGGGCTCTTCTGCACCGTGCTAGTGAGTATCATTCTCTTGTTGATCAAAAGTATGTGTTGATGTGTTTTTTAATTTATGTTTCAAACCTCACAAAACTTATTGTATAACACTGGAAATGACCAATCCATTTCTTTTCAGGCAGAGGATGAAGACCGTCGAGAGAAGCGCTCATCAAGCCACTCCTCTGAGGTCAGTTTGAATTTGAAAACACTGTACAAACAAATTTTCTCTCTCTCTCTCTCTCTCTTTTTTTTTTTTTTTTTTTTTTGCATTGCATTGCATTGCATATAATCTTTTGAATTGATTAATTTAATTTTCAAAAATTATCCTGAGCCAGGTAAAAGCATGGATGTACATAAACCATAGAAATACATTCTTATGTTGTCAATACATGTTTGTCTTCATTTTGAAAATCTGTTATGTAGACACTTCCTTCAGTGGAAATCTTACTTTGTTCTTCTACTGATATTACTACAGAGACAACCTGGAGGCTTCTATAACCCATACCCATTTCAGCGTCCCTATCCCTACCCATACTTTCCCCCTAACCTGCCTCAGCCTCCGAACAACAATGCCTTCCTCAGCCTCTTGCCATTCATCTTAGCACAGCTGGCATCCAGTCCTGCTCCTGCCCCGGCCCCCGCACCAGCTCCTGCACCTGCCCCAGCTCCAGCTCCAGCTCCAGCTCCTGCCCCAGCTCCAGCTCCTGGTGGGAGATAAGCTAGCAGTTGAATTAAACTAAGAAATGTGTCTGATTGACTCTGAATGCAAATGATAATGCCTGCCTCTTGTGCTTGCTATGTTAAAATAAATAAAATAAACTTTGCATCATTGAATCATATATATGTGTTTTAGTCTTCCTATTTCCCTTTTATTCCTTTTTTGTTTATGAGTGTTATCATACATGACAGCAGCCAAAAGTATCAAAAATATTTAAAATTAAATATAAAATTGAATATTAAACAGTTAGTCCTCGAATCTTATTCAAACAGCATTCCAAGCTCTGACTTAATCTTTATGAGTGAGTCATTAAATGAATGAATTCAAATGAATCGTTCACAAATGTTGATTCAAAACAAGTTTTGAGCGAACTATTGAGTCATGTACAAAATTTATCAAAAAGCACTGAATCATTCAAGAACGAAATGCCGCCGTTGTTGTGTGATATTTTTGTTGACTGAGCAAAAACAGATAATGTGACCGGCAATATTAAAATTGTCCAAATGTAAGTTCTCAAATTCTTGTTTATTGAACTGTTGTATAAAAGCAATATCATGCTGCCTATCACTCCAACTTCTCAGAGATGACCCAAGCCATTGTTGCTTGTTCTAATGTGATTGAGTCGAGTCTTGGACACAATTCCTTACTTATTTACATACTTGTCATTTTAAATGTTGGACAAAAGCAATGATGTATCCTACATTTTGAAATTTGCTAAGTGGTCGTAATGGGTGGAGTTGAAGGTCCAACCTTAACCCTTTACCCATCCCTAAAAATAAATTAGACCATTCACTATAAACCAGTCTGTCAATCATCTCATTAACATCCTCATATACAAACTCCACATGGCATTTAATGTATGCTATTTAACAATTCTTCTGAACATATTGATAGAAGTAGCATGTCTATCTGCCAGTTTTTCATGCTGAGATTTAATAGTTAATGACTGAACATAGCCTGTTATGTGATGTTTGTATCTATAAAAAACATCACAATATTGTTAAAGGTGAAATATAACATGGATAACATGAAATCTTTCTGATCAGTGTAGATTATACAACTCTTTTCACTTCCTGGTTGTTCATTACCATTAAATTAATGTGACGTGTAAGTAAAAAATATATATATTTGTGTTTGTAGTTCACAATATCACAAATCCTCCACAGCTCAAGGGACATAATACAGTATTCATAAAACAGTAGTCGAAAAGTACCTGGATAACCTACTACTTCTGTCTGGATTCTGATGGATTGTTTACTATCCCATGAGGCCATGAGAGAGGATTTGTGAATGGCTGACACTGATAGGTCACATAACATTGACAACATGGCTAGTATGTCCAGATTACATTCATTCACACATTCATACTGTATAGAACATACCTTTTTAACTGTAGCGAAGTAATTACACATTCAAAAGATGTAACCACACAGAGAGTATTTGAATTTGAATGTATCCAGTCACTTGTTTCTTTTGTAAGAGAATGTAAAAGAGCTGTAAAAGAGTCTTTTTGATTGAATCGGTTGAATGAATGATTCACTGATTCAGTTACTTGTCTCCATCTCCTGATGTAACAACTAAGTTAAAATACTTTTAATAGTTTTGGTTGTTGTCATGTGATAACAGTCATAAGCACACTTCTATGAGCTTTATAAACATTTACCTTACTTGAAAGCATAACACAAACACAAATATATGATTCAATGTTTATTATTATTATTATTATTTTTAAGATACCAAGAGCAAGGGTATTAATTCAGACATTATAATGTGCATTTAGAGTCAAGACACATTTCTTAGTTTAATTCAATTGCTATATTATCTCCCACCAGGAGCAGGAGCTGGAGCTGGGGCAGGAGCTGGTGCGGGTGCCGGGGCAGGTGCAGGTGCTGGGGCCGGGGCAGGAGCAGGGGAAGCGGATGCCAGTTGTGCTAAGATGAATGGCAAGAGGCTGAGGAAGGCATTGTTGTTCGGAGGCTGAGGCAGGTTAGGGGGAAAGTATGGGTAGGGATAGGGACGCTGAAATGGGTATGGGTTAAAGAAGCCTCCAGGTTGTCTCTGTTGGAATAACAGTAGATTAAGATTAACATATAGATTAAGGTCATTTCTAAAAAAGAGTCTACATAAGATTTTCAAAATGAAGGCATATATAGACATAATCAGAGGGTACTTCTATGATTTCTATACATAAAATTTGCATGGCTCAGGATCATTTTTTTTGCAATTGAATTAATATGATTAATTACACTCTAAAAACTGCTGGGTTAAAAACAACCCAAGTTGGGTTGAAAATGGACAAACCCAGTGATTGGGTTGTTTTAATCCAGTGGTTGGGTTAAATGTTTGCCATATATAATGCAGTATTTAACTATTGTCTGAAAATTACTATATGGCTGGCTTAAAATGAAACCAAAATAGGTTGGAAATTAAAAACTAGACACAATTACTAGAAGCTACAATAATAATCAAAAGGTGAATATTTTTTAATAAGCAAAAAATGCATTTATTAAACAAATTAATGTTTGTTTATTAAACATATAAATACATGTTATTTACAACATACTTTGGATTATTTTTAAGCAAGCAATACAATAATGTTTAAGCAATAGTTGAGTTAAATAAAACTACCGCTGGGTTAAAACAACCCAATTGCTGGGTTTGTTCATTTTCAACCCAACCTGGGTTGTTTTTAACCCATTTTTAGAGTGTAATTAAAAGGATTTTATGCATTAACAAAAATCAAAGAGAATTTGCTTGTACAGAGTTTTTGAACTGACCTCAGAGGAGTGGCTTGATGAGCGCTTCTCTCGACGTTCTTCATCCTCTGCCTGAAAAGAAATGGATTGGTCATTTCCAGTGTTATACAATAAGTTTTGTGGGGTTTGAAACATAAATTAAAAAACACATCAACACATACTTTTGATCAACAAGAGAATGATACTCACTAGCACGGTGCAGCAGAGCCCAAAGAAACAAACAACAATAAGGAAAGATTTCATTGTTCTCAAGAAGAGCTGCTCAGATCTAACAGAGGAAGATTCCTTTTGTGTAAATCGCAGTGGATAAAAAAATGACCAAATATAAATGCAGCTGATTCAAAGATTGCTTCTTACCTTTATGGCAAATGTATGAGAGACTTCTCTGTTTCAGGTGTGACATCAAAACAGCAGTGATAAATGCTATATATATACATTATCGACATGCAACTGGCCAATCAGCAGAAGTAATATATAGTGACATGTTTAAAAAATGTAACACTCTGTATTTAGCAAGTTTTACTGACTCAACAATTGGGAAATGGGGAAATGATTCACATGGTTGTCTCCACTCTTATGGTATATATTAATTGTAAACATACTTAAACTGAGTTTAGGCAACACACATAAACAAAACAAAAGATTAAGACACACCTTAGGGCTGGATGTGACTGGGATTCTTTAATGATTATTAATTGTCTTTATAACATCTGTCAAAGATTTCCCACATCTAGAATGGTATATGGAATTAGTAGTATAATATACTTTTTCATTGAGTCTATCCTCTCCAAAGGAGCAGGCATTAATACACTGTAATATGTGCAAGGGTTGGCAGGGGCGTTGAGGCAAGTGTTAACCGTTCCTGCTCTGTCCCTGACCGTGGTCGGAGATGACAGGGGAGAATTTTTACTGCTCCAGGGCCGAAGTAGCTTTCTATTTAAGCTTCGGGGTTAACTCCCTTTCCCGTTGTTCAGCGGCTATAGTGAGTTAACAAATTACAACTTGATTTGGTCCGAAGATTTATTGTTTACTATAGTTGAACGGCAATTAACAGTACAGCCACATAACAGTGCTCCGGTCACGACAACACCTTCGCTCCAGACAGCAACTTGTCCTTCGAAAATCATATTTCATATGTTACAAAAACAGCCTTCTTCCACCTTTCAACATTGCTAAGCTACGGAATATGTTATCTATTTCTGATGCAGAATAGTTCATGCTTTCATGACGTCTAGACTAGATTACTGTAATGTATTACTAGCTGGTTGTCCTGCTTCCTCAATAAACAAGCTACAATTAGTACAAAATGCAGCTGCTAGAGTTCTTACCAGGTCAAGAAAATATGATCATATAACACCAATTTTATTATCTCTACACTGGTTACCTATTTAGTTTCGTATCGATTATAAAGTACTGCTACTGACCTATAAGGCTCTAAATGGTTTAGCTCCAGTGTACTTAACCGATCTTTTATCGCCCTACAATCCTTCACGCTCTTTAAGGTCCCAAAACTCTGGACTTCTGGTTGTACCTATCTAAGTCCTCTAAAGGAGGGAGAGCGTTTTCACATTTGGCTCCTAAACTCTGGAATAGCCTTCCTGATAATGTTCGGGGCTCAGACTTGCTCACCCAGTTTAAATCTAGATTAAAGACGCATCTCTTTAACCAAGCATTCACATAATGCAACTCATATCAGATCACTTGCACATGACTATCTTTGCTTAATGTTATGAACAGCAGCTACGCTAATTATTCTCCATTTGCTTTTCTGTTTCATCTCGAGACACCCGTCTGGGTAGAGAGTACATCCTCTTGAATCCAGCCTCTTAAGAAGACCTCAGATGACCATCACCTGTGAAGAGATGGCCAACTCCTGCAAGGACTTCAGATGAAGCAACATTTGGATCAACACGCACATTCCCAAATTTCTATATATCCTAATTATTGTTAATATGTAATTCATTATTTCCAGGAGCTCATTGCTTCTACCTTCAATTAAACTGCTAACAGTGATTGTAAATTAAATTGCCTAATGTTAGCTAACTGCATTCTCTAAATTGTAATGTTGACATGCATTCTCTGTAAAGCTGCTTTGAAACGATATGTATCGTGAAAAGCGCTATACAAATAAATGTGAACTGAATTGAATATAAGCAATTAAACTTACATCATACTGATGTGTTACATTTTACATTGATATTTACAGTGGGTACGGAAAGTATTCAGACCCCCTTAAATTTTTCACTCTTTGTTATATTGCAGCCATTTGCTAAAATCATTTAAGTTAATTTTTTTTCCTCATTAATGTACACACAGCACCCCATATTGACAGAAAAACACAGAATTGTTGACATTTTTGCAGATTTATTAAAAAAAGAAAAACTGAAATATCACATGGTCCTAAGTATTCAGACCCTTTGCTGTGACACTCATATATTTAACTCAGGTGCTGTCCATTTCTTCTGATCATCCTTGAGATGGTTCTATACCTTCATTTGAGTCCAGCTGTGTTTGATTATACTGATTGGACTTGATTAGGAAAGCCACACACCTGTCTATATAAGACCTTACAGCTCACAGTGCATGTCAGAGCAAATGAGAATCATGAGGTCAAAGGAACTGCCTGAAGAGCTCAGAGACAGAATTGTGGCAAGGCACAGATCTGGCCAAGGTTACAAAAAAATTTCTGCTGCACTTAAGGTTCCTAAGAGCACAGTGGCCTCCATAATCCTTAAATGGAAGATGTTTGGGACGACCAGAACCCTTCCTAGAGCTGGCCGTCCGGCCAAACTGAACTATCGGGGGAGAAGAGCCTTGGTGAGAGAGGTAAAGAAGAACCCAAAGATCACTGTGGCTGAGCTCCAGAGATGCAGTCGGGAGATGGGAGAAAGTTGTAGAAAATCAACCATCACTGCAGCCCTCCACCAGTCGGGGCTTTATGGCAGAGTGGCCCGATGGAAGCCTCTCCTCAGTGCAAGACACATGAAAGCCCGCATGGAGTTTGCTAAAAAACACCTGAAGGACTTCAAGATGCTGAGAAATAAGATTCTCTGGTCTGATGAGACCAAGATAGAACTTTTTGGCCTTAATTCTAAGCGGTATGTGTGGAGAAAACCAGGCACTGCTCATCACCTGTCCAATACAGTCCCAACAGTGAAGCATGGTGGTGGCAGCATCATGCTGTGGGGGTGTTTTTCAGCTGCAGGGACGGGACGACTGGTTGCAATCGAGGGAAAGATGAATGCGGCCAAGTACAGGGATATCCTGGATGAAAACCTTCTCCAGAGTGCTTAGGACCTCAGACTGGGCCAAAGGTTTACCTTCCAACAAGACAATGACCCTAAGCACACAGCTAAAATAACGAAGGAGTGGCTTCACAACAACTCCATGACTGTTCTTGAATGGCCCAGCCAGAGCCCTGACTTAAACCCAATTGAGCATCTCTGGAGAGACCTAAAAATGGCTGTCCACCAACGTTTACCATCCAACCTGACAGAACTGGAGAGGATCTGCAAGGAGGAATGGCAGAGGATCCCCAAATCCAGGTGTGAAAAACTTGTTGCATCTTTCCCAAAAAGACTCATGGCTGTATTAGATCAAAAGGGTGCTTCTACTAAATACTGAGCAAAGGGTCTGAATACTTAGGACCATGTGATATTTCAGTTTTTCTTTTTTAATAAATCTGCAAAAATGTAAACAATTCTGTGTTTTTCTGTCAATATGGGGTGCTGTGTGTACATTCATCAGGAAAAAGAATAAACTTAAATGATTTTAGCAAATGGCTGCAATATAACAAAGAATGGAAAATTTAAGGGGGTCTGAATACTTTTTGTACCCACTGTATGTACATTTCATAGCATCATAGCATTATATTATATATCATAGGTTTATATGATGTATAACAACAGAAAATTGTGATGTTTCCTCACAATTACTACTTACTACTGCAATTAATTGGATGTGTTTTCTTTTAAAGCAAAAAGCTGTCTAAAAGTAATAAGCAGTTATTTTACTGATGCTTTTATATGAATTTATCTTTACATTTGTACAATTTTTTATACGGCTATATCATTCAGCATTTTTTACTTAGTAACTATGAACAAATCTTAAATACTTGACTGCTTTGGAGTGACATATTTTCTTCATAAAGGAAAATGTGTAAAAATGTACAAAGAGACAGACATCACTTGTCTCGGAGTATAACCACGATTATCAGAGATTAACAAATCCTCTGAAGCAATGTAACCAGGAAGTTCTTAAGATGTTCCATGAAGATGTCACAATTGCATAAACTGACAGTGAGCTTTTGGGTATTTGGGTATTACGACATGACTAAATATTGTAATGGCCTTATAGATTAAGGTTTGTGTGCACAATGAGTAAAAAAAGTAAATGCATATATGCTAAAACTCTTTGAGTCCATCTGAGTGCATTAGCTAGACTAGGATAAATCTCAGTGTTTTCACATTTCTTTCAGGACATCAAGAAGACTCAATGAATTGCATGACAGTAAGTACAATGGATATATTTAAATATACTCTACACTGTTTTTGTTCATTTAATTGAGTTCAAGTTATCTTCATGAACTTTACTGAAGTATAGGGAAGACTGGGGCAAGTTGTCACACGTCTTTTTTTTACTGCAGTGAATGTTTTTAGGGTTGGTTTATTTTTGAAAATATTTTCTACATTAAACCACAAAAAGCTATTGAACATTTTCGATGACAAAAGGGTCTAACCAATAAACAGGCTTTTTGGCAAAATTAAAACATTAAAACAATTATGAATCTTTTTGAAGGAAAAAGTACAAATAACTAGCAAATATTGTAATACGTTGTAGACATTTTTAACATTTAAAACACATTTGACAACTTTTATAACATGACATGTGACAACTTGCCCCAACCTTGACATGAAATTTGAAAAACACTTGTTTTCATTATTTAGTTTACTGTTGTCTGAATGTACTTCATGCAGGTGTGGTTTGTTGTTTACACTACAGCTTTTAGGAAAATATGATGTTGCAATTTGAAGATTAAAATATTTTAAAACGATTGTAAATATGATCTCAGATTACTATACATTTTAAAATGTGAAAAAAGATTTATTGTCTGAACTGTTAGATGTTGTCCTCAAGCCCTCTTCTGCTCATGAGTGACTCTTTGTGGCTAACTTTGGTACTTGCATGTAGAATCAGTTGCAGTCTTTAAATTTAGTGTTTATCTGTCATAGTTAAAATGCTTTCTCTGTTTAATATCAGATGTACTGAATTGCCATTATTACTGAGATCACTATGATTTTAGATCTGTTAGGAATGTCTTTTCTAAATAAGGTTAAAAATCGTGCCATCCCAAAATGAAGAGTCTCATGTTATTGACCATGCTGTGGCTCATTCCCTCTGGAGCTGTAAGTAAATGTTTTTGAATGATGTTTTTACTCTCATAATAGTTTATATCACATCATATTGTACTTGTGTTATGTAACTGAGCAGCCCAGCTCATTTAAGCCTTTAAAACTGAATCAAACAACATTCATGATACTTTATGAAATAACTATTATTATAATAACATGAACACATGTCATTTAAAAATTCCTTCCAGCTTTGCCGTTATAAGCCTTGGAGCTCCTCTGGCAGTGATGAGGTAAACTCCCAATGCTCCCAATTATAACAAATAGGCCTATGTAGTTTTCTTCTGAAGTTGAACAAAATACATTTTTGTTTACCAAATATATCCCACAGTGTGTGGCTGTTTATAATGTCTTTGCTCTAGAGGATCTATTGGCCCCATGGAGGTCACTATTTTCATTTGAGGCCGGCTCCACCTGGACCTCTGTTCCCACTGTGGCTATTTCAGTGGCCCCTGCTGCTGCCTCGTCCAGTCCCGGCCCCTTCCCCGGCTCCGGCTCCAACCCCTGCACCAGCACCAGCACCAGCACTCACACCCACACCCAGCCCCCCAGTCACCACCACCACCATCCGTGGAGATGGTGGAAAGTAGAGCAGGGGTTGTTTTGGACCACAATGGCCTAAATTTTAGTACCCTTGAAAGTTTAGTAGTTTAATGCTTTCAATAAATATAGTGAATCTGTTTAACGTGTTATTGGGCTGTTATTTAGAAATAATACAACTATAAAATAAAGCAACTATGTGTTCTATGTGAAGTTATTATCAAATCGGAGCTCGAGTAGGAAATAAAGCAATAAGCCCCAAGAAGATGTGCTTTACAGTGAATTTATAACAGACCGGTTATAAATTCACTGTAAACCACGGCTTCACAGGGTTTATTGCTTTTATAAAATGGTTACCACACAATACAAATATTAAAGACAAAAAAAATATGTATCAGTGCAACTTTCATGAAGTAAAATCATTAAAAGCTTTCTTTCTGCTGGAAAAAATAGTCTGTGACCGTGAACAACAACAGAAGTTACATTTATTATGCCATTAGATGGCAGCAAAAAATTGTCTTTATGAGTCACTCAGTCGCAAAGACTTTTATATTGTAACTTGTTGTGAACACGGAATAAGATGCAAATGCAAATGCTTTGACTAGCGCTGTCAGTGTCAGCAGGGCACGGGAAACCCCATTAAATGTTAAAAGGACAAGATCGCAGTGGACATTTCAAACAGATTCTTTATTATGAACATAGGACTGACCTGAAGGAAAATGCTAAATCTAAATGCAGGTAATACATTCGGTCACAAGTTATCTCTCTCACAAAACTCTTCTACATAATGCAATAAGCTTCAATTAACAAAATCAATTGAGAACAATATGTTTACGTTGCTAAGACAGACATATGTAAAGCGGTCAGCTGTATGTTTTCGGCTTCGAACGCGGCCCAACCAATCAGAATCAAGAGCTGGAACTATCCGTTTTATAATCCTCTCTAAGACCCTCCATAGTGTACAGCAAGCAAAAAAAAAAAAAGTTTACTATGTACCCTACTAAGGTTATATGGGCACACAAACTTCTGAAGTACTACTATACAGAATACACTTGTGACATGGTCTTGTATACTCATATTTAGGATCATTGTAGTCAACCAAATTTTAAATATCCAACAACTTGCTGCCGAAGCTCTGTGACCAAATGCCAATATTAAACATGCATAATTGTGAAGTGAAAATAATTTCTGAATGAACAGTCAGTCATTTCAGATTATAACGAGTGTTGTTTAATGTAATGGTTAATGCATGCAACTCTGAGGCATTATGCACTACAGTAGGTGTGGTGCAAGTGTCAACAGAGCAAGATGTGGGTATGTAATTTTGAGATTTTGAAATTGTTTTGGGTGGGACAGTATGACTCCTGAGTCACTACACACTTATTAAACGCAGTCTATCTTAAGAGGAAATTCTTCAAATGCATCGGTCATGTATGATCTATGCACTGTCTTGCTTCAAAAAATACAAAAGTTAGGACAGTTTAATTTTTTTAAATGATGGAGTCTTGCTGTTTGCATATCCAGTCACGTTTAGGGAATTCCTGGCTGTTTGGTTAAAACTGCTGTCTGTGTCTGCACTTCTATTTGGTCTGAACCCAACTTAATAATAACAGTTATCTCACCACAATGTGAAATTAGTATAGCTCTTACTGTGGGAATGACAGAATTATACTGTCATTAACTGAACCAAAGTGGCTTTTCAGAAGGTAGCAGTGGTTTCGCTTTAATCAACATTGGAAAGACAAAATCAGTGAGAAGCAACCTCAGATGAGACAGACAATTCTGGTGTGGGGGAACACAACATCTTGATTTATTGAAATAAACCAGATTTCTTTATTATTCTGACATGTTATCCTGTTTCTACTCTAAAATGTGCTTGCTGTGAGAATAAATGTATTGCACTCACAGACTACCACAAACACACCTAGATTTTATGCTCATATTTATCTTTTATTCATTGACTTTTAGTACTATAAAACTGAACCAATATATCAAATCACCCAAACTCGTCTGGATACGTCTAGCATTTTAAATGGGTTGTTTGATGATTCATTCAAAACTAAGTGTTCTCCAGATTGTACAATTAAATTATGGTCTGAGGTTTAATATTGTCTGAGGTCAGAGCCCGATTTCTCATATCTTCTCCAGATCTGATTGGTTGCTTGAGGAATGGACACTGTTTAAGTACAGCCTTCTCCACTTACATTTTTTCGTTGTGATCAAAGGATTTTAAAGTGAGTATTTGACTTTTTTCTGTCATGCAATATTAGCTATTAATTTCATATTTTTAAGTTGTGTAGAGCACATGTATTTACTGTGTGTGTATTTTTAGGTACAGTATGACACAAATGAGGCTTATAGTGTTGCTCGCATGTTTTCTACCTGGAACATCTGGAGTTCCAGTGAGTCATCTCTGTTCATCCAGTTGAAATTTGATTTCTTTAGAGATATTATAGAAATCATACATAATAAGAATGCTAATTTATGAATGTTCTTTACTTCTCTGTGTGAACTCACTACTGCATTAATAATCTGAGGTGCAGTTAATGGCATAATTTATTGTTGTTTGTTTGTTGTCTTGACTCAGATATTATTCATTCATAAGTATTGCTCATTATTTTAACCCTTTCATAGATCTCCCCAAATGCTGATTTGATTGAATCAGTCCCAAAAGGAGATATGCCAGCACAAGGAACCCCAGTGATACAGTCCTCACTGTCTGGGTCTGAAGTACTGGTACAAGCACAACATGTGCCACAGCAGTTCCAGCCTAAATCTCCCAGAGTGCCTCAGTCACACCTGGCCACTGTGACCAATCGATGGGCCTCTCAACCCAACCCCAATGCAGGTCTCAGTCAACACTTTCAATACATTCCCTATCCTCATCTCCAGCAACCACAGGTAAGAAACTTTTATGAATTCACTTGAACAATGAATTCACTAATATCTTATCTTAATAAGACAGTCCAAGAATTATTTTTTGGTAACAATTTATGGTAACACTGTAGTTTAGGGTCCACTTATCACTATTAACTAGTTGCTTGTTAGCTTGCATATTACTAGGATATTGACCATTTATTAGTACTTATAAAGCACATATTACTGCCTTATTCTGCATGATCATATTCATCCCTTAATCCTACCTAATACCTAAACTTAACAACTACCTTACTAACTATTACTAAGCAGTAATTAGGAGTTTATTGAGGCAAAAGCCATAGTTAATAGTGAGAATGGGACCGTAATCTAAAGTGTGACCCAATTTATTTCAATAGTCCAATTTAGACATTTTACTAACTACAAGTAACTTTGCAACTACATGTGAACTAACTCTCATTAGAGAATTAGTTGACTGTCTGCTTAATATCTAACACTTTTTTTGATGGTCTCCCAACAGACATTATATTGACTACAAGTAACTTTGCAACTACATGTCAACTTAATTAATGACTGCAAATTAATGAGTTATTTGACATGTAGTTGCAAAGTTACTTGTAGTCAGTATAATGTCTGTTGGGGGACCATAAAAAAAGTGTTAGATATTAAGCAGACAGTCTCATTAGACAGTCTAATGAGAGTTAGTTGACATGTAGTTACAAAGTTACTTGTAGTTAGTGGACTATCGAAAAAAAAGTGTAACCAAATTTTTAAATGAAATGATGTAATTAATATTATTATTTAAAAATAATTGTATCTTATGTATTAGACATTTAAATAATACATGTATTAAAATACCTAATACTTTTCCCCCTTGTATTTTTCAGTTTTTCTATTATCCCATTCTTGGACCACATGCCAGGAATCCAACAGTAAGAGTGTTTCCATCGTTTAGGGAACAATATTAGACATATGTGTGGTTTTGTTTATAGTAATCAAAAATACACCACAGGAAGAGCTAAAAGACTGTCTGGGTTCAGCAGGTTTATTCTGATTCGAGGTCCAAACCCAAACTTAATTAACTTTAGCTATGTAACCCTCAAGCAAGCCTTTGTGTTAAGACTCTTTGGTAATCAAAAATATTTTGCTGGAGGAAATCTACTTGTCTGTGTTCTGTGTGTCATGTCTGAGGAGTTTTGATTTATTGAGGAAACTTGCTGTACTTGATGTGTCCAAACAAAGAAGGTTGACGTAACATATTGCAGTAAAATGTGTGCACACAAATAAAACCTCTGTCAGCAATTTGTCAGTTCAGCATCCAACAATCCCAAGAAGAGTCATTGGGTTCACTGGGTTCTTGATTGAATCTCATCTGTTCCAGAATCCACTTCTTACTATTGTCTTTACTATTTGTCTTTAATCTCCAAAAAAGTTACAATTTGTACAGTTACTTTTCAAATGCTCCTTTCCATCATCAGTTCCCCTATGGAGTGCCTGTTTTCCAGCACGCAACATCTCAACAATATCCTGCTAATGTAGTTCCAGCTTCACAGCCATTAATGGCACAAAACAAACAACACGAGCCAAATGCTCACCAAATGCATCCAAACCAGCCTCAGCAACAACAGGTATCAACACAAACATTCAACTCTACAGCAAACAGCAACTCTAGTATTTTGAAAATATCCTAATATATCATGTGTTTTTCCACAGGTTCAACCATTTCTTTACATGGTTCCACAGATTCAACAGCGAATGGTGAATGAATTAATATGAATTGTTATACAATGGTATATTTATTCTCTAAATATGTTTTTTGGGGGTAATTCCTTATGTGAATGCTTTTTAAAGGCTGGACCATATGGCGGATTGAGCTCCGAGGAAATTCAGGTAAAATGAGGCTACAGGGAGGTCTAAAAGTCTGAGACCATTAGTGAAGATACTTTTTTTATTCTATTCTATTCTGTTCTATTTGATATTTTTCTTCTCATAACTTCTGTTCAAATTTTCTAAATCCTACAACATTAACTTATTTATAAGTTTAAAAAAGATCAGACACCACTGTGTCTTTAAAAAGATTTCTTCTTCCTTTTTTGGAATTCATAAATATTTAGCCTAAATCTCTATTTATGTCACACACAGAACATGGGACATATTGGCCATGTTAACATGCACATGCCTGAGTTTAGAGGCAATGTGTTTCCTGTAGCTGGACCACAACCTGTTGTACCTGTTAGCTCTTTAAAACCAGCTAATACCTTCCACATCAACACCTTCCCTGCCACTGGAATGACCTTCTTGGGCAATACTGAGGTTCAGCCACCAAGCATTGTAGCTGTACCACCCAGTGGGGATGCCATATCTGCTACTGGTGGATCCCATTCAAATAATGGAGCGCAGCCTAATAGGATTGCTACCGTGCAGGACCATGAGCGAGTGCCTTGTGATCATGTCCAATCTGCTGAAAACCCCTTAACCAACACTGGACCTTTGTCTTCTGGTCATGGGACTTTCATTTCAGCTATCTTGCCCACTGTCCAATCCGATCCCCATTACAATGATCCCAATCTAGTTCCCACTACATTCCCAACACCAGAAGACGCTCTTGTTCCAGCGTCCCAACCACTGCTTTCCGATACTCTCAACACCAAGACTGATTTGCACCCCTAAGACAAATCTTTGCATATCTTTACTGCAAGATTTATACAAATATGCATTTTGTATCATGCTAATGGTTTATATATTGGGTAAACGCATGGATGGAAGTTTTTAAATATTTTTCATAGCAATTCTGATACTGTACTTTGTTTACTTGTTACTATTCCTTTATCTTTCATTGAACTAAAGTTTTGACTTTGTGTCGACCATGTTAAAAGATTTAAAAATCAAAACCTATTTCTGACTTTTGTACTGTGAACTATGTGTGTGGTCCTCAACATATATACTAGACATATAATTAAATACAAAGTTTATTACAGCCTGAGGCTCCTTCTGTGTTTCATACAGTATATCTGCCATCAAGTGTCAGCAGGATTATTGGTACTGGAAAAGTGTGCACACTTAACCCAGAGAAAAAAACATATGAGTGAATAAAAATTAGTTTTAAACTATTCAATTAAAGTGCAGAACATTTCTGATTGTTGTTAATGCCATCAGAACAACAGAATCACCTACTGGTAGAAAGGGCACATGGGTCAGGGAAACAAAGTAACGTTAACTTGTTTAAAGTAATTCATTAATTGCAAATGATTCTTGAGCCAAGAACCACTTTAGTGATAGCTGTTCAGTACATAAAAACACTGTATGGAGGCACAATGTAGGTTAAAGGCCAAAAAAAAAAAAAAAAAAAAAAAATGACAAGATTAATGGTAAAATTGAACCATATACAATACCTGGAAAAAATCAACAAAATAAAAACCCTAGTTGTAAGAATATATATATTTTTTTTATCTTCAAATAAAAATCAAACTTTCTGAGAGTCAACAGTCAAATTATTGACTTTTACTGCAGTGTTGCAATGTAACATTAAATGCAAATCCAGAATGTAACTCAAAGAAAGTAGGTATATATTTCTTTCCACACAATATATGTATTGCAATAACAATTTATATTGGATGGAAAATCATTTAATAATCTTAGATACAGTGTCTTTTTTTTTGTGTGTCTATTTTGGTACTTAATTGCTTGATCGTAAATAAATATTTTATTTTCTAGCAGTGTCAGGAAGTCAGGAAGAAGGTTCTTACAGTTTGAACAAGTGTGAACATTGCTGTCAGAGAACTATTAAGATTTCATCACCTGTGCCATAAATGTATTTTCTGATTGTGTTTGATTTATTTGTACTATACTGTCACATACCTCTAAAGTATCATGCCAAACTGAATGTAATTACAATCAGAGCCAAAATTTTGCTTTGAGATAAGCAAAGATATATTTTTGCTTTGAATGCACCAAAGGAACTTGGCTGGTCACCAAAGCCAATCACATGCTAATGTTATGGGCCATTTGTTTGTCAAAGAGAATATAAGGAGAAGATCTAGAGAGCAGTATCACAAAATCCTCCTCAACAATCCTGATCACGCTCAAGAGTCTTAAACGAAGGTAAGGTACTATTAATTCAACGAGCGACTAAAGGTAACATCAATAACTGTTTGGGGTTGAAGGTTGTAGGATTCAATGGTGCTCCTGTCCTTGATCTGCTTTCTGGTTGTAGACGGTTACATAAAAGATAGCAAACAATGAAACTATATCTTTGCATTTCACATTTCAGACATCATCATTCAACATGAGATCCCTCATTTTGCTGGCATTTGTCATTGGAATGGCCTACTGTGCTCCGGTACGTGATCTATGTTTCACTATTATGTTTTTATTCATTAACCAACTATATTTGATGCTAACATTGTGATGTTCTTTCACCCACAGCAACTGATGTATTATGAGCTAGAGTACAAACCTGTAATGGCTCAACAGGTTAGTTTGATCCAAACATGAAATTAATACATAAGGGGTGAATTCAGGTTGATTGGGACACTTTTTCCCAGTCATCTCAATGGCAAAAAAAGTCTCCCAATCAGCCTGAATTCACCTCTATTTATTTTAAAAGACAGATAATGTGAATATATAGTTTGTGTAAAAGAATATATATGTCACATAGGATGTGATAGTATTATGAATTGTATAAAAAGTGTGTATGATGATCTACAGGCTCGTCCTGCGGGGGCCGCTGCACCTAGTCCTTCTGAAATAGAGATTGTAAGTGTGGTGTGAAACAGATTACTACTATTACTTGATAATATATTACTCAGACATGGAATAAATATTATATTATAATAATATTTTAGATGTACATTTTATATAAGTATAAAATTATATCCTTTTTTCATTCTTTTCCAGCTTTTGGCAGCTCACCAGGCTGCAGCTGGAGTTCCTGTAAGTTGCAAATGGGTTTCTTTTCACAGAATATAGCATTCAATCAGTCCTTACTCATTTTGTCTTATTCTTCACAGGCTCAACCTGTCCGTGGCTTCATCAAACACGAGATTCCCCAACCCGCAGGCAAAGAAAGTATTGAAGTTGTACGTGTTTCCGCTTTTTTTACTTTCCTACTGCTCCATGAAATCCAGTAAGATACCTCGTTTCTCCACAACCATGTTGAATTGAATTCATTTTCCTCTGTTTTCTAGCTGTACCCCTTCGGCTTTCCACAACCTGCCCCAGCTGCCCCAGCTGCTCCTGCTGCTCCTGCTGCCCCAGTACAAATTGAAAATTTGTGATATATTTAATAATATAACACACACACACACATATATATATATATATATATATATATATAAATATATATATGAGGCTGTGTATAATTTGCTGTACTTTTTTAGGCTCCTGTTCCAAAGGACGACGATGATGATCATGATGACTAAACCAGGTTGGTTGGTTAAATAATAATTATAACCAATATATCCATCATAATGCTGTAATGCCACAAATTTAACAGTTTTTGCAATGGAATATGCAACATTGTACACCGGTTAATGACACTGACTTTTAAATAGAGAACTGTGGTTCAGATAACATAATATTTTGAGTTTCTGTTGATTAAACCAATCACCTTCATTGTATTAACTCAAATTTTGAATTTCAGTGAACTCAAAATTTTAAGGGCAACCGGGTAACTTACTTTTTTAAGTTAAACCAACATTTTTTTTTTTATTTTTTTTTTTACAGTGTGTGCAATGCAACATTTCTAAAGCCTTCATTTTTTTCTTTTTCTCACAGCTCACTACCAGTTCCTGACCAACAAAGAAGCTGCTTGTGTTTAGCAGATTGACTGCGCTAAATACTTTCCTGCTTTAGAAATAATGATGATCCTCAAATGGTGCTTTTTCAGTGGCTTGATGCATGAGAGCCATAAAATCATATGCTTTTTTTGCAACCATGTTTTTAAATCTTGATTTATAATAAAGCGTACAATCAATACCTTGCCTCCTTGTGTGCGTTATTATTATTAGTGTTATTTTGTTTTTACGTTGTTTATTCATATAAAAATAGGCTGAAAATAAATATCATCCCAAGAAAGCACATTGTTGTTCAGACAGTTCTCTTGTTGCAATTAAACATCAGTAAGTTTGTACACAAAAACCAAACTCAGTTCCTATTTTTGATAGCACTGATATTTTGTAGCTTCAAAAATATAGGCTGGTGATATCAGCAGTTCCCTCAACTGTTATCATTATAATAATAGCTGACAGAAAGGCAGACAATGTCTGACTAAAGGGTCATTTTCTCAATAACCATCTTTCTCCATCTGTGAGGTCATGATAAAGTCTAGCCTGAGAGGGATTGGCTAAGCGCTAAGCCAGAGACCAAATAAAAGCATGAAAACTCATGTGCCAGAGCAAGTGACTCTACCTGCAGGCAAGGTGAGAAAGCTGATTGATCATTTTCGTGCACTGTAAGTGGTCCTGTTTCTATGTTATTGTTCAGAAATAGCACACCTTCTTTGGTGTTGTCTGTCTAAGGTCACATTTTTGTTTGTGTAAGGCTGGTGAATCCATAAACATGTGGACATCTATCCTGTGTCTTCTTCTGGCTGGTGCAGTATCCTCAGCACCAGTAAGTACACATCAAACCTTTTGTCTTTGTACTTATAAAGGCTTGTTTTATGTGTCTGGGTCGCCCAGCTGCCGAAACTGATCCTTTTTTGTGTGCGTGTGTGTTTATATCTCTCTCTAGCTTTCACCGTTTTTCAATTATCTCCCTCATTATGGCAGCCCGAAGCAGGTGGGGCTAACCACACATGAACATTCTTGACTTTTCCATATCCAAAAATGGCATAAAAGTCTTCGGAATCTCTTGCTTTGACCATAATCAACAGATTGCACTGAGTTTTATGATGAAAATAGCTCTTTAATATTACACTGTATGATGACATGCTACTCCATGACATGTGTTTATATGATATATAGGTTTAAGTGACTATCCTGAGGTTGCTACAGAACATGTATTGAACATACTAATTATAAAGGAACTAAACATGTTCTTTTTGGGCATCCACTAAAGTGAATTTGAACTCCTTTCATTTTCTTAGGGGAATAATGGTGGCTTCCAGGGAATACCATCACAGCCACATCCTGGTCTGACTGCTCCAATCAGCATGGAAATCGTATGAGCTATTTTTTTCTATGTTTGTAAATACCTTAAATATAATGATTCAAAGTTGTACCAAGATACCCTGAAAAATGTGCTTTCGGTACCTTAAGGATTTATCTAAAAATGACTTTTATTTGGTTAGTGTAACCTAATGCACTGAGGAAAAATGGTGTAAAAAAATGGTGTAGGATTTAATATGAAACTATTTTTTTTTTACTAAGAATATGCTAGGAAGTGGCAAGTAACAACGAAATAAATGTGAATTTTTGAAGCCGAAAGAATACAAAAGTAAAACCTACTCCAAAAATCGTTTTATTTACAACTTTACATTTAATTGAATTTAATAATTTAATTTCTAGACCTACCATGAGGCACATTTTAGATTACTTGAACAAAAAACAAACAAAATTAGGTTACTTAACCTGATCTAACCATTAACAATTGTTTTTATTAGGATAGTGTAAGTGAATTCAGGTTCATTCAGTCATATAAAAAAAAAATTTGTTGACGTTTTAGATTACCTGAAAAAAAGTATTGCGTATGTAGTGTATAAACATCCTAAAAGTATTATTATTATTATTAAATAGATTTTTCCACCGAGATTCCCTACTAATCCAGCAGGGGGAGCAGCTGGCACATCGGTGAGTCTTTTAAGATTTGCTATCTGCAAGGCTAGCTTGTTTTGCTTCATTTTTAGATTTCTTTTTTAGATTTAAACTCTCAGCTCAATCAGTTGAATCAGTATATACCACATGTGTGTATACCAAAAGACTAGAACATAATTACTACCATTCACGCTGTGGCATGGCTCTCTCTCTTTCTGTTCGCAGTCATTCCCTACACAAGGGTTCATCAAGTACTCTCTCCCAAAGGCTCCCGGCAGAAAAAGCGTGGAAATCGTGAGTGAACAGACCCGAAGGCTAATTTCAGTACTTGCTCTGATAGAAATGTTTAAGTAGGCCTATATATGCTGTAGAAAGTCAATCCAGCAGAGCGTGTCTTGAGAAACATCCTTGCTCATCCCCTCTAATGCAATGAATGGTGATTTTGTTTTTCTTTCTTCTCATTGAAGTTTTACCCCTATGACTTCAGTCAGCGCCAGGTAGGATTTACTTTGAAACAATGTTCACTCAGAAATTGCTTGTACATTTCACAAATAATTACAAAGAAACGACAGTAACATATTGAATTAAATGTGAAATTTTGAAGTTGAAATTGATTATATCTGTAGTTTAATCGTTTCATAAATAGCTGATTAGTACAAATCTTACTTCTTTCTGGGAGTAGGCCTATAGTTGTATCCATCATTGAATAATTTTCCTGTTTATCACTGATTGTTTGAAACAATCTGTATTGTAGTTACAAAGAGGTATATAAATAATAAAGGTGACTTGTTGTTTACATTTCAGGACCAACCAAATATTCCCCTGATACCTCAACTTCCAAGTGTAAATTTTCCAAATTACCTCAACATTTTGACATTATTCTTAAAAAACAAAAAAACAAAACTATTATACTATAATATTGTAATTTATTTGTATATGTTTGTCGATGTATAGGTATTCCCCTTCGACTTTATGCCACAGACAATTCCTCAACAGCCACCCGTGGTGAGAAAAAATGCTTTGAAACACTTTGGTTTTTATAATTACTCAAAATGATCATCACTTGCACTGTTATTGGAATTTGGTGAAACACCTGAATCTTGAAACACTGAGCTTTTATTGCATTTCTACACAGAACCCACCATTCCAAGATGGTCCTCCACAAACCCAAGATCCTCAGCAGCAAGCCCAGCCGGAGCAACAGGCTCAGACAGGACAGGTGTGTGCGTGTGTGCGTGTGTGCGTGTGTGTGTGTGCGTGTGTGTGTGTGTGTGTGTGTGTGTTTGAATGAATATGTGTGAGGAGCAAAAATCACAACCCTCAGTAAAGCTCTGATTTGACAACATAATTACTCCTTCAGTGCTGCATTTAGCCAGGATGCGTTTAACCAAAATGAGAACTTGCGAATCTCGTATGTCAGCAGCAGTTTTGCACAAAACAGCAGATTATGTGCACCACAATTTTGTTAATTATCTACACTTTCTTTCAGGTGTCTAACAAGCCATGAAGGCCGGTGAGAAACTGCTTAGGTGTATCTGATTTTGGTTCATTCATCCTAATTTTGAATTGCAATAATTTTAATATTGTTTCAAAATTGCTTGACATCACTCTTTCATTCTTGTTTAACATATCATTTTCTTATGCCTGCAGGCACATCTTTGAAGCTGAGTGAGAGAAAAACGTCAAACAACAAGAGTGTCGAACTTTTTTTTCCTAATGCTATTTAGAATTACATTAAATACATTTTTTTCTGAAATAATTTAAAACAAGCTGATTTTTTGAACATGAAGATGATCTACACACATATATAAAGAAACATTTTTTAAGTTCTGTAATTGCATGGAATACAGATAGAAATGTGCTGTTTTGGTCTTATTCTGATGTGAGAAAATTATACCTTAATTGAATATCAAAGCAATTGTCAGTTCTGAATATTTTCTCATGTAAACTTTGGTGAGTAGTGTTTCAGTAATAAAGTTGATTAAATAACAACACACTGTTTTAACTTTATATCTGCACTTTTTATCTGTCTAGTTGTTACATAATAGCACATGGAATTTGTAATGCATTCTAGTAATTAATTAAAATAACAAAAAATAAACAAAAGATTAAAGTGAAATATTTTGCACTTACACCTTGAACATTCTGCAGTACAATAAATATTGCATGTTAAAAAAATAGCTTGTTAAAACTTTAGGAGAGTGCACAGTTTGTTAGGTAATGGTCAACCTCAAAGAATCTTTAGTAAGTGTGAGAATTATTAATATGCTCGTGCAAACAAAATTCTGAGAAATTTGAGAGTACACTTTTCTACATGGATTGTCAGGCCATAAGGAATTCTAATAGTCTTTTTATGTACATGCAGAAATAAACAGAAGCGTGTTTACAAAGTATGAGACCTACAGTATTTTTGCATACAATCCATTCCTTTAGATTTGCTCTGAGATATGTTGGCACATTGGGCATATATATATACAGTCAAACCAAAATGTATTCAACATTTTTTATATATTTTTACTAGTGAGTGCAGGACACTATATTTCATTTATGTAAGTGAGGATAGCAAAATAAAGTAAACTGTGACATATTATACCCAAAAATTCTTCATACAGTGGTCTACCAGTAAAACTGATAAAAATTTGGGACCAAAAATTATTCAGACACTTTGACCTGACCATGTTTTGCTTATCTGACATAATTAAGATTATTTTTTTTCTGACACAATTTAACTCTGAGATCTTGTCATATTTTATTAGCATTTTTTTAAACTGTAATGAATAAACTGAATTAATGAATGAAATGTTCAAGGTGTCTGAATAAATTTTGGTTTGACTATATATATAAAAAATACAAAAGCTAATATATAAGAAATGTAAAATGGTAACTTAATCAAAAGTAATTTCTATATTAATATATATATTTAAAATCAAACGTTGTGTTTATTAACATTCTAACCTGCAATTAAAAGATCCATAAAGAGCCATGTCATCTGATTAAACCCCTAACATTTATTTTATCAGTATAAATGGATGTATTTAGGTTGATTCGGTGATGTTACATAATATTTTTGACTTGAAAATTTTAGGTTATTATTTTTTTTGCAGTGGAGAGGTTTTATTTTGCAATAATGGCTACATCACACACACACACACACACACACACACACACACACACACACACACACACACACACATATATATATATATATATATATATGTGTGTGTGTGTGTGTGTGTGTGTGTGTATGTATGTATGTAGATGGTGTAGCCATATATGTATGTGTATATATATATATATATATCTCTTCTGCTCACCAAGGCTGCATTAATATTGTGGAATATTACAATTTAAAATAACTGTTTTGTATTTGAATATATTTTACTGTCACTCTTGATCAATTGAATGCATCCTTGCTGAATAAGAGTATTAATTTATTTCTGACCCCAAACTTTTAAACGGTAGTGTATAATGTTACAAAAGCTTTCTATTTCAGATAAATGCTGTTCTTTTGAACTCTCTATTCATCACAGAATCCTGAAATTTTTTTTTACACAACTGTTTTCAACATTAATAAAAAGTAATGTTTCTTGAGCAGCAAATTATCTTATTAGAATAATTCCTAAAGGATCATGTGACACTGAAGACTGAGAAATGATGCTGAAAATTCAGCTTTACCATCACAGTAATAAATTCCATTTTGAAATATATTCATATAAAAAAATAATTATTTTAAATTGTAATAATATTTCACAATATTATTGTTTTTACTGTATTTTTGATTTAATAAATGTAGCCTAGGTGAGCAGAAGAGACTTCTTTCAAAAGCATTAAAAATCTTACTAATCCTAAACTTCTGAATGACAGTGTATATATGAACTATAGGCTTTTGAACAGCTAGAAAGATAGTCGCCATGAAACTTGACCCTAAGAAAACATCTTGTCTAGAATGACTGAAAGGGAGCCAGAGTATATGTCCTCTCTTGCCTGATTCCTTTGAGCGCAGCAAATGGATATCTATAGACTTTTTATGTTCACATTTTTATCAGATGGAAGACATCCTGGATCTGGATTCCCTAAAGCATAAAGCACATCAACCCTTGAAATGCTTCAAACCTCAGACTGAGGATAAAAAACGCAGATGACAACATCTCTAAAGAAGCTGTCAGTGTGGTCACAACAACGAGGAGCCAAAAGATTTATACCTATCTCCAAATGAATCAACAAGAAAAGATGGATTAGGTCTGTAATTAAGAGTTTAGAAGAATGTATGATTTGAGCTTCATTGTGAAGATCTGTTTTAATTAGATCAGTCAATTTGCCAGGCGCCCACAAGTCCCACTGTCATGCGAAAGGGGCCCCTTTAAAGTCATACACATACAAACTTCACCATCAAACATCACAGACAGACCATCCTCCTGTCTTGTAGACAATTTCATTTTAAGTCTGTCTTTTTGAAGAACTGTGCACCAAGCAGAATTTCACAGTGTATAATTATACATAATTGGTCATTAACAGTTGTAATTCCAACCTTCTTTTAAGAATAAGGGCAAAAAATAGATTTCACTTTTTGCTGAGAGGTGATTGGTCTGTTTCAGGAGCTGCTAAGTATATATAGCAGCCTTGTTCAGTAGTTATTCATTCAACTTTAAACTCTAAGAAGTCATCTAGTTGTCCTTGTGATTTCCAAAAGAGGTAAGCACATACCAGAGTTTTAACTCATGCATATATGTTACTGGCAGTATTGAACGTGTCTATTTTTCTTTCCGCATCATAAGAGCAATATGAAAGCTGTGGCATTGTTGATGTGTTTGCTGGGCTCCTCACTAGCTGCCCCTGTAAGTTCTCATTTCTACATCTCAGTTCAAGGCAGCATAAGAAAGAAACATTTTTTGACATCTTCTTGTTTTGCACATTTAGGCCCGTGACAGCGGCAGCAATGAGGTAAGACCTTTGTGTGTGATCACAATGGATATTAATGTACAGCCTATTGTATTGCATTATGCATATTTTGTTGTCTCCCATGCAGCAGGCAATTAATAGTCATGCTAACACAGCCCTGCAGTTGATGGAATTCTACAGAATTTTAGGACAGCTACGGCAACAGGTCAGTTCAATGCTGATAACACTAAAGACAGAGAGGCATTTCATAATATTAACATAATGTGATTAATGTATTTGCAGGGTTTTGGTGTTGTTCCTACTGGTGCTCAGCTGCCTGTATGTTAAGCATTTAACCACTTCATTTAAAGACTTCTGTGTGAACATGCCTCAGTGTCTGTTTTATGGATTTGATGATATGTTCTGTTTCTCACAGGCAGTACCTGTGGCACCCGCGGCACCCGCGGCACCCGCGCCTGTTGATGTAAACCCCTCTCATTCTATCTTTTCGCATTTTATGTTTTTGATGATAAACAATAGCCTTTTAAAAACATTTTTGACAATATTTCTTTTTACAGACCCAGCCTCAGGTTTCACCGCAAGCACCACAACAGGTTAGCAACGTGTTATCATTAGTTTGTGTTAATGACAGTCATGGCATGTTATAAGGTGATGTTGAGGATAAATGTAAAAAAAGATTGGTGTACTAATGTTGTACATCAATCAAAGCCTTGCTAGTGCACAAATTTGTGTTTATAATACTTATTTACATTAAAGGGAACTAAAACGAGAGAGAGACAGCTTCTGTTTATGATGTAAAGTAGCATTTAGAGTACAACATACACCATATATTGCTGACTTGTTTTATTTAATGATAAGTAACCAATTGCACTTTAGCTTTTAGCTTGGATTTTTGCTATTAATCTTGTTGCAGAAACTACAGAGTGGTAATACACGTCTTTATTAACACTGACGCTTCCATGAAGAACCTTCAACATCTAACTTCCCTTTGCACAAAAGGTTCTTTATAACTGAAAAATGTTCATCAGATTATTAACATATTGAATGACCTTTAACTTTCATGGAACTTTCCCATAGTGGATTAAGTTCTTCACTTAAAAATGGTAATTTTAAGAACTGTTCATTAAAAGTTTTCTTTTGGAACCCAAAATGGTTCCTCTATGGCAAAATCTTTAGGAAACTTTATTTTTAAAAGGTTAGTTCACCCAAAAAAATGAAAATTCTGTCATTTATTTCTCACCCTCATGTCATTCCACACCCGTAAGACCTGATGAAGATATAAATGAAGATATTTTTGATGAACCTAGAGGTATATGACGCATCCATAGACAGCAATATAATCACCACTTTCAAGGTCCAGAAAGGTACTAAAGACATTGTTAAAACAGTCCACGTGACTGCAGTGGTTCAATCTTAATGTTATGAAGTGACAAGAATACTTTTTGTGCGCAAAAACAAAACAAAAATAACTACTTTATTTAAAAATACTCTTCTGTGTCATTCTTGTACACTGTTTATGTTCATCACTTCCAGGTTCTTCGTCAGAACAGCAGCTCAGTATTGGCCAACGCTGTTCATGTGAGCAGCACAACGCATGCGTGTGATGCTGACGCAGGAGCTGGCCAATACTGAGTCGCCGTTCTAATGTAGAACCTGGAAGTGATGAACGTAAACAGTGTATGAGAATGACACAGAAGAGAGGATATTAAGTTATTTTTGTTTTGTTTTTGCACACAAAAGTACTTTGTAGGTTGAACTACTGTAGTCATGTTGACTTTTTTTAAACAATGTCTTTAGTAAGTACCTTTCTGGACCTTTACAGTGATTGCTGTATATGGACGAGTCATATACCTCTAGGATTTCATCAAAAATATCTTAATTTGTGTTCTGAAGGTTTTACAGGAGTGGAACAACATGAGGGTGAAAAAATAATGACATAAATTTCATTTTTGGGTGAACTAACCCTTTAAGAACTACAGTGTCGTACATTAAACAAGCCTTGTACTTCATTTTGTGTTGACACTGATATTTGAACTTTTCTTTCAGGGCTTTTTTTTCAACCCCGCTCTTTTCGCACCCAGAGGAGATGGGTCAGATGAGGAAGAAGCAGTAGGTTTCCTATTATCAAAACTGTGTCAACAGTAACGTTAATAGGGTGTAATTTATGAGCTGCATCCCAATTTTCTATCTACCCAAGCCACAGTTTCGTGGGTTTTACCCTCCCTACGGCTACCAGCCTGCCCAGCCGGCTGCTCCATTGAACTCAGATGAGGCCGAAGGGGCGGAAGAAGCAGAGGCGGAGGAGGGTACTGAGGGTACCGAACCTGAACCTACTGGAACCGCTTCACCTGTCGATGCAGCTGCAGTAAACGAAATCCTACCCGTTGATGTCGCTGTGGATGTTCCCGTTGAACCTTCTCCTGAAGTCATCGCTGCTGCCGTTGATCCGTCCCTCATCCCTGAGGCACCGGCAGTTGCCGTGGAAATTGACGCCACTTTGGTGGGGCCTGATGTTGCTGCTGGTGCTGAACAGGTGTTGGTGGCTGAAGCTCCTGATGCTGCCCTGCCGGTGCAGTGAGAGAGATTATCACAAGCCCCGCCCCCAAGATCCTAACCAATCAGTGACATCGCTGACATTAAGATCGCATCTCTGTGGTCTGAACATTGCTGGAACAAAATGTGGCACATTCCTGTTGTGTAAAAATGTTTCCTGGCAGATGATGTTTCATAATAACCTCATTGTAAGAATTGAGCCAACACTGCTGCAGACAGCGTTACTTGTTATATGTCTTCCCGTTTCAGTTTCTTAAAATAAAATCTCTTTTGTCTTACTGCAGTTAAAGGTGTCTTTAATAAACTGAAATGTAACTATGTAACTCTTGGAAAAATTAACCTGATATATCTACATGATAATTTATAATCATATGAATTCAGGTTGATTGGGACACTTTTTGCCATTGAGATGAATTGGAAAAAGTGTCCCAATCAAGCTGAATTCATATGGTTATACATAATCATGTAGTTATATCAGGTTAAATAACCATGAATTCTCCCTATGTCTGTCTGTGTGTAACTATGTATATGTATCATTATATATATATATATATATATATATATATATATAAATGTAAAAATGTATAATCAAACAAAAACTACATATATCCAACACAACAGGCCATCTATTTCTTTGTGAGTGACTTTGTGTGAAACTAAGACTGGCAGGTCTGTATTAATAGGATAAAGCAGATCTGTGGGAGACTGCTGACTGGGCAGATGTTGCTACATGAGGTAAATCTCTCACTCTATGCCTCACAGTCTAGCAAGCGCATATACACAAATGACACCAGTATAATGTGTGGAGACAGCAAAAGTACAATGAAATTACAGTTAGTTAAATAAATACCAAAAACAAATGTGGTCATGCCGTAATTGGGGCACTCTAATGAATCAATTCAAACATTAACCTAAAATTAGTTCTGAATATGGAACAATTTAAAAAACTCAGTTTAATATTCAAAATATTCAGTTAAAAATTCTCAGTTTAATGGCATAAATGATAGGTCTCACTCACACTTTTAGCTTTTGTTGGAGGGAGTATAAATTATGTACCGTTCAAGAGAACAGAGAGGAGGATTTGTCTTTGTCTTTGTCACTCTAGTCTCTCATTAATCTCCAAATCCTTCTCAGGGTCATGCAAGTCTGAGATATCATTACAGAGCACAACAGAACAAATGAACCACAAGCATACTCCTCCTTTGAAAGCATTAGCTGTAATTTGACTGTATCTTTAATTTCACCAGACAGAAGGTCCGTGGTTCTGAGAGGGCTCTGTGATTCTTCTGATCAAGAGAGAATGGGACAGGATTTGATTTAAAGGAAAACAGTTGGTAAGTTTGATTTGAATTTGTGGCATTTTTCTTCCTTAGAATATGTTAGAAAATTTTCATGACTTTTAACAAATAGAAAGACATGTAAATTATAAATCACTGCTTCAGCCTATTGTTCTAGGGGAAAAGGAATCATGACTGTTGTACCTACATCAGGGGGTATTGCAGTCACTCCCAAAGTATCTCCGATAATGGAGGTGGATTCAGAGGAGGACGATGAAGACCCAGTTCCAGCTCCAAGTGCAGGACGTATATTTAACATCAACAACAGCAACAACAATGAGGAGTAATCAAAGATCATTTGATCTATAATATAATATAATATAAATGATATTATTTATATGAATGTGTATTAGTGGCAATACTGTATTTTTCTCTTCATATAGGGAAGACAAGAAGAAAAAGAAAAAGGAGAAAAAAGAAAAGAAGGAGAAAAAAGAGTAGGTAGCACACTAATCTTATTCAAAACATTCTGGTTATAAATAATGTCTAAACATGTTACGGTATAAACCTTTCTGTTGTTCTGTAGGAAAAAAGAAAAGAAAGAGAAGAAAGACAAAAAAGAGAAGAAAGAAAAGGATGAAAAAGAAAAAGAAAATGAGAAAGCAAAAGCGAAGGAAAAGGAAAAGGAGAAAGAAAAGGAAAAGGAGAAGGAAAAGGAGAAAGAAAAAGAAAAAAAGGAGGGGTTGGTATCTAGATTTTCATCAGTCATTTCTAATCTGAGATTTTCAAAAGTTCAAAGTTTCACAATTGATTACTGTTCATGTCAACTTCATTTTTTTCAAGGCCCAAGGAGGTGTTTGTGATTAACCCAGCGGGACTCCTGTATTATCAGTGGCTGCTTATAATCACAATTCCCGTCATGTACAATTGGACAGTTATAATTGCAAGGTAATGATTAGTAGTTCATGTTTTATTAAGGCCAGGTTACCAGGAGATGAGAGAAGAATACAAATTGAAGATGTTTTCTTTTTAAACCTATGAAGTGTTCTCCCTTACATCTCCATTAGTCTCTTACACTCATATGCTCTCATATAAATGATAAAGGTCATATATTCAGCATCAACATCCAATATAATACACCAAATTGGGGCATTTTGGAAGCTTGATAAATGGGTGTAATACTTTTGAGAGTATTTATATGTTATCTCTTTGCATAGAGCCTGCTTTGAGGAACTGCAGCATGAGTATCTACTGATATGGTTCCTCCTGGACTACACCTCCGATTTGCTTTATTTGGCTGACATGGCCTTCAGATCACGAACAGGTGAACCTAATGTCATTAGTAGAATCACATGTCTTTGTAATGAAGGAACAAAATTCAGTGACTGATTTGTGTTATGATTTAATGTCACCTTTCTTTCGCCAGGGTACCTGGAACAAGGCTTGCTTATTAAAGATGAAAAGCTCCTTCGCCAGCGGTACACCAGCAGTCTCCAGTTCCGCATTGATTTCATCTCCATGCTACCCACGGACATCTTCTACTTAGTTTTAGGGTTAGACTACCCAGAGATCCGCATAAACAAGTTGCTTCGCCTGAACCGCATGTTTGAGTTCTTCACCATCTCAGAAACCATGACCAACTACCCAAACATCTTCCGAATCTGCACTTTGGTCATGTACATCATCATCATCATCCACTGGAACGCATGTCTCTACTTCTCCTTCTCCAAGTCCATTGGGTTCGGATCAGATGCATGGGTGTACCCTGCTCTCACCGAACCAGAGTTCGGAGAGCTGATGCGAAAATATTCCTTCAGCCTTTACTGGTCTACGCTTACCCTCACCACTATCGGAGAAACGCCATCTCCGGAGCTAGACTCTGAATTCCTCTTCCATGTAGTCGACTTCCTGGTGGGCGTATTGATCTTTGCCACCATTGTAGGTAACATTGCTACAATGATCTCAAATATGAACGCAGCCCAGGCTCAGTTCCAGGCCAGGATCGACAACATTAAGCAGTACATGCATTCGCGACATGTCAGCAAGGACCTCGAGAAGCGTGTCATCAAGTGGTTTGACTACCTGTGGACTAACAAGAAGGCACAAGATGAAAGAGAGGTACTGAGGTACTTGCCAGACAAATTACGGGCAGAGTTAGGCATGAACGTGCATTTAGAGACCCTTATGAAGGTGCGGATCTTTGCTGACTGTGAGGCAGGGTTGCTGATCGAGTTAGTGTTGAAGCTTCGCCCTGTAGTCTTCAGTCCCGATGACTACATCTGCCGCAAGGGTGATATCGGGCGGGAGATGTACATCATAAAGGAAGGCAAACTTGCTGTGGTGGCTGATGATGGCGTCACTCAATTTGTCGTCCTTGGGGATGGAAGCTACTTTGGTGAAATTAGCATTCTAAACATCAAGGGCAGCAAGGCTGGAAACCGCAGGACAGCAAATATTAAAAGCATAGGGTACTCAGACCTCTTCTGCTTGTCCAAAGATGATCTGATGGAAGCTCTGACAGAATATCCCGATGCTAAAGCTATGCTGGAAGAGAAAGGAAGACAGATTTTGCTGAAAGATGGTCTGCTGGAGCTGGACCCTTCAAAACTAAAGCCAGACGAGAGAGACTTGGAGGACCGCGTAAACCGAATATACAGCACAATGCAGTTGATGCAGACCAAGGTAAACAAGCTGCTGGTGGAGCAGGAGGAGACACAAAAAAATATCAAACGCCGAATTGCTCAGATAGAGCGCCTGGCTGGGGAAGTGGTGGAGGATGACGATGAAGAGGAGGAGAAGGAAAAGAAGGAAGAAACCCAGGAGGAGAAGAAAGAAGAAGAGCCAGAGAAAGAGAAGACAGAAGAAGACAAGGAAAAGCTGGAAGAAAAAGAGGAGGAAAAGATCAAAGAAGAGACCGAAGAGAAAAAGAAAGATGAGGAGTCATAGGATAAGACTTTATGAGAATAACTCTGGATGAAAATCACAGATGAAGAAATCTAAACACTAATACATTCAAATTAAAATCAAAAACTTGTTCTTAACTCTTGTTCTTAGTAACACTAATTTGTTTATCCGATTTGACTTTGTTCATTGTTCACTGCATTAAAAAAATGTAAATTCTTGTAAAGGCTACAATAGATTTCTTGTCCAGCAAATTAATCAGCAGCAACAAAAAGCCTGCTATTAGAAAAACAATATGCTTATAACACTATCTGCATAATTTATTCATGTGGCAAAGCATACTGGGAGCTCTCAAATCAGCAGCTTTGTTCAATTGTTTTTTAGACAACAGTTAGAGGGTGTGCTATTTTGTGAAATCTGTGAATTCAGTTCCTTTTGGGTTTTATAAAAGTGTTTTTTGATAATAAAAATATGACAAATTATTGCACTGTACTGACTAGTCAGAATCCAAGACTGGAACAATTCATTTTAAAAGGTTTTATGGATCAAATAATGTTTATGAAAACAGATATATGAGGTCTTACCAAGTATAGTCTGCTTGATGGGCACAAGGGTGCAGCAGAGAACCAAAGATTAATGACCCTTTGCTTTTCTCTTCAGAACCTGGAAATGACAGCATAGACACTGAATAAAAAAGCTGCCTGCCTAATGAGACCACAAGTAAGCTTGTTAGCTAAATTAAGTTCAGCAGCACAGGTTTCAGTCAGGTTATGGGCAGTTATCTTGATGAGGGGAGCAGTTTATACACTGCAGGCATTATTAAATGGAAATGCAAAAAAAGAATTATTGTTTTCAAACAGGTTTTCCCAAACAATATTCCTGCTTACTAGTTTAATGTGTTTTGTGAGGAAGGAACACTTGCCTTTAAAGGGGACCTATTATGCAAAATTCACTTTTATAAATGTGTGTTGGCAGTGTGTGTACACAACCACCCTATATTGATAAAAATCCAACCACTCCTTTTTTTTTTTAATCCCAATAAATCACAAGCAGTGTCTCAGAACAAGCCGTTTGCAGGTTCCTGGCAATGTCACGTCACATTAGCCACAGGCCCTGCCCATGAATGTTGACAGACACCGCTGTTTTAACATAGAACCGCCCTGTGCGAGTTCACAGCCAGTTGTACAGTCTGCCATTACTGCACTGACGAGAATGTCTCCCAAGCGTTTTAGGTGTTCTGTAGCTGGATGGATTAATCCACATAGCTCTCTCCATTTACTCCCTAAATCTGAGCCGCTGAAGACGAGGTGGATTAATTTTGTTTTAGAAGAAAATGCTCCCTCAACCCTACCGAAATTTGTTTATGTCTGCACGAATCATTTCACACCGGACTTTGTGAACGAATGTCAATACAAAGGGACAATACAAAACAGCTTGTGCTAAAACAAAATGTATTCAAAGATAGATCAGTACAAACTGTTCTGATCCAGCTTACAGTCTCCAGAGTGATACTGGATACGGCAGTAATGAAGGTGAGAGCACTTTATTACAGTTCATCGAAGTTGATTTATGGATATAAAGTTTACCAGTTTATTAAGCACCACCCGAAAAGGCCTAAGGTCTTTATATATTTTTAAATATTAAGTGTCTTTATAAAACAGACGCTTCATATTTTGTGTGAAGTACAATAAACGTTATAAAACTAATCGGTAAACAGGCTTGTACTAATATAGTGGATAAAAACAAGAAGACAATATAAGTTATAACCATAATTAAACTAATCTATACCTGTTCTAGCTCCATGCAGCATATATTCGCAGTTTCTGCGTCCTGACTGACTCCTGACACCAAAGAATGAGCTCTTGAAGCTCCGCCCTCTTAGGTCGGCGCGGCAGCTCATTTGCATTTAAAGGTCACATCCTGAAAGGGCGCGTTTTTGCTCAACCCCAAAAAGTGGCAATTTTATGCTATAAAAAATTATCTGTGGGGTATTTTAAGGCTAAAACTTCACATCCACTCTGGGGATATCAGAGACGTATTTTACATCTTGTAAACGGGGGCATAATTGGTCCCCTTTAAGTTCCTGTAAACTCCTTTATGCAAACAGTTGTTCATGATTAGGCTACTAGTAGTGCAACCTATCACAAAACTCACAGCTCGTAACATATTACGGTTTTTGAGTCACAGATAGGATCATTTTTCGGACCAGCAAGAAAAGAAAAAAAAAGAACAAATGCACTAATTACAAGCATAGATAAATACAATATAACAAAGTTACAATTAAAGTACGGTCTAACTATTATTCAGGTACAAATGTAGCCTAATAATTAGTCCTGAATGTAAAATAACACTACACTGTTCACTGTATAAATTAATATAGATAATTCTTTGTTAAAGCTGTGTTTTGTTGTTTGATTAACATTGAGCAGCAGGTACTGTATTTATCGGCTGCTGTCACTTTAAGACCAAATTCACAGATCCATTATTTACACATCCGATTTCTCTCTCAACTGTTTAAGACATAACCGACTGGGTTTATAAGAATACAGTACTTGCCGAGACGGGTATTCTTCTTCTTGTGACCTGGTTTTGGACTGATATACTTGCTCCTAGCTCCTCTGCATGCATCCTTTTTACTCGTCACCTCCACGTGATGCATTTAAGTGATGCGTCCTTCATCATGGCGTACTTTGATCGGTTTTCAGGTGAGAAGAAACCATGAATAATCATTTGAGTGTAGATAAGCAGCCTGTGGATAGTTTTTATTTCTCACTTTAAGCGGAGAAAGAAAAAGGTATTTTAACACATGCATCCAAAAATACATACATCATTTTTAACCTTACTCTGATTCTCAAAATATTCTCAGGCAATTTTAGTGCATTTCAAATCAGAATTTTTAGTTTAAATGGCATGTACGCTGTTATTTATTTATTTATTTAAACTTTTTGACTTTTGACACTTTTTGACATTTTGACAAAAATCAATTGCCCAGGCCAGTTACTGTAATAGCTGTAGCTCCGCCTACACCTTTTCCCATGGCAGTTTGCACATTCTTGATGTGTTCCTTCCTGTGGCATCCTTCAATTTTCCTTTGACTGCATTATTGATAATGCAATTGCAATTCTACAGGTATGCAGCTGTCAGTTTTCGGTTTTGTAAAATTTGAGGTCTTTTTTTTTTTTTCATTTTGAAACATCTTTTTATCAGTGTTTCATTTCCAAGAAGCTTTCGATTCAGTCAGGGATGATTAGGGATCCTGTGGATAGGGGATACCATCTTATATGTGGAGTGGTCACAGTATGTGTGTCTCAATATTACTTCGTCTTTCATTTTGAATAGTCCCACCTGTTCTCTTTGCTGGCATTTGCTGTCACATGTGGACACTTATTGTATTTGCTCAGAGAGGTGATGAGAAAAAGGAAGTAAGCTGAAAAAAAAAAAAGGAAATAAAAGAACAGTGGAAGTATGTCTCCCATGGGAAAGCAAGATAAAAAAGAAAGCTATTGCCTGTGATGTCAGCCATGAAAAGGGTCTTCAACCATTTCGTCTCTTGAGCAGCTGGAGCTATACGCATTTCATTAATTAGAATGAGTCTGTCACTTTTAGAGGCAAATCAAAAAGGACCATATGACTTTCCTTCAAGGAGAAGTTACTTGTTGAATTAACTTGTTTACACAAGTGTTGGGAATATGAACGCATAGGTACAACTTTTTGTTATTTAAATGAAAGCATGCACGAATGAATGAATGAATGTGTGATTTATGGGAAGGAGAGATAGAGAAAGTATCATTGAGACAGAACAATTTGATGGACTAGTTTGTACATTTAGTCACACTTAAACTATTGAGGGTCCTTTTACCTCACACCAAACATGAACCAGTGGTCAGTCAAGCAATTTTATCATCCCATTTGTTGCGTCATTGCAGGGACACTCAGACGCCCACCGTATCAGTGAGAGCACAGGTAGCTTTTTCTAAGAAGCTGATTGGAAGAGCCAATTTAACTTGCTGTGCGAAATTTCTTATACAAAAGCAATGGGGGCGCAACAAGGGTCTATCAGCAGGGAACATTGTGTCTCGCTGAGTATTGTCATCACGCTTTGATCTGAGCAGTTAATAGAAGTCACTGAGGCAGCTCACACCAGGGTGGTTTGGAGTCTGGTGGCAGAAAGATACGCCACAGCATGTAGGCACCTGCATTTTGGTCTTACAAGCTGGTTTATCCTTGTATATCCTGTTGTTGCTTAGAATGCTTCAGCACTTAACTGTCCCTTTCTATTAGTGTGTGTATCTGACCAGTTAGCCGCTGTGCTATTGTTTCTCCTAAACAATTTACTTCACGATAATAGCATTTGCAGTTGACCGGAGCAGCTCTAGCAGGGAAGAAAGCTGACCTATTGGAAAAGTGACATCCTATGACAGTGGCACTCAGGGCCAGCCTGTGGGTTTCTGGTGAACTGGGTGAGATTATTAAAATGGGCCCGCCGGTATAAAAATTGTTGTAACATAAAAACATGCATAGAATCACCGCAACAGGATGAGTGGTCTCCTTTCTTTTTAAAAGAAAGCTCTAATAAGAATCTCACTGTATATACTCAATGCATATATAATTATGCACTGAACAAATATGGATATATACTTATATTTATGTCTATGGATAGGATAATATTTACTAAATAGTTTTCACTCAGAAATTACTTTACATTTCACAAATAAATACAAGAAACTACAGTGGTGCATTGCTTCCACATACATATCCCCCCCCCCCCCCACTCAATTCTGTTATAAAAATGAGATGTGTACATGTGTATATGATTTTATCTGATCTATAATATAGAATTTATATAGCTTAGATCAGTATGTGGCAGTAATGCACCACTGTAAGAAACAAAAATTAACACATTGAATTAAATGTAAAATTTTAAATAGACTAAAATAATATTTTCTTGTAAAACGTACTCCAATAATCTTTGTTTTATTTACAAAAATAAATTTTTTTTTTTTTTTACAGTGTGTAAATGTTTATTTAGAACAACTGGGGCAGAACTATGTATAAAGTGATTATTTCTATCAGTTAAAATTGATTTTGCAGAAAATGTTCTGTCAGTAAGCTACCGTGATGTAGAAAAAATAAATAATGAATAAAAAAATGGCATCATAAATGAATTAATATGTTAAATATATTAAAGCTACAATATGTAATTTTTTCGCCACTAGAGATCGCCTATTCAAAACAAAAGTGTAACTTGATGACGCCGAGTTTGAGCGTGGAATCTTGGGAAATGTTGTCTTCACCTCACCTCAGCCAGTGGAAAAGAATCGGGATGGGACTCGAGCTGAAATCATGTTCATGGATACGTTACTGTAGTATGAAGAAGCGCAGGGCAGAGTGATGTTGGAGCTGAACGAGGCCGCTGGAGAGATTGCTAATGAGAGACGAACGCAACACATGCCTTACGAGCAGCGGAACTTTTATTATGCCGCAGTCGCCGGCGCCGAAGTGAAGTGTATGAGGTAACACCACGCTGTTTATCATATTAGATACATTTGACTGTGTTGAAAATGATGTTATAACATTACTCTGTGTGTTCGCTCAGCGGCTGCTGTGAGCACACTGCAGTAAACTAGATCGATTTTAGAATATCATAATAATAAATGCTGGATGGCTTGTGCTGATAAATGGCATGCAATTCATTTTAAAACGTATTGTATAATGGAGAAAATGCTGTATTACTTAGCTACTTGACAAAATAGTGTTTTTCTCTGAGGCATGGTAAAAGCATGGTACCAAAGTCCCTTTAAGACAAGTCACTTCACTCGGCGGCCATCTTTGAAACGCCTCTCGGGCATGCAAATGCAGCTCCGATCTTTTTGAATGGGGAAACATCAAATTCTCCAAAGCTGTTTGCCAAGCTTTCGATTAAATTTCATATTTGAAATTACCAATGAAATCTGACAACAACTGTCTCATAAATTTTGTTTTTTTAAATGCTCGATTCATGACAAAAAAAAAAAAAAAAAATTCAGGCTGGATCAAGACTATGTGCATACGCAGTCCTAAAGTGCGCATCTCTTGTGTCTCATTACGGAGGCGCGCGTCTGACTGTTTCTATAAGAGCCGGAGCTTCTAATGGCCGCTGCAGTGACGCGATGACTTTACCAATTGCTGATTGGCTCTTATTTAAAAGGCGGGACTTGTTCCACCATATTGCGCATTACACTTTCTCCCATTCAAAACAATACGAGTGACCGTCTTGTGTTATTCTACTTTGATGGTACTCGCTGAAAATCAAGAAAACTAGATTTGAACAGTAAAACTAAAAGTGTTGAGCTAAATAACAATAATTTCTTTTTCTGTCTATAAATGTAACCAAACAGTTGTTACCTTGTCTAATAAAACATGTAATATATTAAAGCGTCTTTGGTGTTTCCATGGTTTCTACAAAATAAAACCGGATTTCCTCACGATTTACAAATAGTTGGAAACATTTGGGATATTGTAAGTACTCAAATATATAACACTGGCCTAGTGGTTTTTGGATATTTTACTGCAAAAATCTTACATATTGTAGCTTTAAAAAAAATCTACTTTTTACGCATAACTAAAACCAGATCCTTCCAGATAAGCTACTTTAGTCTAATGACTAACTCATATTTTCCCTTCTTTGCATCTCGTCGAGAGTGTTCCCCATGTTGCTCTTGAAAAATCACCACAAATTTTACCCTCTGACAGGTGGTGTTTCTGAAATGCGAAAGTGCTTTACATATTAAGCAGCAAGCACGCAACGACAAAGTATGCTTTAAATAGCTACAAAGAATATTTTTGTTTCTGTTGAGTGTGAGCATTTTTGAGCAAGGTGTGATAGGGGGATGAATAAATTATGCAGATAACTGGGTTACTATTTTTTTGTTTAACTGTTTGCTATGAAGGGCCGTATTTATTAATTATTATTATAAGGCCATAATTATTGAAAAACCTCTTCCAAACACTAGTAAAACGAAAAACATTAATCAACCATACTGAAATTTATTCAAATGCATAACTGAAAAGCCTCTTCCAAACACTAGTGAAACGAAAAACATTGATCAACCTCAGTGAAATTCATTCATATGCATTACTGAAAAAGACTTATAAACACTAGTAAAAACATTTATCAACCTCAGTGAAATTCATACGCATACTGAAATGAGAAAAGATTTCAGTAGATGATGATAGCTAATTTCACTTTAAAAGGAAGCTGTGGCCGCACTTCCGTTTAATTTGGTGCATGTCTCACAAACTCGTTTAGGCAATGGCGGATAGTCGTTACAGTTGTAAAGCCATTCACACTGAAAGTGGGACACAACAGCCGGCTGTTACAGAGCTCGTGCTGCGCCATATGTTACAGAGCTTGCGCCGCGCTGTCCGTTCAGTTGCACTACGCGCAAAAAACACGTTTTCTCTGTGATGTCGAGCACTGACATGTCATAGGCGCAACTGAGCATTGTAATAGCACGCCTTTTTGTCCCACTTTCAGTGTAAATGGCTTCCTCTACAACTCATTAAGACTATTTGCCATTGCCTAAAAGAGTTTGTGAGACACACGCCAAATTAAACAGAAGTGCGGCCACAGCTTCCTTTTCTAGTGAAATTAGCTCTCATCATCTACTGAAATCTTTTCTCATTTCAGTAATGCACATGAATGAATTTCACTGAGGTTGATCAGTGTTTTCACTAGTGTTTATAAGTCTTTTTCAGTAATGCATGTGAATGAATTTTACTGAGGTTGATCAATGTTTTCACTAGTGTTTATAAGTCTTTTTCAGTAATGCGTAGGAATGAATTTCACTGAGGTTGATCAATGTTTTTCGTTTCACTAGTGTTTGTAAGAGGCTTTTCAGTTATGCATATGAATTAATTTCACTAAGGTTGATCAATGTTTTTCGTTTCACTAATGTTTATAAGAGGCTTTTCAGTTATGCATATGAATTAATTTCACTAAGGTTGATCAATGTTTTTCGTTTTACTAATGTTTATAAGAGGCTTTTCAATAATTATGGCCTATACGGCCCCTCATAGTTTGCAGCTTTTCTCTTTAATGCATTTATCTCCTGTGAGCTTTATTGTGGTTTGTATGCTAAATGTTGAGGTCCATGTGTGTTTAGACCCTGACTTAGGTGTTAAGTGATTGCCTGTGTCGCCTACAGGCTCTTGTTGCACTTGAAAGCCCATTGTACTGCCACTGTTTGTATATGGAGACTACGTGGCCGTACTTGAATTTCTACACCTTTTAACAAAAGCTCTGGTTGTAATGGCTGAATTCACCACTTAAAACTTGTATTGTGTGGTGGAAAAGGACATTTGTGCCATTACCCATAAATGTGCTTCTTTCCTGTCAGTAATGTTCCTCCACTTGATCACAAGTGATTACTTGCGTCTAAGTCAAATTCTGTAGGTTCTTACCCTGAATCTACATATAAACTGGATAAATGAGATACTGAAGCCAGTGATTTAAATCACAACCTACAGACCACAAAATCGTCTTTTCAAATGCAGTGTGAGAGGGAAATGATCACTTAAAGTACCATCAGGTGCAGACATGGAGATTTAAAGTCATTTTGTTCCATTGTTTTAGATGTTGTTTAATTTCTTGCACATTTAAAAGTCTGATAATTGAAACTTGCAAAGCTGTTTGTCTGATGATTTTGTGAGCCACCAAAGCTCTTTTACACTGATTTTTCCTAATAAACAACACGCTGTGCTGCATGATCTCATCTTAATTTTCATAATTGCCTGCAATTGTGAATCTCCCTCGATGCCCAAGCATGTGCAGTTCTATAAGCATGATAAGAAAACCCATGATGTAATTTTAATTAGTCTATTCAACTGCAGAGCAGCTCTTGTTGTCGAACTTCAGCATTGCTATTATCACGGTATGCTAAATTAAGCATAAGCCCCCTTACTTTCTTATCAGGACCCAGTGACATTTGCATCACTGTCATTTCTTGTGTCTCTTCCCAGAGTCTGTGATGTAACCACCATTGGTCAAAATGCCAAGACCTTGCCTGACCAATGAGCCTTTTAAAGAGTTTATATCTGAACAAAAATGGAAACTGAGGAACATTTGATGTGATTATTTTTAGTATGAGATGCAAATGAAGCATTGACCCCCTACTGGGTTTCTGGAACTCTCAAGTCATGGAGGTGATGTTGAACATTTAGTGATTGCTCATTAATGCGATAATAGCTAAACGTTTCTGAAATGAATAAACATTTCTGCTCCTTTAGTGACTTCTACCAATTTTTTGTGTGACTCCACAGAGGAAACTTCCCTCTCAAGCTTTGAGTGACAACCATGAAATCTTGGCGATGCCAATGTCACTTGCATTTAGTTGAGTGTTTCTGAGAAGACGTGTATGAAGTTCTGGCGATGTGTTCTGCTGGGGCCTTTGTGCCTTGGGGTCGTCATGGAAATGAAGGATGAGGAAGACTGAGAGAAGGAGAAGCACAGTTACAGTGCATAACTTAGAGTATGTGAAGCACCTCAGGGCTGGTACTTTCTCTATGGCTAGGAACATGTGTTTTAGTCATCACTTTCTTTTGTAATTTGTAAAGCGGCTATGAAAGGATTTCAATTGGAATGGACTTGGCTTAAAAAGCTTTTTTAAAAGAATAGTGATGGTCAAGACTTTTAGTTTTGCAGACTATAATTTTACAGTCAAGGAAAATGTGCCAGTTGGATTCAAATAAAATAGCTCAGTCCTGTCTGATGCACATCGTTTCCTATTATGCAGGACATCACTGACAGCTTAAATAAGATAAACACTCGCTCTAAAACGTCACTTTAGAAAGTATTAAATCTTGTGACCCAACCAAGAGACAGGATTTGTGAAAGACTCGAGCAGACCTTTTCTTATTTCCTTTTAAATTATTCTTTAGTTTCTGTTTACCAGTAAAGCTGGCAACACAAGAAATGTGCCTTTAAACCACATGAACCTGTGTGATCTCGCTGCATAAATCATAGACAACAGCATGGAATCCATTCAGACAGATTTGTTGGGGGGAAATGAAACAACCTGTTTTGAGTTGAGTCCATCTGTGCCCCCATATCTACTGATTTTTGCTACAGCTGTCTAAGTTGGTCTTGGACAGAAAAATCGCCTGATTGCTTATATGTGAATGTGCCATTTTCTGCTTTAAAAATAAAAAGATACATGAGACACCATTCCAGGTTTCTCAAATGCCACTTACACATTTATTTGACCTGATGCATCCTGAAGAGAAGCAAATGAAAGCCTACTCACTAAATAAAACAAGGATTTTAAACTCAAAATTCATACAGTAAACATGCACAATATATCAGTAATAAATTGGTTCTCATCAATTTTGGCATCATTATTTTGGCCAGTGTTTGATATTTCTACCTATTTTTACATAATAGATTACCTTTGCCTTCATCTGATGTTCACTTAAGTTAAATATTTATAAACTCTAATAATTTAAAGGGTTAGTTCTTCTTCGGAACACAAATTAAGATATTTTTTATGAAATCTGAGAGTTTTTTTTCCGTTTAATATCCTATAGAAAGCAACGAAATTACCACATTCAAGACCTTGTTAAAACAGTCCATGTGACTACAGTGGTTCAACCTTAATGTTATGGAGCGATGAGAATACTTTTTGGGTGAACAAACCCTTTAATAGCACTTAAAAGTAATCCTCAACAAATCTACTGTGCATTATAATGTTGTGATGCCTATATTCAGCTTGTAAAACTATAACTTTTATCTTAGTTAATGTTTTATTTATAATTTATTTAGTCAATGAGGTGCAAGTTGGGATTTGTCTTGCCTGACCTCTTGTGATTGGATGTGAAAACAAGACTGATTTCTGCACTGGAAAAACCTTTTTTAGAACCTTTAGGCACCCTTTATAAATGCCTGTTTTCTGAGGAACAAAATGGATCCTATAATTGCTCTAAAAGCTCTAAAGAATGTCAGCGGTTCATCCAGTAACACCATAAAAAGGAAAAAGTCTCAATGAATACATGCTTCAGGTCTGGGTAGAGTTGAGTATGACCTGGCTATTTTTACTGCTGTTTGATATTTATCATTTGTAAAGTTTATAATTGAAACAATACAGTATTAAAAATATTCCCATGATGCTTTGCATGAATTATGGGTGTAACTTCCTTTAAGCTGTAAACAATCAGTGAAAGGCTCGCTCTATGAATGCAATAATAATTTTTTTTTTTAACTGGGTACAATGAGTTTACATTATACTCACCCTTCAACCATCGAACAATAAAAGGACATTTAAAAGTGTAAAAGCATCAACAAGGAACTTTCAACAGACCATGAATAACCCCAAAAGCGTGATTCTTTCCACAGCAATAACGGACGGGTTAAATATCACTGTAGTAATATATATTTGTTTTACGTAACATACATTGCCTTAATCAAAAATTTCATTAACTTCAGCATTGCGTGATACTATTTCAAAGTGATTTCCATCATAGAGAAATCATAGATTCTTTGTGCATTCCATGCAGTGAATTATTAATGGGATATATCGTAAATTAAATCGGGATAACAAACCACAAATGTGCAGTATATGTTGTCCTTTTTCATACTATTACAGCGAAATGCAAAGGAAAATAATCATGAGGAAAAGAATGCAGCGAGGTCTTGCCATAGATATTCTTGTTAGAACATGTCACGTTAAAATACCAAGCATTACATTATTCTCATGATGTCTGAAAATAAAACATGAAGAAAAATTGACAGCTCATTCAGTCAAACTGATGGATTTGTAGGGCAACCTTATGATTTAAAATTATTTGTTTCAGTCTTTTTGAATGGAAGTTCCCCAAACCGGAAGTACCCATAATTCAAAACGCAGTAGGCTCGTCAGGAATAAGGTGGATATAGAAAATTAAATATGTGATTATCCTAGCTGGAAAAAAAAATGTGAATGATGAATTGTCAATCTCTTTGTGGGAACAGTAGGTGCATCACACTGGGGTTTGACAGATTTGAATAGCATGGTGTAGCAGGTGTTTATTGACATGCCAGCAGCTCACTTGGTTCTAAAGAGAAACTAGAATTGTTAACACATTTTCAACATTGAAAAGAAATTAAGGGGATTAAAGCTTAGGTCATGTGACCTTGAAATAATTTATTCTAAACAATGCTTTACCAAATCAAACATATATATTTAAGCAGCATTTGTATTTCAGTTTTTTTTGTGTGTTTGAGGGAAAGGAAAATGAGAAGTACTCTTAAAAATACTCTTATATTATAATACTCTCTTTGTCAGTCAAACATGATTGACAGGAAACCCAGTTTCAGCGTCAAACCCAAGTGTCTGACCAGTCGACTTATTCTCTTGTCATGAATCCAAGGCTGATATTGTAACCCTATTCAAACTCTGTCTTGAGGCACAGAAAACCTTAATTTGTTCACTTGCTACACCATGTGTTGTTTTTTAATAAAATGTATTCAAGGTTATGACTTAAGTCACTTTTGGATTAATAGACCTATGTTAGACATTCATTAATAGTACACTTGTTTTGGACCCCTGGCTGTGTAAGACTCCAAGGAGCGTATTGAACACCTCCTTAGCATAAGTTGAAGGGTCACTGGTTACATTGTAGAGGAGTCGAGGATAGAAGATAATTACCAAAAGACATGTGATTTGAAATGTTAAATGACCATTGGCAGTTAGTAAATATTGTGTATGACTCTCAATGTGCCTGAACCTTACAGTTATGCTGTCCATTCTCAACATAATGGTGCCTCAGATTCCCTATCCTTGCTATTGATTACTTTCAAGAAAAATTAACACATTTTTATTTTTTATTTTTTAAATGCGGAAACTTATTTACACTTCACGTTTGTGATACTGGCAGTCAGGATTGAAATTGCCTAGAATCAATTCTTACATGCACCATCCCAGTCTAGCAATCATTTTTCAATAGATTTCCAAAAGCACCAAGTTTAGTCAAACCTATTTTCTTCATCACAGAAGGAGTTAAGATGTGCAACAATTACATTCACTTACCCCATTTTCAAGTAAACAAGACATACAGAATTTTCAGGCTGAAAACTACCAGCAATTATTTTCCATTTTGGCTGGATGTTGGAAGTCAATTCTAGGCTGTGCTTTGTTTTTATTCGGATATTAATGTAGAGTATTCATCAGTTGTTTTCTCTCCACACCCTGGCAGAAGAAGCTCATGGGATTGTTTGTGTATATTGGTAATGTCTCTGAGTGACCTGAGGCTATGTCAGAGATGGTGGCAGGTGAAGCCCATGAGGCTAGCTGTTTATTTCCTACTGGCATTTACGAATGTGACAAGTTGATGTGATAATTGAAAGGAGGCGAGACTTTCTGGAGCAAAACTTAGCAGTGACTCACCATATAGCAACTTGTTTTACCTACATCTCCGCCATCATTAGAACAGTGAAGACATTATGTGATGTGGATCGATGTTGAGGTCACTTTGCAGGCCATGACTGGTAACCTTCAGCATCAATTTTTCAAGATTTGACTGACATGCTCGTGCTCCATGTGCACGTTCTGCATTTTAACATTCAACATTTGTGCTGTTACAAATTGAAGCAATTGGGTGTTGAGGGAGTCAAGCTGATGCACAAACTTCTGATTTTATTTTTCTGCATGTGATTTATTCAAAAATAGTACATCTACTGATTATGAGCATGTGTTCAATTCATTTTAAAAGATTTTAAACAAAAATTAAATTTTGAAATCATTTTAATATTTAAAAGAAATTTCCTTGAAGAATAACGGGTAATACAGCTGTCCTGATATCATAATGAAGAAAAAAGCCTCATTAAAAGAATGAAATTTTCGAAATGAAAACCTGTTTAGCATAATCTTTTATTATTATTTCTTAGATATAATTTCTTAACAAATGCAAGAGCTGTGTCATGGTCAGTAAGTCTATTAAAAATAGCAGGTAAGTTGACCTTTATATGACAAGGCAAGGTTTGTCATAGCAGAGCATCAGAGCATCTCCAAAACTGCAGCTCTTATGGGGTGTTCCCGGTCTGCAGTGGTCAGTATCTATCAAAAATGGTCCACGGAAGGAACAGTGGTGAACCGACGACAGGGTTATGGGCGGCCGAGGCTCACTGATGCACATGGGGAGCGAAGGCTGGCCCGTGTGGTCCGATCCAACAGACGTGCTACTGTAGCTTAAATTGCTCAAGAAGTTAATGCTTGTTCTGATAGAAAGGTGTCAGAATACACAGTGCATCGCAGTTTGCCGCATATGGGGTTGCATAGCCGCAGACCAGTCAATGTGCCCATGCTGACCCCTGTCCACCGCCGAAAGCACCAACAGTGGGCATGTGAGCTTCAGAAGTGGACCACAGAGCAATGGAAGAAGGTGGCCTGGTCTGATGAATCTGGTTTTCTTTTACGTCACGTGGATGTCCGGGTGCATGTGCGACGCTTACCTGGGGAACACATGGCACCAGGATGCACTATGGGAAGAAGACAAGCTGGTGGAGGCAGTGTGATGCTTTGGGCAATGTTCTGCTGGGAAACCTTGGGTCCAGCCATCCATGTGGATGTTACTTTGACACATACCACCTACCTAAGCATTGTTGAAGACCATGTACGCCCTTTTATGGAAATGGTATTCCCTGGTGGCTGTGGCCTCTTTCATCAGGATAATGCACCCTGCCACAAAGCAAAAATGGTTCAGGAACAGTTTGAAGAGCACAACAACGAGTTTGAGGTGTTGACTTGGCCTCCAAATTGCTCAGATTTTAATCCAATCGAGCATCTGTGGGAAGTGCTGAACAAACAAGTCCGATCCACGGAGATCCCACCTCGCAACTTACAGTACTTAAAGGATCTGCTGCTAACATCTTGGTGCCAGATACCACAGCACACCTTCAGGGGTCTAGTGGAGTCCATGCCTCGACGGGTCAGGGCTGTTTTGGCAGCAAAAGGCAGACCAACACAATATTAGGAAGGTGGTCATAATGTTAAGCCTGATCGGTGTAGATCGTAGTTCTGTCATGAGACTCTAGATGGCACGGGCTAATGGGACCTTTAACTCAACCTGCTTGTAATCACATTGTTATCTATAGGGCAGAGCTGATTGGTTCCTGCTATATTCAGTAGCCAATGAGCTTGCGTGCGCAACCTTCAAAATACTTGGGTAGCAGTGCAGCACGCTTTCAGAAACCCTCCACCTTCCCCAGCTCCACCTGTATAGATCTGATCGGGTAATTCATGTACGCTATATTGTACAGCAGCAGCAAGTCTTACATGCTCACAGCAGCGTGTCGTGTATGCTCCCGTACTTGCTCTGCAGCAGCAGCAGCAATAAAAGCAGCAGCAGCGTAGCAGATCTATTCTGCCAAGACCAAACCTTTTCTGACATAAAATCTGCATCTTGTCAAAGATTTTGTCTGCAGCCATTTGTGACTCAGTCCTCCCTGGTTTTTTTTTTTTTCCACCAGCCCCCTTGGGTGATTTAAATAATTTACCTATCTATTAAAAGAAAAATGTAATTGCTCCATTACTTCTTTGTATGTTTAATTACCATTCTGGAGGCAAAACTGATCCATCCCTCTGCCTTTTTTCTCTCCGTTTGAGTGGAAGGATTTTCTCTATATAATACCTTTCACATTGATTGATCACATTGATTGCTCATTTGCCTGAGTAGTCTGTGCTTCACTTTGCATGTGAAGAACTTTATGATTCATTGTCCATCTTTTGAAGGACAGTCTGCTATCAACACTTTCCATATGGTAGTGATTAATGAATATTCCTAGGGGCTACATATCTTTTTTTTTGTAAATTACTTTCATGTGGGTTCCTTTGTGTTTTGACAAACCTCAGGGATTTATCATAGGTGTATAGCACAGAAATCCTTACTTTTATAGATTTATTGGATCATTCTCATCTTCTCATATGCACTGACTCTGAAAGAATGACATTTGAGGCATCTTTTTTGAAGCTTCTGCTGGAATAGTCTGGTGGGCTATCCTTATCTTTTATTAAGGCTCTGGGAGTCAACTCTGACCTTGTGCTATATGTATCTAACAGAACAGCTTGTTTTTTTTGTATCACCTCTAGCAGAATGAGATCTAATGAACCACCAAGCTCAACGTTTGGCAGAATGTGATAAGCATGTTGCTCTCTCACTGGTGTTTATGCTGTGGAAAACATCTGAGCCATAACTGTTATCAGGATTATTTACTGAATTTAGTTCTTTGGTTCTCTAGATGCAAGATGTAGAATGCATGTATAAACAAACGGTCAATTTAATTTGTACTTCTCGTCATTTATCATGCTTTCTTAGTGAGTGGAGGGAAAAGCGGAGGTATTTCAGCATGAATCACATGATGTCTTTTCCAGAAAACCAGTGATATCTGTCCCAGCACATTTCAGAATTAGATAATGCACGGTATTCATCAAATGATGAATCCATATTCAAATTATAGGAAAGAGAAACATATATTAGCAATGCAAAAAAGGCCCCTTGGCCCAGATGTTTGAAAACACAGTAGTCATGCTGTTTAATGTCAGCCTTTGACATTTGATTCACAACATCCAAATGAATCTTATAAGGGATGTTGATTATTAGCATTAAAATCATGCTATTTATATTGAAGCCAGCTGGTTGGATTTACTACATTATTTACTCACCCTCATGTTTTTCCAAACCTGCATGCTGATGTTTTGTCAAGTTTTTTTTAATTTGTTTTGAAAGCTTGAGCACAGGAATAGACTTAATATTTAGAACATAAGTCATACTTTTATGGCGCTATTATAGTGCACGCGTGTGTGTGTGCGCGCGTTTTTGTTGATTTATGAGGACACAAATTTGTATAATAACATGGGTACACTGGTATTACGACGTAAACATGAAATATGAGGACATTTCATGAGTCCTCATATTTAAAATAGCTTTAAAAACATACTAAACAATATTTTATTAAAAATGTAAAAATGCAGCATTTTTTTTAGTGATGGGTAGTTTTAGGGGTAGGGGGAGAGAATGTACAGTTTGTACGGTATAAAAACCATTACGCCTATGGAGAGTCCCCGTAAACCACATATACAAGTGTGTGTGTGTGTGTGTGTGGTGTGTGTTTACCCTTGGCTTTTTTTACAAGGTATTTTAGATGTTTTGAATTAATATTTTACAACTTTCTACACTAGATTATTAGAGTATATGTTTTACAAGAAAATACTATTTCAGTCTTTCTGTTTTAAAATTTCATGTTTAATTTAATGTTACTTTCTTTGTAATCATTTGTGAAATGTACAATTTCTGAATGAAAATGGTAAATTCAACACCAATTTTTTCAGTGTTTGAGCAGTTTTTTTTTTTCTTAAATCTGTTATGGTTTAACTCTTCACTTTAATTTTAGTGTCGTGGATTTAAGTACTGTTAGAGCCTAAAGTGTGTCAATTCATGCCGAAATTGTTCATTTGACTGTAAAACAGAATAATAAGCTACTTCACTGATTAAATGAATGCAGGTTATGGTTAGTGAGAATCTTATGGATAACGAATGTGTATCTCCTCAAAATTTGTTTCATTAGCCTGAACATCTGCTAAGTAACAAAGCCCCAAATCCCCTGAAGTTGCAGTAATGCCACTCAATCCTATTTAAGAGACATTTTACCTGTCATAGATGATGAATGATAGACTTTCCTAATATTATGTCTACATACTGCATTTTAACTTCAGTTCTTTGTATTTTGTGCTGTTTAATAACAATTGAGGCTTGTCATTTACATCCTGTTTGTTCATTTGCAGAGAGAACATGCATTGCATTTATTACACATTGCACTCCTCAAATATTCATATGATAACCATAAAATGTGCATCACATTCAACTGCAGTTCCTTTCTAAACCTGTCTCATCGCCCCAGCCATATTTTACATTTCTCTCAAGGTTACAATATGTGCACATGATACTGCATACTGAATTTCATTTAGCTCAGGGTTTAAGAAATAAAACTAATTCATAATATAGATGCTAGGAAGATGGTGACTGACAGCTTAAACAATGAGTTTGTCTAAACTGTCTGGTTTAATATAATATGTACATAATATAATTTTGGTTTTAGTGTTTTCACTGTGAGAAGTATGAAAATCGATCGTCTGTTACCATAGCACCATGAGGGACCAATATGGCAATTGCATGATGTGGTTAATACACATTGTTGCGTATGTCTCATGCAGTTTATCCAGTGGCATAACTTTGTTTTCAAAAGTGGGTCGGACAGAAGTGTGTGTGTATTATAGGATTGTACATGGGTCATTGATGAATAAGGTTTTTAAAAGTGTAAAAAAATATAATGGAGAGATAATTAATTTTGAAGTTTATTAAGTGTTAACAATGAGATTATGTTTTTTATAATCAATCAATCACTGCTTTCATCATTTTTTATTTTTTTTTTAATACCGAATGACACTTTTGGTTATACCGAATGACGATATTTTCAGTGAAATTAATTTTTCCAGACATTCTTTCACATAACAAAGTAATGACTTCTACACATCATTTTAATATCATTTTGCACTATGTTTATATGTCATGTTATAAAATCATGCCAGAATAAAAAAATAAAAAATAATTTTTTTTTTTACATTTTAAGATATTTAAATCACAAATGAAATGGCTGTATTGGCCTTTGGACGGTTAAACCGGATGACCTTTTGACACTTCAAAATCTTTAAAATACCTTTATATGTAGCGAAATATAATTAAAACCTTTTAAATTCAATAAAACAGATCTAGTTGTACTACCCTACATACTTTGGATGTCACATCTTTGTTTTTTATTATTATTAAGGCCTTTGGACAAAAAAAAAAAAAAAGACCCGTCACGTCATTGACCCACATATCTAATATACAATGCTATATCAGCTATGTAGAATAAAAACTGCAGAAAAACCATCCATACTATAATACAATACTATATTATTAGTCCTGAGATTCTTCACGTCAGTGAATAAATACATAGATCCGCAAAAAATGGTGGGGACATGTCACCCTAAATTATGCCTATGGATTTATCTATAATTTGTTTGAATTGCACCAAAAAACGAATTTGTCTACCAAATTTGTTTTTTGGTGCAATTCAAACAAATTATAGATAAATTCTATATTTTCTATAAAAGTCTATATTTTTGTTGAGGCAACTACATGTTTCATTTTTATCATTTTTAATTAATGCTGTAATAATGCACATAAAATAAGGATCATGGCCCATATATCATGGAATACATGTAACAAAATGAATACTATAATAGTGTTTTTTATGCACAACATCCTCTGCCTATAGATGCTGGTGTTTTTTTTAATTTAATTTTTTATTTTTTTAACTGCACTGACCTAGCTGTTAAGTAAATGTATTTTACTTATTGATTCAATTCAGGATTCAGTCCAATTTGTCCTTGTCTGTACTTTAACTCTACACAGTGAATCAATCGATCACGCTCTCACCCAGTAGCACTGGTTAGTCCTGCTTGTCACATTGTGCACGGTGCTGCATCTGACTACCGAGTGTGTTGCGCTCGTGGATGCGTTCAACAGGAGTCAAGAGACAATCACGCGCTTTTAAGAACTTAGAAGCGATTTACGTATCGATAGAGAACACTAGAGAATTTGTCAGTAGGTCCATTTGGCATCGATTCCCACCAAATCGAGCATTTATAAGTGACATGTTGTCGTTTTCCGCTTGAGCAAAGGACTCTCTCGCGCGCACTTGGAACAGTGTGCATCGCGCGCGGTCTCCAGTCCACTTCAAATATTTTATATCAGAAGATTTCTGGGCATTTTCGCCATGGCACCGCCACAAAACGGATCTAACCTAACGGGGAACTTTACAAACCAGTTCGTGCAGCCACCGTGGCGCGTCGCGCTCTGGTCTGTGGCATACAGCTCCATCCTAGCGATCGCGGTGTTCGGGAATCTTATCGTCATGTGGATCATTCTGGCTCACAAGCGGATGCGAACCGTCACCAATTACTTTCTGCTCAATCTGGCGTTTTCAGACGCATCGATGGCCGCTTTCAACACTTTGATTAATTTTGTTTATGCCACGCACGGTGATTGGTATTTTGGAGAAGCCTACTGCAAATTTCACAACTTTTTCCCCGTCACCTCCGTGTTTGCGAGCATTTACTCCATGAGCGCAATAGCAGTCGACAGGTAGAGTACATGTGAAGTTGACATTAAATCACTGCGAGAACTCAATAAATGTTGTTTTAATGCATGCTTTCATTCATTTAGTGTTGGAAGTGCAGGATCAGACGCACAAAACCCCAGTAATACATTTAAATGCAATATTTTTTAATGTAAGGGTTTAAAAAAAATCTACAAAAATGTAGTTTAACCATGGATCAAAATATTAAAAATGTATATATATATATAAAAATAAAAAAATAAACATTTTATTTAATTTTTACAGATGTATTGCCACATCAAAAAGCTTTCTTGCTCCATTTAACCTTAAACATGCTTTTCATAAAAGGACAAACATATTATTATTATTATGGTAAATAATCAAATTAAAGGTGCACTCCTTTTTTTTTTTTTTGTCACATGACAACAAAATGGCTTTCTGCATGTTGATCAAAGTTGGCAGAAACAGAAGTTGTGATAGACTTTTCTTCTCTATTGTGACGTAAGAGTGAAACGGCTTCTTGACCAAGACAAAATGTAGGGCAGGACTTGGACTTGATTGGATTGTTGAATCATTGCAGTGATCTAATTTGAGTGACAATTTGTCCCGCCCTCACGCCAGTAAACACATCATCAGAAAAGAGATGTCCCTGCAGGATGGAGGGGAAGCTATTTAAAAGCTAAACAGTTTTGTTTTTCAAGATTTTTAGCCTTTTAATTATACCTTTTTTAGTCTCTGAAAAAGTTATATGCACTTTAAATCTGTCCTTTGATATGGATTCAAATAGATTTGACAGATTCAGATTGGTTTAAACAGTTATTTATGTGTATGCTGATATTTGTTTGTATTCCATGTGTGCCTGTCATTTTTCTTGACTGGGAAAAGTGCCTCGGGCAGTCCCATCTTATGCAGAATGGTTGACTTGAAGTGAATGGCTGCACAATGATTGTGGATCGGTGAGCTCTGCTAACTTAACTACAGCACCTTCAGGGGGTGTCTTTGCAGATTCATTCTTTTCATGGAAATTAAATCACACAGAACAATTGAAACCACATTCTTAAACAATAATTTATGGCATAATTCTTAGCCTGAATTGAAAAGCTCAAAATTGAATTGATTCAGTTTTGATGATAAATCAGTGGTATTCTTTAAAGGGGTCATGAACTGCATTTTTTGTATGATTTCATAATATTTCCTTAGGTTCACTTATAACGTTAGTATGATTCTTACATCAAAAATTGTCATAAAAATAAAAGGCCATTTTCTACCCTGATTTTAGCCCTCTGATTGGAACGCTCTGTTGGAAGGGGCGTGTCTGCTGTGAGACTATAATGTAAACACCCACTGCTGTGATTGGCTAACATCTTTGCATATAAAAATAATTGTTGCATGTGGAACTCTCTCAAAATCTTTCACTACTTCTTTACTACTACAGCTATCGAGATTAACTCATCGTGAAAAGTGTTAAATATAGTTTCATATTATATCTATTCCCGTTGAATGAAAGGTTGCAGCGATTGTAGCCGATGACAGAGAATGAATGAATGCAGTGATCTCGTCATTGCAACTTGATTTTAGCACTCTCATGAATGCTTTCGTCAGAACTAACAGTGCAAATAAGAGAGATTCAGTGTGCAGTGTAGACAGCGGCATTGATTATAACGGGAGTTTTGCCGGGAATCCAGAACTCAGTCGCTGTTAAATTTACAGGACCTCTTACATGTCAAAAGATCAAGGAAATTTTAATTTCTTAATTCATGACCCCTTTAAAATATTAGGTTGGCAAGCAGAATTTGTCACAATGAAGATGTGCTTAGTAATTTTTCACTCATTAAAATGTCCTTACTTCTAAAGAAATGATTATTACTTTTGAAAAAAAAAATCATGTACAGTTGCCTAATAAAACTTTTATTTTACATTTAAGTAGGTCGCCTCATTGGCTTTTTTTTTTTTTTTTTTTTTTTACAATGCACCATATAATTCATTTGGCCCAAACTTATTAGATAGTGAAATGAATGCACACCAATTCACTTGTAAATTAATTCTTCTCTCCATGAACAGAATCAACAGAGAGAGACAAATAGTTTGCACTACCAGAGAGCTTGTGCTTCAATGGCTAGCGCTCCTTGATCTTGATCCGTCCTTGCCTCTAATCAGATGCAGTTATTTGAAATCAAGATTTTAAAAGAACAGTCCAAACTAATGTGAGTGAGTGCAGTTGATAGGAGAACTGAAATAGAAGCCACAATGTACTGAATACCAAATATTTCAGAGAGTCACAGTGCTGTTTGAGTCGAGTCATTTTGCCACAAGCAATGTTTTGGAACTTTTAAGAAGTTGAAAGTCTTTTCTCCCTCTCGCCCAGATCTTTAGAATTCATAATCTGCGTAGGAAAATGTGAAAATGTTTATTTATTTATTTTTTTGAGAAGATTGCTGCCTTCTCATCCCTTTAAGATGTCACGCTGTGCCATCTAATCATTCTTTTTCTCTCAGCGCCCTGCTGATAATTCCTTATTTTTCCTTTGATTAGACATCTCAGACTATAATCTCACTAAACTAAATAATGTGAAAATAATGCATATTAAATGGGACTTTTGAATTTCATTAGTAACCTTCCAGATATAGACGATTAGTTCAGCACAATGTGCAAATATTAGTGTATTTGGATACATTATTTTTGATGCCATCATGAGCTGTATGAATTCTGGAGTAAGTGAAAGACAAATGGCAGAGTTATGCAATGCTGTACAATGACTGCAAGAGCTGTATATTTGACAGACATCACTCTTTTTCTGTGTCCTTTCAGTGGAACTCGTGTCAGAAAGTGAGTTGTCACATTTCACTAGTGAAAATAATGGAAGCAGCATAACTTTTGATTATGTTTAAGACTGATACCTGAAGCTCATGGCCTGAAGCTTGTGTTTCTCTCTCAGGTTGACCCCTATGACTTCTAGTTAAATGTCAGTTTCATCAGATATAATGCTCATTAATATGAATGGGGATCACTCTAAAAACCACATAAGCTATTATTCAGTCAACTGTTTCTCGCTTGTTTTCCATATGTTTAAGTTCAAATATACTTAAAAGATGAGTTGGCAATTGATGAGCTAAATCACTTTGCATTACAAATCTAAAATTCTATGAAAACATTAGACCATTTATTGAAACTAAAAGTGACTGTGCTGCACATTTTTTCTCTGGATACTGTCAGTCTAATGCAGCCTTATCAAAGGCATTTGATACTGAAGGATGAAACATATGGTCATATAAAGCTATATCATGACCAATTTTGACCCACAAAACCTTTTACTAATATTATTAAGTGAACCTCAGGGAATAAGATGTGTGAAAATGTGTGAAATAACCCCTTTATTATATGGAATGGAAAATGGTGTTGTTGTTTTTTGCTACCAGTACGCATTAGCAACCAAAACATAGTTACTGCAAGAGGGGAATTATATCAGGCAATGGAAAACCAAATTCAGTTCGAGTGTTCTTCACAGCTATTTCCTGTGCTCAAAATGTCAAATAGTGCTTATGGCTCCAGGCTACGTATTTCACAACCCACATTTGCTGTTACTGTTGTTTTGCTGGTAGGCAGTCACAACTCTTATGTACAGAGCAATTGTGACGTCTGCAGGAATTTGCAGTGGGTCAGTGTGCTTGCAGTTGCTTTTGGAGGAACGTGTGAGATTTGTGCTGACACCACTTGCCCAGACAGTATTTTCAGTATAATAAATGTTTAATTTTCCTGTCAGAGAGATGGCATTGCTGACAAAAACCTAATTTTGGTCCATTTGTTGGTTTATGAAACTTTAATGAAACTATTATGTGCAACATTTTTGACGAATAGTGGAGGCGATTAGGTTCAATCTCAGTTCAAACATTTTGTCATCAGTGGTATTACACTTGAATGTGGTTATTTAGCTGACTTATTTTACATTCAGCTGATGTTTTCCATGAATAGAGTACACAATAGGGCTTGAAACTCTAAAATAGCTAAACCTGTGAACATCAAATGTATGTAATATGTATTGGTGTGTATTTATATAATATGTGTGTATGTATGTACGTGTGTATGTGTGTATGTAAACCAAAATTTATTCAGACACCTTGAACATTTCATTCATTATTACAGTTTATTTACTATAGTTTAAAAATGGTAATAAAATAGGACAAGATCTCAGAGTTAAACTGTGTCAGAAACAAAAAATCTTAATTATGTCAGATAATATGTCAGATAAGCAAAACATGGTCAGGTCAAAGTGTCTGAATAATTTTTGGTCCCAAATTTTTACTGGTAGTCCACTGTATGAAGAATTCTTTGGTATAATATGTCACAGTTTACTTTATTTTGCTATCCTCACTTACATAAATGAACTATAGTGTCCTGCACCCACTAGTAAAAAAATATAAAATAGTATGTCTATTGTCTGAATAAATTTTGGTTTGACTGTATGTATGTATGCATGTACTATATGTGTATACAGTGTTGGGTAGCAGCTGATTACTTGTAATCTGGGTTATTTAATCAGATTCCAAAAATGTACTTGTAATTAGATTATATGACATTTTAAAATACTTGTAATCAGACTACTTTTTTATTAATTATATGATTACATATTATTCACAAAATGGTGGTAAATCCTTCATAATTTATTGATTCTCCCCAGTTCTTCTTTTTCTTAAATTTTCCTTTCTAAAAAAAAAAAAAAAAAAAAAAAAAATCATATTGCTTATATACATTCAGAAAGTCTTCTAGTTTTGTGAAATTCAGGTGTCTATAATTCAGGTGTCACAACTCAGGTGGCTATAATTACATGGACAATTGAGAGGTCACATAGCATTTGACCACTGGATTTACAGGGATCATTTCACTTTTAAGAAGGGTTTTCTCAGCATTCCTCAACATTACAATAATGTAATAAACGTTAGTTTAGTTAGTTCAAAAGTATTAAAAAAGTAGTCTGATTATATTACCTAAAATGTGTAATGTGGATGACCTTACTAAGTACTATTTTTGTCATGTAATTTGGAATCATATATATACAGTGGTATGTGAAAGTTTGGGAACCCCTTACAGAATCTGTGAAAATGTGAATAATTTTAGCAAAATAAGAGAGATCATACAAAATGCATGTTATGTTTTATTTAGTACTGTCCTGAGTAAGATATTTTACATAAAAGATGTTCACATAAAGTCCACAAGACAAAAAATAGCTGAATTTATTAAAATGATCCTGTTCAAAAGTTTGGGAACCCTTGGTTCTTAATACTGTGTGTGGTTACCTGGATGATCTATGACTGGTTTTTTTTTTTTTTTTTGTGATGGTTGTTCACGAGTCTCTTGTTTATTCTGAGCAGTTAAACTGAGCTCTGTTCTTCAGAAAAAACCTCCAGGTCCTGCAAATTCTTCAGTTTTCCAGCATCTTTTGCATATTTGAACCCTTTCCAGCAGTGACTGAATGATTTTGAGATCCATCTTTTCACATGGAGGACAACTGAGGGACTCAAACACAACTATTAAAAAAGGTTCAAACATTCACTGATGCTCCAGAAGGAAACGCGATGCATTAAGAGCCGGGGGGTGAAAAATATGAACAGGATAAAGATGTCCACATTTTTCTCTTTTTGTTGAAATATCATTTTTTTCATTTAGTACTGCCCTCCGGAAGCGACAGAAGATACCTACATTTTTCCCGGAAGACAAATTATGTACAATTTACCTTCATCTTCAAATTCAAAATGTTTTCATGCCCCGTCTATTAATGCATCGTGTTTCCTTCTGGAGTATCAGTGAATGTTTGAACCTTTTCTGACAGTTGTGTTTGAGTCCCTCAGTTGTCCTGAAGGCCACACAAAGTTTGGAGGTCTGTAGCTATTGACTCTGCAGAAAGTTGGCGACTTCTGCGCACTGTGCGCCTCAGCATGCGCTGACCCCGCTCTTTGATTTTACGTGGCCCACCACGTTGTGGCTTAGCAACGTAAACTGTTTGTTCTCAATTTATATTGTTCATTGAAGCTTACTGTATTATGTAGAAGAGTATTGTGAGAAAGAGATAAAGTGAGCGAATTTATTACCTGCATTCAGATTTAGCATTTTCCTTCAGGTCACTCTTATGTTCATAATAAAAAATCTGTTTAAATGTCCAATGTATTATCCTTGTCCTTTTAACAGTTAAGGGGTTTTCCCGTGACTGACAGCGCTAGTCAAAGCATTTGTCAGTTGCGTCTTGTTCCGTGTTCACAACAGTTCAGTCTTTCCAATGTTAAAGTCTTCACTACTGACTGACACACTCATAAAGACAGTCTTTGCCGCCATCTAATGGTATAATAATGTAACTTCTGTTTGCTGTTTACGGTCAGGGACTATTTTTTTTCCACGGAAGGAAATCTTTTAGTGATTTTACTTAATGAAAGTTGCATTGATACATATTTTTTGTATTGTGTGGAAACCGTTTTATAAAAGCAATAAGTTATGAGAGGCTGTGCTGTATCGTGAATAAGTCACGGCTGAAGGGCGTTGTTAGGCGCGACGCGAAGCACAATGTGTTATAAGTAACATGTTTGCAAAATTAGCATAAATTAAGAGGTTACTCGGCCGTGGCTTGTTAGTTTGAGACCAATTTTTTTATTTTTTTTATACTATAAATCAAAGAAAAACAATAGGATTTATGCCTTTAATGTTTAAAAAAAGTAATGGCATGCTAAATTGCACTGTTTTCATAAAATGTGCCAGCTTGCATGATTGTGGAATCTTAACATGACATAATTAGCTGTATTTAACAGTATATTAATTAATCTACATTTGTGAATGTGTACTAGACACATACTGTTACAGTATTTATATTCATGACTTTTATAATTAATACACAGTGTATCATTCCGTAGTCTTTACTGTTGTTTATCCAAGATGCTCACAAAGTACGTGCTTTGACATCCATGCTGTCCATATCCCGTAAATAACCTTCTCTGCCCAAGAGTAACTGACTTTCTAACAAGCCATTCACTGCTTACAATAAGGTAATCATTAAAGCAAATGGCCTATTTTCACTTTTGAATGACTGTGAATATGGTAAGCACATTAGGCTAGACCCACATTATGGAGTTCAGAAGTAATCAATGGCGTATGATTAATCAGTGTTTCCAAACGATTAAAAGAAGGCTTGGAGTGAGAATTAGATTCTTCTTGTTACCCTTCTGTTATGAAATGTTATATTTACAGTACTAGGCAGGTTGAATTCTTGTGTAGCATCCGAGAGAAAGATTTAGCTCACACCTTCAGCGGAACAGAAATGAATGCCCTTTTTGATGTGACCCATTATTAATCAGCTATTAGATCATTATACAACCTATAAATTGAAAACTGCCCAACTGCAATCTGTCTTTGATGTTTTATCATACTGATGTTATTTGAAGCTGTTTCAGACTAAATGTGTGGCATGAGACTGAACAGTCTTCTGTATGTGTTGTACAGGTACATGGCCATCATCCATCCCCTGAAACCACGACTCTCAGCCACAGCCACTAAGGTGATCATTGTGTGTATTTGGGTGCTGGCTGTGGTTTTGGCCTTTCCACTGTGTTTCTTTTCAACCATCAAAAAATTACCCAAGCGTACCCTCTGCTACGTTGCCTGGCCGAGACCTTCAGAGGACCCTTTCATGTGAGAGCTATTTAAATATGCATGCACAATTTTTTATATTTATAATAGTAGTAGTAGTAGTAGTAGTTGTTGTCAATAATAATTAAAAAAAGATTATTATTAACAAAAATAACAATATAAAATCTGTTTATTATAAAATCATGTTTTCTATTAAGTTTGCACATTGCTGGTGTATGAAAATATTGTCAGTTTTTTTTTATTGCAGTTCAGAATCTGTATGAGTAATCTGTCAAGTTTGAGATTGCATTATTTCTTCAAGTTATTGCAGAACTGTAAGGTTGGATTCAAGACTGAAATTGTGAACAAATTCTAAACCACACTGTTGGATTTGTGCCACAATTTTGACTTGGATTTAGCCTCTGACAGAGTCAGAGTTCTGGCTGTGTCAGATATTTTTAGTCCTCATTGGACTTTTCCCAAATTCTCTTGGAGTTGAATACAGTCAGACAAACAACATTCATAAAACAAGAAGTAAATACCACACAGTGTGCAAGTGTTGCTTGCTTAGTAAGTCTCTTGTTTGTCACAGCAAAGGCACTGAGCTTTATCTCTCTCTCTCTGTTTACAGGTACCATATCATTGTGGCAATGTTGGTGTATGTTCTGCCCCTGGTGGTCATGGGCATTAACTACACTATTGTGGGGTTGACACTTTGGGGAGGAGAGATTCCTGGTGACTCATCAGACAACTATCAGGGCCAACTGCGAGCCAAAAGAAAGGTAAGCAGTTCATGTTTTTAGGGGGTCACTAGTTTGATTCTAGAGCAGAAGTACAAATGCAGAGAAGTAAAAGACAATGGAGAGATGTTATAAAGAGCGATCCTCCAAGATCTGGTGGTTGCCAAGGTTTGGGCAGTGAAATTCAAATACTAAATTCAGGTTCCTAGATGTAGATTGATGGAGTGACTGGAACAGACACAAACATCAGAGTAAACACACCACACACTCATATTTAATGGGTCATTAAATGTGGGATCAATAAGATATTAGAGAATAAATACTGCTGGCCATGGTAAAAGAGAAATGCGCTACATGTCTGTCAAACTAATTAAATGTCAACATTTGTGTCTGCTGTGGACATTATAGCACCATTTGGCAGCACACAAATCTGGCATGTCAACTGTATTTAATTATTATTATAATTATAATTATTATACTGTGTAAAAAAAAAAAAAAAAAAATGTGTAGATATTTTGAAGAATGTAGGTAACCAAACTGTTTTCGTTACCATTGAGTTAAAATGCATGGAGAAAAAAACATTTCTCAGAAATACATTTTATGTTCCTCAGAAGAAAAAGTCATACAGGTAGAAAATTATAATGTGTTCTTAGAAGTGACATTAAAAACAAAGAAGAAAACTGAACCCTCAAAGAAGAGTCAATGGACAGATATGCAGGCTTTTATACTCTGTATTTAAAGCATTAAACCGGTGCGTCTAATTTGTCTGCAGTGCTCATTAATCAACATACCTGCAAATTAGTCGCTTTTCAGCAAAATTCACAGTTTTGAATCAAAATATATCATTTATGTGAATCATGTAGATCCGAAGAGATTTTTTTTTTTCGGGGTGGGGGGTGTCATGGTGAGTTTGCAGGCACAATAAATCGAAAACTTACTGATTCGTATCATGTCATATGTAATGTTAATCGATCAATGTTTCAACCGCGGAAAAGCGGCAATAGAGAATGCGAACCTACGTCACGCCACATTGCATGCCAGGGCGGTGCCGCTATTTTAGCAGGATCGTCCTCTGCTATTTACACTTAAATTAATACGGATACTTGCTTACCTTTTGTTTTGATTCTGCCATTAAGTGGAATATTCACATTCTTCATGGTATCGTTTGCAGGGAATAGAAGCTATTTTATCGGCTCGCATGATAACTTGATTTTTTCACTGAAGTTTTGTAGAAGTTCTTTTACAATGTTGATCTGTTTACTGGACACTCGCTGCTGCTTCAGCCATCATATCTATGTGTTCAACAAGCTGAGAGAAGTTGATTCATTTTTTTTTTTTTGGAAACGTTTAAATGATGCTTAAATGAGCACATTGAGTAGGCATACAACTGTTGTCATTGTAATTATTCCCCTTTTCCACGATCAGAGGAGGAGAATCAGAGATTATGAGTCAAATTCAGCAGACAGACAGACACAAACACTGTATTTTTATATTTATTTCAATAAATGACAACCAAAACCCTAGGAGCTTGTGAACAGTATAGTAGTGGCTCCCTGCGAGGGGACAATTTTAAAAACGCTGGCTTAGTGTACTAAGACAGTGATATTAAAAGATGTGCAGATGAGCCCTGAATATGAACGCAGCATTTTCTTCCCTTTATAAAACTGTTATGAAGAAAATGCTTAAAATGGCTTGTGCATTTTAAGTAATACTGAAAGTTCATATTTTGGTTTCATCCGTTTTTCTGCACATATGTGCTTTATTAGTAAACTATGTACAGAATTTGGTCTCTTTAATATCAGTGTCTCAGTGCATTAAGCCACATTAAGCATTTTCTTTACATGAGAGGGAACCTCTTAACATGTAAACGTGTTACGTTCATATTTTGGGCTCATGCGTATCTCCACACAGTATGCTTAAATAAATATGTACAGAATTTTGCCTTTGTCTCGATGCATTAAGTCACATGAAGCGTTTTTCTTGTTAAGCATTTTAGAATGTCCCTGTTCAAGTTCTGCTAATTCACAAGCGGAGTGAGAGTCAGGTAAAGGTAATGTTCAAACAAAATCAAAACTTTCAAAAACACTTAGCAGTGTGATTATTTTATTGAGTGAGAAGCAGTAGGTTTAATCAGTGACATTATTAATAGATTTGCCATCTATCCGGTGTCTTCTCGTCATTTCCTCGACCTGCTTCCCTTGGTGTTTTTACACATAGGTCCGGTTTTCTCTCAGAACGATGACCTGAGTTACTATCGCCCTTATCGATGCAGGATTAATGACATACAATGGTGACATTTTTCACAATCTTGAAAGAAAACAAATTACTGCACTAAACTCAATAACGGAAAGGCTGTGTGATCCTATAAGTTACCCAGAATTCAATGCGCAGTGACGTCAGATTCGCATTCTCTATAAAATAGCTTGTAAAAATTTCACATTTACCGTAACATTTACCTCAGAAAAGCCGTTCAGTGTCAAAAAACTTGTTAGTCTTGTTAGACTACAAAAATGAACTTGGAGAGGAGCGACAACATTTTTGATATCCACTATGACTATAGGCCATTGCATATTCATGTACTTAACATGTGCTTCAATACTGAATGTATAAAACCGTTTTATGACGGCCACCATTTAAATGTTTAGGCCGATATTAAAAACAAGTAGAAACATAATTATGTCATTAAAAATATATTATAACGTTACGTTATTATAAAAACTTCTTTATGTATAATTTATGTAAGTAGCTTACAAATCAATTAATTTTATCCTTTAATATTATAATGATGTACCAGCTGTGGTTCCCTGTATAGTTTATAACATTTGTTGAGAGAGATTTTTTCTTTGAGGAAATTTGCAATGTACTGTACCTGATAGGACCCAAATTATTCATTATTGATTTGAAAGTAATCAAATCAAATCGCAAACTTCTGAACCAAAATCGAATCCAATTGTGACGTTTGTATCAATGCCCAGCCCTAGTGTCAATTTTTTCCGTTTATTTTCTTGTGGAAGTGCACCAGAATGCTTAGTTTATATGTTAAAATCACGAAACATTTCTCCAGGGGGAGGATGCCCCCAGGCCCCCAGGCCCCCCTACTACTATTTACTTTGTAAACATGTCACCTTTTTCACCACTTTGGAGTTTGCAGGTATGAATCAAAGTGATAACGTAACCAACACATTCTGCATTTTTCGTACAGCCCAAGTTCACATAATTTCAGGATGAGATTTTTCTGACTGAAGAATACTTTTCAAGGAAAAATATTTGTCTTTTGCCTTTGTCTATTTACGCATAGTTGTTTTTCATGTTAACATTTCAAATGAAAGGTTCCGCTTGAGACATTTGCACAGAAAAGCACTTAACAAATTACCATGGTTGATCTATAGCACTCTTTGACGTAGATAATGTTAAACTGATCAAGAAAAAGTAAGCAAAAGCTTCTCATTAGGAAAAAAAATGGTTTTAGACTAGAAAAAATATTGGGGGCTTTAAAAATTAAAAAGTTGAAGTTTCTGTAGTTTTATTAATAGGTTTCCTGTTGACTGATGTGGGAAGCAGCTTTGATTTGCTTTGGTCGGTAACTTAGCTGTCGTCATGACAATCAGAGCTCTGTTTTTGTTTTCTGTTAAATTTGCATGAGAATCAACAATCAACTTTAGAGTGTGTGATACATTGTGTCTCTGGGTTGTGATTCTTATGTTAAATCATTAGTGCCACCTCGATGTGCTCTTCTGTGTAGCATGAACGAGAATCCCGCAGGCACCACTAAGTGTAGCCAGTAAAAAAACGTAGTTAATTAAAGCCAGATGGTCCATTAAGTGAGAATGATGTGAATTACCCAATTGATAAGCTAATTAAGATGTATTAAAATGAAGTGAAAGTGTGAAAAATATTGCAGCTCAGCAGAGAACATGCATTTGGGCAGAATCTGGTCTTGCAACCCATTGTAAGGACTTTGACAAGGCTCACTCAGTCTTTGGAATACAGTCGTTCACTGGTTCAATAGGCATTTTATATATTCTACATTCCAATCAATAGCATTCAGAGCTCAGTCTGCTGGTTATATGTTTCATTAACGGCTGCTGCAACTGTGCTGGCTTTCCATTTCGATCAACGCTGCATCTTGCTCGCTCCTTACGGCTGCCCCCTCATCATGTTCCTTCCCTCCATTAGTGGCTGGCATGCTGAACATGTGTATTAGATCTTGTGGGTTCCATATGCCCCCAATTTATATGATGTGTAAAGGCGATTATGGGAAGCCAGAAGCATGACCATCTTTTTCAGCGTTTAGAAGACCCTCAATTAAGCCTGGGGACATTTTTATTTTCATTGTCAGTTCAGATGAAACTCTTTGAGAAGCTGGTGGGTGACAAATACTTATCTGTTTGAGGGCTTTGTGTATCATTGACAAACCAGAAAAAGCAATCCAATAGAGACTTTTTAAAAAAATGAATGATGCACATAATGGGCAGCCTTGGACCGGAGATGTTAAAAGAACATCTGTTTTATGTAGTATACATTCAGTTTGAAGTAGTGTGAGCTGTTCTTTGAAATCTAATTGTGGCAAGCCTTCCCGGTAATGTTTCTTATCATGCACTTAAGATAATCTTACTAACGCTGTATGCTGTTTTTTGATGAAGCTTTGCCTGTTTCCCAAACCAGTTCAATTTCTCACTATTAAGTAGAACTGATGTGTATAGCACATGTAAGTCTCCAAGATGTCAAGGTGTTAAACATCTGTTGTGTACAAACATCTAATAAACATCTTTTAAAAAGCAGTTTTATGTACATTATAAGTCATAAATATCTTTTTTCTAAATAATAATAATTTTCTAAATGTCTATATAACATCTGACAGGAAATGTCTTAGAGATATAATGTAGATGAGCAAACGCTCTAAAAAAAAAAAAAAACATATTCCAGATAAAAACACATCAAATACACGTCTCTGCAATGTTTGTGTGCTATATATGTGTAGGGATTGTTATGGGAGCTGTCAGGTCTAAACGTTCTGTACTCTTGCCCCACTATGAAACGTGTGCAGAAATACTGTCAAACATGTAAATTGCATATTAAGTAACAGTTAAGTTAAATAACATTATCGAATATTGTAAAGAAGTTATTCCAATTAAAGGGATAGTTCACACAAAAATGAAAATAATCCCATGATTTACTCACCCTCAAGCCATCCTAGGTGTACAGGACTAATTTTTTAAATATATCTTGGATTTGTCTGAAAGAAGATAGTCATATACACCTAGCATGGCTTGAGGGTGAGTAAATCATGGAATGATTTTCATTTTTGGGTGAACTATCCCTTTAATTCCAATATTCCTAACCCTACATCACCTTTCTTAATCCAGAGCAGGACACATTGTTACTAAAAGATGTTTTAAGTTCAGGAGGAACACGTTCAAATTGCCTATCCAATAAGTATGAGAGGAGGCCTATATATAGATATACATTGCCTCACGTACGTTCCTTGACAGTTTTCTGCATCCCTCCACCACACCATCTACTCACACTCGCCTGGTTACTATCCTAACCAGAGATATGGGTGGAGTACTCTAGGTTTGGGCCAAAATTCAGAGCTTGAAGCCCTCCCATGCCAAATATGCATACTTTTTATTCTATCTGATTATTAGGGTGACCATGTCTGTATTTTTTTCTTCCCTGAAATTACAATACCACAATAAGAGATAAGACATTAAAAATGCGACTGGCATTTACAAATCCATTCCCGCAGCCATCATGGTGTAGCTAGAGCGGGGAAAACAATGCAGTGGTACTATAGAGGAAGTTTTTTGCTGATGACTGGACGGAAAAAAAAGGAATCAGTGTGAACTTCATTAAAAGTCATTAAACTATACCAGCTAGGACTTCATCTAGACGCATACTGGATAAGAACATCTTGATCTATCAGATCCAACAAAAAAACAAGTTCAAGAATCCAGTAATGCATTTAAAGGATTAGTTCACTTTAAAATGAAAATTACCCCATGATTTACCCTCAAGCCATCCTAGGTGTATATGACTTTCTTATTTCAGATGAATATAATCGGAGTTATATTAATAATCACCCTGATGCTCATAAGCTTTATAATGGCAGTGCATGGAAACCACCTGTTTGAAACTAAAAAAAGTGCATCCATCCATCATAAATGTACTCCACACGGCTCCGGGGGGTTAATAAAGCCCTTGTGAAGTGAAGAGATGCGTTTGTGTAAAAAAAATACCCATATTTCACACATTATAAAGTAAAATAACTAGCTTGCCTTCCGTATTCAACTTATAAAGAAAGTGTAATGCCTCTCGCAGTTCAAAACGGTTATGCTACATCCTATGCCTTCCATACTTACGAAACACGCGTAACTGATGCAACTTTTTTGAGTTTTAAACAGGTGGTTTCCATGCACTGCCATTATAAAGCTTAGGAGCATCAGGGTGATTATTAATATAACTCTGATTGTATTTGTCTGAAAGAATAAAGTCATATACACCTAGGATGGCTTGAGAGTGAGTAAATCATGGGGTAATTTTCATTTTAAAGTGAATCCTTTAATGTTTCATATAGTCTAATAAAGAAAATAAAGTAGTTGCTATACTCAAGGAAATTTATTTTAGTATAAAATGTGATTTTTACTTATGAGCCTGAGTTCATTATAATTACCAGACTGAATAGGTCCTGTAAAATACATTGTGTCACTCAAACCTGGGCAAGTGGAGTACAGGCCGGTTAAAATTAACAAAGCTTATTAAAACATGTTATCATCTAACGTAATGGCAAATAGGCTTTCTAACTAATGTAAATCAATATTTACATAGTATAATAGTAGTAAATATATCTCTCATGTGTCCCGCAATTTCCCGCAAACTCACATCTATGTCCTGCAACAACTCGTGAAACTTAAACTTTGTCATTACAACTTCACACATTGTCATATTAGCTGAAAGCTTTAGGCAGCTGCACTTGACTTCGCTTGTAGGATTTAGGCTTCATGGTTCAAATGCCTCACTGAAGCAGCCTGGCACATTTTATGGCTGCCTTCAGGATTACCGGGGCAATGCTTACTTTGGATTGCAAAAAATTGTTAATAACACTAATCTAAGCCTAAGGAAAGTGATCCTGTGAGTTTGCTCTGATGATTATGGATTGGAAGGCTCGGTTGATGAGTTTACCTCCAGACTCTGATCATGTCACAATGGCTGCCCTCACTCTGTTTTCATGGCACGCTTTTCACTAATTCTTTGGAAGATGTTGTTTATGTATGTTTGTGTATTTCAGGGTTGGGTCATGATCTGAAAGTTAATGCATGTAGTTTTTTTTTCTAAATCCTTGTTCCATGAGAAAAATAGAATTAAACATTCAGCTATTGACATAGTACCATCAGAAATGTATTTTACTAATATTAGAGCATTTTTTAAACTTAAATCTGGCAGGCAGACATGCATTTTGCAAATTATGTATGTAACCCTCGTTCCCTGAAGGAGGGAACGGAGATGTTACGTCGGAACTGAACCGACGAATTGGGTTTTTGCTTGATAGACCATTCCACTTTGAGTGTAAACTAAACGAACCAATGTACATTGGCATGCGAGATTTGCATCTCATGCTCCACCCCGCAGCACGGGTATGAATAGGAAGCGGATGCATCGCATATTCAAGTTTTTGCTGAGGAGCTGAGTCAGAGACCTGGCTGCTCAGTGGTGGTACAGCAACTGTGGCGATGGGGTGTAACATCTCCATTCCCTCCTTCAGGGAACAAGGGTTACATGCGTAACCGAGACGGTCCCTTTCAGTCGGTCACGTTCGGCGTTACGGCGGAACTGAACCGACAAATTGGGGTCCCTACCAAAGCGCCACTGTTGCTGCCCTTTCAGCACTCTGTGCAAGCCTCCTAATGTACCTGCACTAATTGGGCGAAAGATGGGACAGGGCTTATGCAGAAAAGGTTGATCACTGCTGTTCTGCATGACCCACACAGTGAGACTATTGGGAACACTGGGAAAGCGTGCCCTTTCTATTGGCCACATTCTGCCTGTAGGGAGGTATATGTGGAAATTACACATATGGACTGGCCGATTAGGGCAGCGCAATTTATGGAAAGTTTCTGGGATGGCTCCAGACTTGTTAGGGAGGAGACAACACCGGCAGAGCAGACTCTGCCAAGGGAAAGACACAGTCTTGCTGATAGGGAAGCTGTACCGTGGAAGAATACACATATGGGATCACCGCAAGGATCACAACAAATGGACACCTAGCCTAGCATAGGTTCCACCAATGCATACGTGTGTTAGGCATGGTGTCGGATGCTCCGCCACATCTGCCTGCCGAGGGTGATGGAGTAACTCAACAGGGTTCGCCAACCGGGCAATTCTACTCGAGCAAATAAGTGCACGTATCCGGTCCATAGGAGGGAAATGGCACAGCAAGCCGACACTAAGCAGATTCCTCGTGCTCCTGGCGAGGACACGGGAGGATACTGACTCTACACGAAGGCTATAAAATCTAGCGAATGTGTTGGGTGTCGCCCAGCCCGCAGCTCTACATATATTTGTCAGCAAGGCACCGTGTGCCAGCGCCCAGGAAGAAGCAACACTTCTAGCTGAGCGAGCTCTGCACCCGAGCGGACAGGGCATGCCTTGGGTTTGATATGCCAAGGCAATGGCATCCACTATCCAGTGTGCCATCCTCTGCTTGGAGACAGCCTTTCCCTTCTGCTGGCCTTCGTAACAGACGAGACAGAGCAAAGATAGGGCTGGGTCTGCCTCTTCCAGGGGCAGCTCTTGCAGGTTCACCACTTGGTCTCTGAAGGGAGTGATGGGAACCTTGGGACACATCCAGGCCGGGGTCTCAGGATAACGTAGAAGTTAGCTGGGCCGAATTCCAAGCATGCCTCGTCGAAAAATGCTTGCAGGTCCTCTACCCTGTTGATGGAAGCCAATGCAACCAGGAGTACTGTCTTCATTGACAGTATTTTTAACTCTGCTGACTGCAGATGTTTGAAGGAGGGTCTCTGAAGTGCCATAAGCACCAGAAACAAATTCCAAGAGGGTACAGAGTGAGGGCAAGGAGGATTTAACCCTTTCGCCCCCCTAAGGAACCTGATGATCAGGTTGTGCCTTCCAACAGACTTACCATCAAATGCGTCATGATGTGCGGCAATGGCGACAACATGCACTTTCAGGGTGGAGGGAGACAGCATTTGCTTCATCCCTTCTTGCAGAAAGGAAAGCACAGCCCTGATCGGGCATCTCCGGGGGTCTTCTCGGTTCCACTTCAGGGCGTAAGCGCACCTCGTATGGGCTCTCGCCGTAGTGATGGTGTCTACCACTGACTGGGGTAGATCGCCTAAGTCCTCCGCATCCCATCCAGAGACCAGGGGCCATATTCACAAAACATCTTAAGGCTAAAAGTAGCTCCTAACTTGCAGATTTAGGAGAAACTCATAAAAATAATGGGCATCTCTGTCCTAATTTTAGGACTCCTAAAAGGAAATTTTTGCTCTAAGAGTATTTCACAAAGCATTTTAGCGCTAAAACTAGCTCCTAAATCTGTGAAACGTTAGGAGTAGTCAAGAAGACTCCTAAATCACTAAGACAAAATCAAAAACAGTCCTAAAATGATTGTTGCTGCCAATCCACCTTAGCAATCCACCCAAAGACACTGTAGCCTACACCATTGAGGCAATAGCGATAGAGCCAGCTATTTGCGTCAGTTGCAAATCTCGCATGCCAATGTACATTGGTTTGTTTAGTTTACACTCTTAAGTGGATTGGTCTCTCAAGCGAGAACCCAATTCATTGGTTCAGTTCCGACGTGTAACTTTGAACATGACCAACTGAAAGGGAACAAGCATACTTTTCCAACAGTGTCTGGGTTGGAAAGTGTAATAGTCTAAAAACCAAATAACCAGATATTTGTCAGTCATGTCTTGTTTAGTTTCATTATCTTATTCTGTATAGTTTTCATTTGTTACCATGGTTTCTAATTAGTTTTCACCTGTTCCTTGTTCTGTTGATTACCATCCTCTGTGTATTTAAGCCCTTAGTTCCCTTAGTTCATTGTTCAGTGTAGTTTATGTTTATGTGTAGTGTGTTTTGGTAATTCTTAGTATTTATTGAAAGGATTCTATCAGTCATTCTGCATCATTCTTCGGATCTGAACTACACAGCCCTGTGACAATATCCATGTTTAAAACAGTAATGTTCACGTAATGTTCAGTAACGTCATAAAGGTTTCACCTTTTTTTAGTCACACATTTCAGGTGTGCAGGTTTAAGTGGAAATTTAGCTACATAGAGTAAATATTCTTATAAGCTCTGTAGCAAATTTGACATGTGAATACATTTAAAGAGAGAGCAAGTGTAACTGTTGTTGTATTTGTTTGTGCTCATTTTTTTACCATCTGACACTGTGAATCTAGTGAATTTGTGTATGTGAAAGCATTCAGCTGAAAACCTATTTAACATTTCTTGAGTATGCTGCGGATAATTATAGTCAAAAATTTAGAGCGCAAAGCATCAATCCAGCTCTGCTGGAAGACAACGACTGCTGCCATAGTGTGTTAACTGCAATCACAAAATTACACTTGTGAAGTTTTGCTTATCTCATCCAAAGCAGAGAGCCAAGCGCCTGAGCCACAGTACTATCACAATCCATTTCCATCCATATTAGCTTTGTGGCTCTTTCACTGGATGTAGGCAAATACAAAAGCTCCAAAAAAAAAAGACAACTAACTCTGTAATCAATATTGAAACTTTACTATTTAAATAATTTAATTTAAACAATTTATACTTCTTTCTTTCTTTCTTTCTTTCTTTCTTTCTTTCTTTCTTTCTAAGATAATTGGTTGGAAAGGTTACTTTAATAATACCTGGTTATTTATCTATGGAGAGGTAAATCGAATTTCTTTTGCCTTTTAGCCTTTTTCCGGAAACTACTTATTGAATTTAATCAGAAGGGATTTTCAAATGATTCAACGTCAAATTAGTTTCTAATTTACTAAGCCTTTATGCTATTTCGGTCACTAAAACTCACCTGGGCTATCACACATGGAAAAAGTTTTTACATTCATCTAAGATATACACATTAGTAACTAAATTGATTAAAACAACAGTTTATCACTGTTGTTACATTAATTTTAAATATGAGATATTTCACAGTCTACAGGCCGGTTGCAGCAAACAGCACATCGCTGGCAAATAGTGCAAAGTGAGACACTCAAGCCAGATGCACGAATATTCTGCACAATCAGCCCCTGACAGGCTGTGATCCATTTTCTCCACAGGAGCTGTTTTCGGCAAGACTTCATTTTCTCTAAATAAGTATTCAAAATGACTCCAGTACTGTTTGCTGGAATGAATATATCAATGCACTATTATGGCCAGTGTCACATCCTTTCTGTTATCTGTCATCTCATTCTACCCGGATCTGCTTTGCAAGTCTATGTGTGAAGGTACTGAAAACGGTACTGAAAATTGTGTTCTATTTTTCTTCTTTTTTCTGGATATGCAACTCCACCTAGATGCTTTTAGGTTGCAGCTAGTATTCATTTTATTTTGAAAGGATTTAATTTGTATGTTAAACAATAAGCCAAAAAAGCAAATGTTAATCTGCTGGTAATTGGATGGTATCAAGCTCCAAACAAGGATTAAAATGCATCATAAGTGTATATATTTTTTGTCCTTTTTGGAGCATGGCAATGTAAATCAATGTCACAATGGCAATGTAAATTCCTTGTATGCAAAACAGAGGCTCAGTCAGTCTGTCTAAAATATCCCTGGGGGTTTCACAAAAGCCAGAAAACAATGCAAGGTTAGAAGGACATACATGTGAGTAAACGATGATATTTTTATTGTTTGCTGAATTATTCCTTTATCCGGGTAATATATGCCAAAAAAATCAGTTGTGACTACAGTGAATTTTATTAAGTTAATTTAGCTGTTTATAATGCATGTCTGAGTTAGAAACATTTATCTAATTTTCTGATACATGTTGATGTGATGGGCCTTCTGTGCATTGATATATTTTGACAGCAGTGATTTAAATTTTATAATAGATAATGGATAGATCTCTTTCTAAACTCTGATTCTATATATTGGAAGAAGTGATGTTACTGTAAATGACATTGTGGTTTCAGTTCACATGCTTCTGTTTGAAAATACCACGATTCAACCGTTTGCTGAATCAATATTAATTAGGATGAGAGTGAGTGTATCTGCTGAAGAGTGAGTGAGGTGAGGTGAATAAACTCCATGTTGTCAAATTTGTCAGCTTGTTAAAGTATGCAGTTCAGTTACTCAGCGAGTAATGATTATTATTGGTTTTAATTTTCATGCATGCCACTGATGTGGAATATAGCGTCTGGTTTACTCTTTCACAGCTGCGTATTTATTAATAATATTTAATCATGACAACTCTCCGAATAGTTTTAACATGTTAGCACAGGGTTTCCGCGGGGCATTAGAAAGCATTAAAAGTCATTAAATGGATTTTGCAAAAATTAAGTTAAATGATCGCAGTAGAACCATAGCCTAGAACCAATGCATGTGTGTGTAAGTCCTAAGCCATGTAATGGGGAGGGTTGGGGAAAGACCTGGTGACCTACCCTGGAAAAATCATTCCCATGAAAATTCATTAGCAGTCTTTCACATATGGCAAGAGATTGCCCATAGAATTATCAAGAGTCAGATATGACTGAAATAGTTAATGAATGAATTAAATGATTATTTAAATTGTTATTTTTTAATTACGAATAATTTTATATTTTATGTTTAAAACAAAAACGAAATAATTAAATAAGCAAAATGCAGCAAAAAATATTTTTAAATAATATGGTTAGGACTGAAAGAGGCGGTGACCCTGTGGCATTGCGTCTTTGAGTTCATCTCCTGTTTGACCTTCTAAACACAGTCTTGCATAGTAATTTGCATTTCTACTTCCTCATGGTGACAGAGAGCAAAACCCTTGGTTGCTCACCCATCACCAGATGCTGATCCAGATCTGTCTCTCTTTTTTTTTTTTAAATGCCACCCCACAAAGGTTTTTGAATAATTCATATATAACTCTAGAAGGACTACATATATTTTCAAACTCAATTAGTTGGTGGGTTGCATTAACAGCTGCCGCTTATTGACTTTACCCCTAATCCTGTATTAAATATTCTGGTTTTGGGTTAACTTGACCCTTTGATTCTTATTAGTGTTTTTATACACTTCAGAGCTTCAGACCGCGCCTAAAACGGTCGCATTTGCGACTAAAAATATTAATTTGCGAGTTATATTTTTGCTGAGGTCGTCATTGGCGACCATACAAATTCACACGTTATGACTGTAAAATTTAAATGTTATTTGCGTGTTCTGTGACCAGTAGCCTATCACATCATTTTCTGTGTTGACGTAATTAAATGAGATTGTGTTTCACTGAGTTAGAGTGCCGAAATATGAACGGGTATGGAAAAATATCACACACCAAACAGACGCCAAAGAACTAGCGCTGATGAAAGCCGACTGTGTTGTCGCCTGCGTCGGTGCAAAAAAGCTGCATTTGAACACACCAACTTCTACAGTAAAGGTGACAGCTGCCTATTTCTTCATGTAAATCCGTATAATAGGCTATTCATCATTCAAAAGGGGTCATAAAATGTCTTTAGTACTTTAAATGGTATAACAAGAGTATTAATGATTTAAGGTGTTTTATATTTTGTGGATGGAAAAACAAATCGTGATTCTCTAATGTGATTATTAACATTAATTTCATTAAATAAATGTGAGCGCTGCATGTCTTAAAGTCAAAAGATGGCGCGTTCTTCAGGCTCTCACAATAGTGCTTCAGAGCAGCTCGCAATCAATGATTAGCACATTTGCCAACAGAAAAGTTAACTTTATATTATTTATATTATAATGTGTTGTAAGCGGTTGTAAAAACATATTTTTTTTCTTCATCTTCATCATCTGAACTTGAATTAGCAGCAAAAGTAAAGCACAGACATTTCAAAATAAGAGTCCCGCTGTATTTCGGCCTGTTCATTAATCAAAGTCAAGTGGTATGTATAGCAATTTCCCCTGTTATTTGGTTACACCAAATTTAATATTTATTTATACATTTATTTCCATATATTTATATTTATATTTATTTTCATTTGATTCAAAGTAAACTGTTGTAGCTTTTTTGTCACTGTTTGAAATAAATATTACTGAAATAAAAATGTATACAAACTAAACAGACATGTTTAAAAACAACCAAAAATAAAAATAAAATAAAAAAATTATTAAAACTTAACGAAAAATGAAAGCAGAAAATATAAACATTTGATCTGATTCAAATTATTAACAAAAACTATAATAGTATTAAGTGAAAATAGTGACATTAATTTCCCAGAAAAATCACAAGATGAAAATGCTGAAACTGTAAAGGGGAGATATATAAACACAACAGGATGACTAAAAGTAAGTGATTTAAAAAAAATTGAGTTCATTGTTGTGTGGCTCTTAAAAAAATTATTTGGTGCCAGTTTTTCCCCCTATAGGAGCCCATTGGCTCCTTAATGATTTTTTTTGTCTGGAGCCCTGCACTTGCTAAAATGGTATATATTTGGTGGGCAATCTAGGCTCAGTGAAAATATGTGCCTGTGGCAAATGTTTGGCAAATTTGATACTAAGTTGCTTCTTGGACAATTTGCGACTCTTTCAAAGTACGATGATGAAAAATGTCTGGTGAGTGGCACTAAGTTTAATCCTCTATCGTGTCAGGGTTTGAAATGAACTTTTTCACTCACCAGCTAATTTGGCTACTAAATCTTTAAGTTACCGGCTATTCAGAACTTCTACTAGCCAAAACAAAAAAATAAATAAACCAGATTATAAAAAGTCACAGCTTAGATTTAAATATATTATTATTATTATTATTATTATTATATCTGATTCTGAATCATTGTATTGCTTTCAGCTTTATGACAGTCAATCACTGTTTGCGGATACCATTCAAGTAAAATAAAATGGAGAAACTAAATTCTCTGTGACTGTAACAATAAAAACTCTGCTTTTGCCCAAATGTCTTGAGCATTGGGCATTTATAATGAACTTAATTGTCAGACATCTCAGGCCTGTTTCACACCGGGCGTGTCATTCTGTACTTGCATTCTCAAGTTCAAGGTGGCCGTCCAAAACAGAGAATCCAATCACAATACAGGCAAAAGCTGAACAAAGTGGCGTCAATGAGTTATTTGCTTCAGCAAAAAAAAAAAAAAAAAGAGCTCTTTTATCGAGACTCGTACCTGAGTGATGAGTGATGTACCAGGTAAGTTAACGAACAATTTCAAAACATCAGAAAAGCCATACAAATGGAGCTGCTTATGTGATGCAAAGGTCAGTATGTATTAGTACATAAATTAAAAATGTGTTTTGAGGTCATATTGTGCAAGGAACCGTCAAAAAGTCTTTATCACCAATCTGCTCCTAATCATAATTTCTGCGAAAAAGAATAAAAGTATTGGGGAAAAAAAAGTCCTGAAAGGGTGTTTCACTGCCTCTAGTGTTCTTTTCAGCTGGAAACTGCCTTGAATTGTTTACAACGATACGTTTTTTTTTTTTTTTTCCCCCAAAATGTATGTAGATTTTTTTTCAAATAGTTGTATTTGGGTTAGTTTCATAGATTTGGGGTGTTTGGTGGTTCACAGTTTTTCTGTGTGTGTCCTGCCACAGTTGTAGAGCCACTAGTCAGATACTAGTCAACCATTGTGATGCCGTCCTATTGGATAGTGACGTAAACCTGACATGATGAATATAAAAATGTTCACCCGTTGTTAGGCACTGAAATTTCTTTCTTTTTTTTCTTGAACTTGGTTTGAGAGCTATCTTTGTTGTCTCTCTGGACTTGTCTCTCTTATGATCCATATCAGCGTATTGATCAGCACTTTATGTCTGCCCATTGACCATTCTTCATTCCACAACCTCAAAAAAGATCTCCAATCTCTATTTGCCGCAGTCTCTATTCAAGCGCCAATCACCAAAAGGACTTCTATTTCAGTTAGAGTGCCCTTGTCTTTTCTCAATCTTTGAATTGAAGAGACAGGGCGAGATAAGAGAAAACAAAAGAGATACGCTGTTGTGGTGCCAAATGCTGTGTGCTTTCTTCAGCTCTCAGTATGCAGAAGCTTACGTCTGGAGACATATCAGGAGAGAGACATTGGCTTGAAGGTGAACGTGAATGGCAATCATAAAAGCTTTCCTTTTACCCCAGGACACTTTCTCACTTCCATCTTCTGCTGAACCGTTGACCAGGCACTATATCTGTCTGTGTCTTTGAAATTTGTTAGGGAATAATCTTAATTCAAAAAAAAAAAAAAAAAAAAAGAAAACAAACAGAAAGAAAAAAAGCCAGGTATTTTGGGATGGAATACTGATGAAATGTCATATAATAAATAAATAAATCATAAATAATAAATAAATCAAAAAGTCATATAAGTTCTTTGAATAATCTGAATTCCAAAATTATATATGTATTATATGTGTAATTCATGTAATATTTCTGAACGTATTAATGGCATAACTTTAACAGACAGTGTCTGTAAAACACAGTCCTTTGATCTTTCCTTTGATTTTGTTTCACAGTTAATCATTTATGAAGGACTGGCATTATATTTGCTATATGCTCATTATAGGAGTGTCTGCCTTTCTGTACGTCCTGATTTTGCAAAGTTAGATGCGTTCCTGGGTCAAAATATTTTGATGATCCTGGAACAACATTCCTGTCTGAAAAAACTCTATCCCTATCCCTAATCCTAACCTTACCCATAAATTATCCCTAAAATTAGAGGGAAACGATACGTGAATAAGAATGCTGCAGAAGCCCCTAACCCTGGTTGTGAGCCTAAACTTGACTTAAACTGTAAACTTGTCCCTCAAATCTGATTGGTTGATTGAAATGTTGTTCCAGGATCAACAAATATGTTGACCCAGGAATATGTAGCACTTGGTAAAATCATGTTCTGCCTGTCTTTCTACTGCAAATATACGACATCTTGATATTCATATACAGTATTTACTCTAAAATATTTTTTTTTCAGTAAAACGTTTATATATATATATATATATATATATATATATATATATATATATATATATATATTGTAAATATATGAAGGTATGTTTGCTGGCTTTGTTGTAATTTTTAGCAACCATTGTACAGTTAAACTCTGCATTTTTGTAATACTGCAGCTACCTACATGCAAGAGGCAACTGTTTATACTTGTACGCGCATACCCAGTGTGCATGAACAGTCATGTGACATGCATTTTTGGCCATGTAGTGTAGACGGAGATTGTTTCTGAAACGCTGTGGAAACGCTAGTGTAGACGAGGATCGTTTTAATTTTAAAACACAGTTTTAAAACAAAAACACACTAGTGTAAACGGGGCCTTAGATTCATAACATATCTGAATCTTATACTCATAATTTGCAAGATAATGACACAGCCTTCTTGGAAAGTACATTAAAGTCATGATGTTGCCTAATTTTATATTGCCAGCAACATCATCATGAATATATTGTGTATTTTCGATATGCCATCCAGCCCTACTGATAATTAAATATGATTCCTCGCATTGTGGAGTTTTTTTTTTTTAAGCCAAAAGGGTTCCTTTATACATAAATAAATATACCAATGTGTGCATGTGAACAACTTTAACTTACAGATGCTGAGAACACAGATCTGTCTGAGTGTGCTCATCCTGTTCCTGCTGCAGTGTGAAAACTGACTTTCAGACCAAACAAAATATTCAGAATGAACTATTATTCTACATTACACTGACTCCATTACTATAGTTTAAGGTTTCTGCTTTGAAAATAGTTGAAATGTACACCTGCAGAAATGACATTAAACAATCTAAACCGTGTGAACATAAACTGACACTTCTTGTGATGTCTCTGAACTTTATAAATGTGCATGCTAGAAGAGCGATGGGCATGTTGACTAGTAGTTGGTTATATTCTTTTTTCCAGCTTTTTTTGCACTTTTGGGAGGAAGCTTTGACTTTTGACATTCTAGTTTTCTCAGCGCTCCCCTGCCGCCATCCGGTGTGCTTTTAAAAAGAGTTTATTTTAGCGGTTTATTACCGCTCTCTAAAAGAGCTATTTCAGCAGTTTTCACCGCGTTATAAAGAGCATTTTATAGACGTCCTTCTATGTTGCGCCACAGCTGTGGCACATACAGAGCCCCTCTGCATCTGGACGACGGGCACGGTGAGTGCGTTTTCTTCCTGGGCAAGCCCCACGCAGAGGCGGCGCTCACCGGGACTTCATGTTCCCATTGCGAGAACATGAGTCTTGCCTCTCTGCGCTCGCGGATCACTTTCTTTACGGAAAGCGGTCCCACCCCTCGCGCCCTCCCATTCTCTTCCTCGCAAGCTCGTGGGGCAGAGGGACTCAGCGCTCGGAGACGAGTAAGCTCACGCCGGCTCAGCCCCCGCGTGCCTCACTCTCTCCACCCAGAGAGCCTTCTCCCGTCCTATTCTCCCGCCCCGAACAGTGTCCTTCGGCCATGGGGTTCCCTTGGGGGCGGTATCCAGAAGGACGGTGGTCTCGACAGATGCGTCCAACTGGGGTTGGGGCACTCTGTGCAAGGGCAGACCAGCCTTTGGCTCATGGTTGAGCAACAAGAGCCATCTGCACATCAACTGTCTAGAAATGCTAGCAGTGAGTCGAGCCCTTCACTCTTTTCAGACGGTCCTGAGGGGACGCCACGTCTTGGTCCGGTCGGACAGCATGACAGTGGTGTCCTACATAAATCACCAAGGCGGGCTTTCATCCAGTCGCCTCTGTGCACTGGCAAAGCAGCTCTTGGAATGGGCCCTGATCGCACATACATCGCACATACCGGGCAGATTGAATCTGGGAGCAGACATGCTATCTCGGAGCAGTGTCCCCTCAGACGAGTGGATGCTCCATCCCCAGACGATTCTCGGAATCTGGGAGATCTTCGGGAGGGCAGAGGTTGACCTCTTCGCCTCAGAAGACAACTCTCACTGCCCAATCTTCTTTTCGAAGGACATAGATGCGCTGGCCCACGACTGGCTCAGCTTCCTTCTTTACGCTTTTCCCCCGATCGAATCAGGGAAGACAATCACAGAGTCCTCCTGGTGGCCCCACTCTGGAGGAACCAACCTTGGTCCTTGGAGCTGTTCAGGCTTTCAACGAAAGCCCCATGGCTGATCCCCCTGAGACGGGACCTCCTCTCTCAGGCGAACAGGACAATCTGGCACCCCCAGCCAGAGAACTGGGCTCTGCACCTGTGGTCCCTCCCAGGGGACGTGCTGAATACCATTTCTCAGGCGAGAGCCCCATCTACTAGATGCCTCTACGCCCAGAAATGGTCAGTTTTCGTCGACTGGTGTGCAGCTCGAAACGAAGACCCTGTGGAGTGTGACATATCTCCGATATTGTCATTTTCTCCAGGAGCGTCTGGACAAGGGCCTCACCCCTTCCATGCTCAAAGTATACGCAGCAGCCATAGCAGCGTTCCACGCACCTATCGCTGGCCAGTCAGTGGGACGAAACAGCCTTGTAGTGTTTTTTTTTTAAGAGGTTCTAGGCAGTTGAATCCCACTTGGGACCTTTCCACGGTCAGCTGACCTCCGGCCCCTGGTGCTTAAAACCGCTCTGCTACTTGCTCTAGCATCGGTAAAGCGTGTAGGCGATCTGCAGGCCCTCTTCGTTAGCCCGGCGTGCCTTGAGTTTGGGCCTAATGATTCGAAGGTCATTCTAAAACCCAGGCATGGCTACGTCCCCAAAGTGCTCTCGACTCCATTCAGAGCACAGGTCATTTCCCTCTCAGCGCTACCTCCGTCGACGGACGAGCAAGAATTGAATTTACTCTGCCCAGTTAGGGCATTGAGGACCTACATCTAGTGGTCGCAGCCGTTTTGGCAGTCTGACCAGCTCTTCGTCTGCTTTGGCGGCCACACCAAAGGGCTTCCCGTCACAAAGCAACGACTCTCGCGTTGGATAGTCGGCACTATTGCTCTATGCTACTTGTCTATGGGCCTAGATTGCCCCATAGTAGTAAGAGCCCACTCCACTAGAGGCATGGGTCTAATGAGCCCTGTCATCATACCATACTTAAGGAGCTAGCTCCCTCTTTAGCAAGTGTAACATAAAGGGCTTAACGGCTTCGGCCTTTTTACTTATCCTCTGGGCACCCTTGGTGCCCAAGATAGGTTCAGTCATTCCCTTCCATGGCACAGCGTGGTTGAATTCGTTCCCCACATGAGTACTGCGTTTTTTGCCGTGCCACAGGGCTGCACGACTCAGAGTCGTCGCTTCAGTCGATTGACCTGAAATCCTATGGCGAAGTGCCCGCTTATATAGCCATTCGCCCCGCCCATTTTGTCGGGCTTCGGCATGCTGCTTCGCCATAGGCTCGCGCAGCTCCGCCGCACCGTCATTGGTTCAAAAAGTTTTCCAGTTTGAACCAATGGCCGTGCAGTGACACTGTGTTGTTGTATAAGGCTTCAGTATCGAGGAAAAAGGAGTTTTTCCCCACACACAGTACTCATTCCGTATCTCAGGGAACCGAAATTACGTTCGTAACCGAGTACGTTCTGTTCAGACAGGAACAGCGCGATGCAGGAGGGCTCGCGCTCTTCAGATACAATGACACAATATGACAGAGAGTTTGTGTTTTAAAGCGAAACAGACACTGGAATGAATAATTCTCTCTGCCATCTCTGATATAATCAGCATGGACTTTAAGCTCATCTAACTGCGTGACGTAAATTACGCTATGATGCAATTTCACATGCTTCTGTAATTTTTTTGCGTTAAATATGCGTTAAATTATTTTAACACGTTAAGGATTTTTAATTATTTGCATGCGTTAACGTTGACAGCCCTACTATATTCACATGTTCATTTATTGAATCTTTTATTGATCTCTGAGTTGGAGTGATCTTCACATTGAAGAGTATCTAACAAAGCTCCACTCGGTGTCTCTGTGGGATGGCATGAACAATGTAATTAAATTCATTAGTGGAGTGAAGCTGGAGGCTCCTCCAATCAGACTTTGTGATGTGGCTACAGAAACAATTCAACCTCTTGAAGGATGGGAAATGGATTTGTTATGGCAGAAGTCCCTGCAGGGGCAGAAGGACACTTGCTTGAAGAGAGAGTGGATATTTTGAGGACCAAATAGGACTGACAGGATGGAGAACCACACTTCTCTACACAACACAGTTTGACAACTGACACAAGAGCAGTAAAAACAGTAGAGTACTGCATGAGAAGCTACAATGATTTTACAAGAATTGTGGCAATTACAAACTTAGGCAACATACAATTTTCAGGAGCACTTATATGGCACTTATATGGGTTTGCTGAATCCAGAGGAAGTCTGCGAAGACCTCATGTGGTGTCCTTGTTCTGTTGGAAATGTGTTGCCTGGGGTTTTCTTTCTTGCTGCAGATGCATTGCTTGCCCAGAGTGTCAAAGCTTGTTGGTTGCATGACCAAGATTTTGGTGTCCTGACATTGTTTGGTGCTTTTGGGCGTGCTTTTTGCTGTGGGATTTGAATGACAAGCAGTGTCTTAATGAATTAACATAATGAATAAAAACACAGCCGTATAACTGTTTGTGATATGATTGCTTCTCCACTGTTCTCTTTGTTTTTGTATGCGTGAAATAAGGTCAGTCACAATGTCATAATGGCTAGAAACTACTCTTTTATATATATATATATATATACTGTCCTCCTTGATGCACCTTTATCAACATTTACCATTTGCATAGTGCTAAATTTTTATATATATATATTACTTTAGAAAAACAATACACTTTTTATTGTCACATTTTGTAATATTTGCAATATATTATGTAATATAATATTTAGTATAACTTATGCAAGCCACATCTCCGATATACTATATGCCGACTTCTTCTTCGACTCTTTTCTCTGATATACTCTGATATAATAAATGCCCACCAATTATGATACAATATAATGTAATATTTTTCTTTTTCCTTTATTTTCTGTTTTCAGGTGGTGAAAATGATGATTATCGTAGTGGTGACCTTTGCCATCTGCTGGCTGCCATACCATGTATATTTCCTGGTCACGGGATTGAACAAGCAACTGGTTAGATGGAAGTTCATTCAGCAGATCTATCTTTCAGTCATGTGGCTTGCTATGAGCTCCACCATGTACAACCCCATTATTTACTGCTGCCTGAACAGCAGGTAAGACTCGACTTGGAGAGTGCCACAACAACAAAAGATTTATGACATAAATGCATTTTGTCATAGCAACATGAGTGTTGTTCCCTCTTATAGTTGCATGAATAGGCCTTATCATGCAGTAATGGGCACATTTGTGATGTTCCTCTTTTTGTGAAATAGTACTCATAAATCAATGATTGAAATGAAAGTGTCATTAATAATTTGTCCAAGTAAAGGACGTGAAAACATGCTTTAGTTACACTGAACAAGAATAATCGTAACATTTTGGGTTCTAATAAAAACATCTCAATGGACTAAAAGACCCAAGATTTGTTCTACATGGTATAATGTATAATAGCATTTCTTCACACTTATTTCTCATTATTCTTCCAAGATATGACATGAATAGGTGTATTTATACAGACTTTTTAAAGAGATAGTTCTCCACAAATGGCAAATCTGTCATTATTTCCTCTTCTTCATGTTGATTCAAACATGTATGCTGTTATGTAAAGGACTGACATGAGGAAAAGTAAATTATAAAAAAAATTTCATTTTTGTCTGTACTGTTTAAATGTATTTAAGCATTAATCTTTATTCTTCCTGTGCATATAGCTGACAGAAAATAAGACATGCACTGAATGTCATGACAACGGCAGAGGGATCATTAAACACCTTTAGAGTCCTTTTTTTTTTGTCCCAGGTTTTAATTAAAGGAATGTTCCAGGTTCAATAAAAGTTAAGCTCTATCGACATCATCCTTGGTGTGTCGTCGATCACCACAGAAGAACATTTCCACTCATCCTTTAGTGAGAAACAACTGGCAAAGTCATGTTTACGGCAATGCACTTACAATGGAATTCAATCAGACCAATGCATTTAAGGAAATCTACACTGTTAAAAAAGTGAAGCAATGAAACATTATACAGAAGACTAGTGTGTAAAAAAACATGTTTATATCCAGTTTTTCAACTCCTAACATGACAATTTAAACCCAGTAAAAAGGACAGTAAAGAAAAAAACAAACAAACACTTAAACAGGTGTTACATTGGTAACAAATATATACACCTATAATTACTTGTGATACATTATTTGTAATGAATATTTAGGAACTATTTAAGATGAAAGACTTTATCTGCTCACTTGAACATGTACAGTGAACATTCCCCTCATTTCATGGCCATACAAAATCATCGTCATTGGCATGCAATGTCTTTCTCTGGTTTATTTAAAAGCTTACTCTACCATACTGTGAGAGCATGTCTGTTATATAGCTCCCCATAAAATGTAGTTAATGACCTTTATACAGCTCTGCAGCCTTTTTTATTTTTTTGAGCACTCTACCAGTTGTAGCCTGGCAACCGTTGCTATCCACCATTAACTTGATCAGGCTGGGACAGCCATAGCATTGACTTTATGTAAATGCACCACAGATTGAAAACATGGCTAAATTGCAAGACTGGATGATAAATAATCCACATCTAATTTCTTCAGGTTCCATTTGGCTTTTGAGTTTGCAATGACACCAGTACCACAGCAAAACAATTTGCAACCAAGCGCCATTCAATAAGCAGAAAACTAGACATGGCAGGATCATTATCAAACAATGAGCTAAATATGGCAGGGAAATGTATGTTTAATGTACCTGGCAGTATTTGATTATTAAAAATACATAGCAGATAGGCTTGTTATGCTGGCAGTAGCCTCTGACACCTGACCTGTGATATTGGTTTTCTCTTTATTCTGTGCAGTCACTCGAACTTGATAAATTGATTGCTTTTAATGGCTTTTTGGTCATTTGCAAAGATATTTTTTCCTACATTCTCATTCTTATGGAAGCCTGTTTCCACCTCAGAGTAAAAAATAAAAAGGTTATTGTGAAATAACGTTTAAAGTCACACTGTGAGATAAAAATTTGTAGTTGCAACACATGAAATTAAGTGAGAGATTTTTTTAAAAAATCATGCATAAATTTGCAATTTATATTGCGTTTTTGCTCATAAATTTGTTCAGTTTTTAACTCATGTTTTGTGTTTATTCTCGGCTCAGGTTTCGGGCCGGCTTTAAACTGGTTTTCCGCTGGTGCCCGTTTGTGAGGGTGTCTGACTACGACGAGCTTGAGCTGCGGGCCATGCAGCATAAAGTAGCGCGTCAGGGCAGCATGTACACGCTCTCACGAATGGAGACCACTGTTGTCGCTGTATGTGACTCCTCAGAGCCAACCGCCCACCCAGGCCGGAAGAGCCTTCACAACCACCAGCACAACGGCTGCCCCAACCCGGACAAGAGCAAAGAAGCAACGTATATGCAAAGCGACCCGAAGGAGGAATTCTGTTGAGATGGACTTTTGATGTAAGATTTACACCGAAGTATCAAGCACAGCCATTTTAACGAACCTCATTCTGTAAATTTGCAAGGGATGTTAAGAAGAAAAAAGCAGACTGTTTCCGTTTCATTTTCGTCATATCATTAATTAAATATGCTAGTATAACCGCATCCTCATACAGTAATGGAACATGTATGGTGTGCTTTGCCTTGAAAATTTGAGTCACCCCACAGCACTCATCATCACAAAGACCAATATTGTCCAACATCTTGAGGAGCACTTTGTCCGTCCCAGAAATTGTAGATAGAGGTTGCCCTTTGATGTCAATCAGGTACTGTTCTCTTTCATCATGTGGTTAGCAAGGTTAGCATGCTACATGAATGCCAAAGGTCTGATTTCTCCCTGGAGCTGAACGCTCAATTCTTGTTAAAATATCTCATGTTTGAAATGATTCAGACTGATGCTACATCCTGAGCAGCTATGTGATTAGGTTGCTTTTCCAGCACACAAGCTACTTGGCTGAATTGGTTAGCTTCATATTCTCTCTCAATTAATCTAAAACATTTAATTTAACTGATGAGATGGTAAAACCAGTTGTGCATCAGTTGTAGAATAGCAATTTGGAATTGTTTGGAATTACTACTACTGCACTGTGTATCAAGATTTTCATTTTGCATGGAATAACTGGATAAACTGCTCATTTGGCAAAGTGCACTGTGGGGGATCATTTATCCCAAAATGCATTGCGCATGACTTTTCATGACCTTTCATTTCAAAGAACCAGCGGTGTTCTTTGTTGTTACATTGTTTCATTGGTCTGCTGATCAAATTTGTATTTGTTTCTTTGATAACTGGTAGCCACTTGCTGAATTAAACATGCACAGAGCAAGGTAGCATGCTGCTCTTTGAAAATGTGTGCATAATGTGTACTGTTGTACATCCTATTTTTAAAATATATATGTGGCATGATGCTGCTGTAGATTTGGTCAACCAAGGCTGTATTTATTTAATCAAAAATACACTAAACAATAATAGGTTACACTTTATTTTAAGGTGTCAGTATTACAGTCTAATTGTACATTTAAGTACTGAGTAATAATAATTAAAATGGGGGATGGGGGTTTGGTTTAGGGTTAATTGCATGTAATTATGCATAATTTATTGTTATTACTACAGTAACTACATGTAACGTGTAACAATGACACTGTAAAATAAAGTGTTACCCAGTAATATTGTGAAATATTGTTACAATTTAAAATAATTGATATCATTTTTCTATTTTAATATATTTTAAAGCTTAATTTATTCTTGTGATGGCAAAACAGACATTACTCCAGTCTTCGGTGTCACATGATCCTTTAGAGATAATTCTAAAGGCCAATTCACACTCCTGTTGCCGTCTGTCGGAGCTTGTTTTCGCTGTTTGAACATTCTGAATCGGTTCTTGCCAGGTTGTGGAATGTCTGAGAAATGACATATTATAATTTGGTGATTGTCTATGCTGGTCATTGTCTGTCAGTGCAATGTGAATTGGTGTTAATATGCTTATTTGGTGCTTAAGAAACTATTAATTTGTTTTTAAGAAATCTTACTGACTTAACAGTTTTGAAAGGTAGTGTTCATAATATACTATAATTTGACGATATAAAACAGTATGCTGGTTAGAATTGAATTGAAATGCTTAAGTGAAATGAACTCATTCAAAATTCACTGATACTATCTAAAAAAAAAAAAAAGAAGCTAATTGTATATTGTCCATTGACATGGCTGTAAACCATCTGATAATCAGCTAAGCAGATATAGTTAGGGGGAGGGGACATGTTCGGTTCACTTATTAATTTGTGGGAACATCATATTAACTCGAGGGAACATGATAATATGTCGTGGCCACAAGATCATTTTGTCGAGGTAAAGACATCCTTATGTTGTGGCCTCGAGAATGACATTCTTTTCGTGGTCATGACTTCTTATGTTGAGGAAACATCTATTTCTTGGGGCCACAAGTTTAATGCTGTAGTGTAGTGTCAGCATAGCCAGGGTGTAAGATGACTCTGATTTTCTTGTAATGTTTTTCTGCAAAGAAAAATAGGTAGTGTTTTGGTTTACCTGTGTCAGGTAATCTGAGACTGAAACTGGTGTGATTTATCTGGTCTGTTAGATTTTATTGGCATTGCATCATTACTTGGAATTGAAGTTTCGGGAGCAGTGCTACATGGTGTAACTACTTGCTTATCTGCCAGATCAGTGAAGTGTCTGTTTTTGCACAGACTATAACTGAATGCTATAGTAATGATTATAGTACATAACTTCTTATCAACCTTATTATCACACAGTACCCAAAACAGACCAACACCTCAAGAGTCATGCATCCATAAAACTCTTTTCTAATAATTTATCTCCCAATCTTCAAGTTATTTTGTCTATTCTACCTCCTACTTCTTATTTTTCAGTTTTAGGCATTTTCTTTGAAACTCTGCCAGCAAAGCTGGTCTTTCCTGTGTACCCTTCAATGAAGCTTCCAGCTGAGCACCATGAGGGGTCGGTTTCTCAAACTAGAGACTGTGATGTATTTGTCCTGCATTGGGCCGTCCACTTTCTGTCCTAGTTAGATCTAGTTTGCTTTCTTCTATAAAGACAGTAGACACGGAACAGCCTTTATCTCTCAAAAGAACAAACTGATTAGTTTCTAAAAAAAAGAAAAAAAAAAAAAAGAAAGTTTGTCTGGCCATTTCTAAACATTTGCAACTGTGTTAATAATAAGAAACGTTTCTTGAGCAATAAGAATGCTTTCTTAAAAATGTGACAAAAACAGAGTAGTGGCTTTGCATGCATCTCAAGTAAAATTTCTAATTATTGTTTCACATTATTTCAAACAGTTATAATAATTTTAATAGTCATAGTAAATTATTATTGTTGTCAGTTGTATTGTGTTGTTGCACTATTTTTTGTAGTCTTGTAAAATAACAAAGTTAATAAATAAATATAAAAAACAAAAACCAGGTTAATGATAAAAGGTTTTGCTTAAAATGGAGGAAAGCATTTTCATAGCTGGGTGGAAATGCCAGAGTCTTTCCTTGCTCAACTTCGGAGTGATGTAAGTGCCCTATTTAAATTTCTGTCTTATCTTGTCCTTAGGTCATTTTCCAAGGTTTTTCATGATATGCTCCAAGTCTATGCTCTTGCTTTATGTCTTTATTTTATGGGAATCCTTCTACGGGACACAAAAGAGGACATTTTGAAGAATGTTGGTAACCAAACAGTTTTCATTTACCATTGACTTCCATTGTATGGACAAATAAAAAGAAACATTTCTCAAAATATCTTCTGTTATGTTCCAGTCTGGAACAATATGAGGGTGGGTAAATGGTGACATAATTTTCATTTTCAGGTGAACTAAGTGTTCCCACCCAAACGATTGCTCATTATAGATTTGCATAGATCATACTCCCAGTGGATGGTTCTTCAGCAGAGAATATATTTTCCTTAATGAAGAGAGTATTCCTCAATTTACTTCATTTAGAAGCAATTGTGCAGTAATCCACCGCTAATAAACACGAGACAAGATCTATATAGCTGGTCTAGCCTCAGGCATTGATCGGTTAAGCCCAAGGAGTGCTGGCCACAAACTTGAACTCTTTAGTTGTTCCTTGGAAAACATATTTGCAGGCCTTGGTATGCTCACCCTCACTGCACCATGAATTGCAAGTTTAATGGATTTTTTCCAGGTGAGGAAAGCCAGCTGTGGCTCTTCAGATAAACATGACCTCTTATAACTGTTAATGTGCATGTGTGCGCTCTCAGACACACATGCATTAATACATGCATACTGCATATATTCATCATAATGTAGTGATTAAAAAAAAAAAATAGCTGTGTCTTTAAATATGTTTGTGTTTTTATTGTGCATTTTTGTGTTAAAAATTGTGTTAGATTAATTTGGCCGTAATGAATGTATGCCATTATGAAAACTATAAAAAAAAAATAAAAAAAAATTACAGGAAAAAGTAGGCCTATGTAAATCCCTGTAAATATCCAGAATGACTCCCCAGAACTCCTAAGATTAAGAATTTATTATAAATTGTATAAAAGTATCACTATACACTACTGTTCAAAAGTTGAGGCTCGGTTAAGATTTTTTTGGTAACACTTTACAATAAGGTTCATTAGTTAAACATTAGTTAATGAATTAACTAACATGAACTAACCATGAGCAATAGATTTGTTACTGTATTTACTAATCTTTGTTAAAGTTAGTTAATGAAAATACAGTTGTTCATTGTTTGTTCATGTTAGTTCACAGTGCATTATCTAATGTTAACAAGATTTTAACAATGCATTAGTAAATGTTAAAATTAACATTAACAAAGATTAATAAATGCTGTAGAAGTGCAGCTCATTATTAACTAATGTAGTTAATTAATGTTAACTAATGAACCTTATTGTAAAGTGTTACTGAATGAACAATGAACAATGCTTCTACAGCATTTATTAATCTTAGTTAATGTTAATTTCAACATTTACTAATACATTAATAAAATCAGATTTTATTTGTTATCATTAGCATTAACGCACTGTGAACTAATATGAATAAACAATGAACTGTATTATAATGTTACAAAATATTTCTATGTCAAATAAATGCTGTCCTTTCTATTTTTTTCTCTTTCATCAAAGAACTTTCTATTCATAAAAGAATTCTAAAAAAAAAAAAATCTTCACAGTTGTGCTTGCTTAATATATTTGTGGAAACTGTTTTCAACATTGATGATAATAATAAATGTTTCTTGAGCAGCAAATCAGCATATTAGAATGATTTCAGAAGGATCATGTGACACTGAAGACTGGAGCAATGATGCTGAAAATGTAGCTTTGCCATCACAGGAATAAATTACATTTTAAAATATAAGACCTTTTAAAAACAGTTATTTTAAATTGTAATGATATTGTACAACATTACTGTTTTACTCAAATAAATGCAGCCTTGGTGAACCCCAAAACTTTTAAATAGTAGTGTATGTTTCACTGTATATATAATAATTTTAAGAACCATCAATTTAATGATTAGTCAAGATTTTACATTTATGGACATATAACTTGTGTAATAATATAGGTTAATGAATCTCACATAGACAAAGAGACTTGTCTCATATCAGCTCTTTCAAACACTTGCACATGTCCTTTAAATTACTTTCCTTGACTGTTTCTAATCTTCTCTTCTTGCCTTTTTTTTTTTTTTGTATTAATTTTGTTGATGTTCAGTATATTGCATATCAGTATAACCTTTAATTTGTGCATACCTGCAATGCTGATTTAGACAAGCCTTTTAACTGATGTTCTTGTAAATACAACAATTTGCCTGCCTAGTGAATGTGCTGAGACCATTTGAAAGTATTAACCATGAATGTAGAAAACATCATGGACATATTTTGACAGTGTCGTACATTCCTAGTATCTCTAAACAATAACACTGATTGAATGATCACGCCATTATCAGCTCCCGGCTGTCTGAGTGAACAATGGTGAATGTGTCAAAAGCATCGGAGCATGTCCTTCTTGCCTTATCAGTGTGTTTCTAAAATTCATGTATGTTTTTGTGTTAAAAATACTCTTTAATGAAATGCATTCAGCAACTGTATAGTTTGACATGTCTTTTGTTTATTACAGCGTATAGGTTAAAGACATTTACAAATATGCCTAATTGTGCTGTACATTAATGATCCATTTGAGGTCTGACAAGACATTGCGGCTTTACGTGAGCCGTTTCTATAATAATAATTTAACACAAAGATATTTTACTTTACTATGTGTTGTGTAAATATACCACTCTGTACTTGTGGAAAATGTTTGTGCAGGTTCTTACATGTATTAACTAAAATGGTATAACTAGATTTTCATTTAAAAAAAAAAAAAAAAAAAAAAATGTATAATTATCATTCAAATAATTATATGCTCATATATTGGTATGCTTTATTGATAGCTTGTAACAAATTAGCCTTTTAACTGAATGTTTCAGCTACTGTTTTCTTGTATAAACAAGCATCCATTGGCATTTTCCTAGATTAAATGACTATACTGTTTACAAGCATTCATATTTTTAGGGAAGGATTAAAAAAAATATGGGATAAAGCTGTCTGTTATGTTGGACATGCTTTTACAATAGCTTTTTTGATAATGATGTTGTCTGATCTTGATGATAGAATGGTTATTAATTATAGTGTTTACTGTGATTCTTAACTTTTTTTTTTTTAGTTTAATGTGTTTGGTTGAAAGCTCTGTACTGCCAGTTATATTGTTTTTAGATATGATGACTCTAGTACAAGTATTGTAATTGCCAAACTGTGATTCATGGAAATAAATGTGTTCGGATGCTTTTAAAATGACAAACGTGAGCTTCCAGTCCTCATCAATTGACATTCCTGTCGAAAAACTGATCTGAAAAGAAATAATTGCCTCTGCTGTTACTCAAGTTGAAATAGGGTCAGCTGAGCAATGTAAACTGAAATACCCTCTGGACTCAATATGTTTGTGATTCCTTGTAGCAGATGAGGAGGTGTAGTTTCTGAACCACTGATCTACATTCATCTTGAGGCACTCGAAGGACTAGATGGTGTACTTTTAAGAATAGTTCAGCATCAGTCATGTGTGCACGGGATTTTTACTAAATCCGGTGTTAACTCAAATGAGACTAATCCCTAACCCCCTCTGATAACACTTGCAGTGTATGTCTTTTCCCACTCTGAAATACTCCTTTCTGACTTGTTCCATTTGCCATGGAATGTTCCCACACTAAAATGATGCGAGTTTACCACTGCTCACCAAAACATCTTCTAGCCACCAAGATTTAAGACAGTGAACTGTTATGAACAGCAAGAATAATATTTTGTATTGGTTACTGGTTAATCTGTAAAGATCAATTTAATAGGCTCTGGAAATGGTCAGGGTAATATTGAGTGGATAAACCTTATCACAACATTTCCATCTCTATCACACAGTATCTCTATATGAGAGCATAATCTACTGCAGTGATAAAAAGAGAAGAGCAAGATAAAATGGAAATGCTCTGTGCAGCACAGCATAGTTCAAAACCTTCTAAAATAAGTTAAATGAGCTGGCAGAATTTAATTGATGCACTCAGTTGATCCCTGACCAATTTATATCATATTCTTATTCACAGAAAAACCCACAAGTACTGTCGTTCCTGAAAGGCAGAACCAGGAGCTAATAATCAATTACAGGTGTCTTGACCTGAATTTCACTTACAAATTACACAAAAAGAAAAGGGGACTTTATACTGTGAAAAAAATGTTTTGTCAGGCCACCTATGGGCTTCATGTGGTAAAAAAAAAAAAAAAACTCTTTTTACTTTTTATTCTAAACTAGTCAAAAATATTATTTATTATGCCTTAATTTTTGTTTACATAATTAAAAAAAATGATAATAATTCAGGTAGAAATAGATTCTTATTTGAAAGTATGCTTCAGCCCTCCATTGGATTTCTGTAAAATCAGGTTTTGGAAAGACAGGAGTGAAAAATTATAATTATATAATTATAATAACACAATTATTTTGGTGTGATTTGGCATTTTTTTGTTAAAAAGAATGCAAGCATTGAAATGCAAGAAAAGATGTCTTTTTTTTCTATAGTAATGATGTTGAATTTAAAATATGGTATATTATACTGTACATGTACTTGATATATATATATATAAAAATTAATCCACTAATGAAAATGGGCATAAAAAGTATTTCTGTTCTTAAAACATAATATAGAGGGAAACAAGGCAAAACCATACACTACATCCTCACAGAGACAACAAATGACAAAGACTGACTAAAACACTGGGCTATTTATACACAGAGATGCTAACAAGATAACAAGGTAAGAAGACACACCTGGGAATGCAATCAAGGGGACCAATGAAACAATAGGTCCAGGAGAGCAGAGCAGAAAACCCAACAAGAGTGTAGTCCAACTGGACTGAAGACCCCCTCAGCAGAGCAGACGACCACCATAACAGCGTAGACCACCACGGCGGAGCAGACGACCACCATAACAGCGTAGACCACCACGGTGGAGCAGACGATTACCATAACAGCGTAGATCACCACAGCGGAGCAGACAACCACCATAACCGCGTAGATCACCACAGCGGAGCAGACGACCACCATAACCGCGTAGACCACCACGGCGAAGCAGACGACCACCATAACAGCATAGACCACCACGGCGGAGCAGACGACCACCATAACCGCGTAGACCACCACAGCGGAGCAGACGACCACCATAACCGCGTAGACCACCACAGCGGAGCAGACAACCACCATAACCGTGTAGACCACCACAGCGGAGCAGACAACCACCATAACCGTGTAGACCACCACAGCGGAGCAGATGACCACCATAACCGCGTAGTCCACCACGGCGCAGCAGGCGGCACTGAAGACCACCATGGCTGGCAGGGTGTTCCAGGTTGGTCTCTGAGGTCATTTCTGGGCAGACAAGAAGTTCATAAAGGACCTCTGTGGTTGTGTCAGGGCAGACAGGCAGCACAAGAGCGACATCTGTGGTCGTGTTGATGCAGACAGGCAGATCAGGAACGATCTCTGTGGTCGTGTCGGGGCAAACAGGTAGTTCAGAAGAGACCTCTATGGTTGCATCAGGGCAGACAGAAAACTCTGGGAGAGGAGGGGGTGATGGGCTGAAGCGGGCTCTGGAGTAGTCTCATTGGCTGGAGCGGTTTCTGGAGCTGTCTCATGGGCCCAAACACACAAAATGGCCACTGCTATAACAGGCAGCACTGAGGATAGCAGCACAGCCTCAGAAACTGGCAGCGCTGCAGTAGACGGGTTTATGGGTGCAGGCCTTGGAATGCCAGCTGCTCTTGCCAAGATCAGCTGTGGATCTGCAGTTGGAGATCAGCCTCTGATGGCCTTGAAACACCTGGATGTCTTCAAATGTGACATTCATGCAAACTGGGAACACTGGTGTGGCGTCCACAGTGGCTGAAGACTCTGGCGTGGCGGCTATAATGGCTGAAGACTCTGGCATGGCGGCCATGGCGGCTCAAGACACTGGCTTGGCGGCCATGTTGGCTGAAGATTCTGGCGTGGCGGCCATGACGGCTGGAGATTCTTGAGTGGCGGCCATGACGGGACAAGTCTCTGGAGTGAGGGCTACTGTGGAAGTGCTGCATTCCTCCGCAACTCCCACAGTAAATGCAGAGCCATTGTAAATGCACACTAAATGCAGAGCATGATTTCTGCTGCTGAATCCATGTTTGATCAGTTGTTCTGTAATGTAGCCGATGCAGGGATGAGGAGAGGCTGGATCTAAACACAAGCAGTATTTTAATAAAACAAGAGGTTATCCAAACATAAACAAGAACACCAAAACACAAGGAAAAACATGCACTACATCCTCACAGAGACAACGACTGAAAAAGACTGACTAAAACACTTGGCTATTTATACACAGAGAAGCTAACAAGATAACAAGGTAATAAGACACACCTGGGAATGCAATCAAGGGGACCAATGAAACAATAGGACTACAAAGCAACTACAACATGGCACTGGAAACAACCAAAAGTCCCCAAACAAGACAGGGGAACACAGGCTGGGATCAGGACACCTATAGGCCTGATATTTTTTCCCAACTTTTTTTCTGTTAATATGTCTCAGTGTTAGTTTCCTATGACGACTGATATGTGTTATAATTGCCTGTAATTGCCGACATAAAGCTGTTTTTATGTGCACATGTGAATGCGTTGTTTGCGCCCAGCGCTGTCAGTTGGACTGTTGCTTTAAAGAACTAAATGAAGAATTTAGAAAATACCAATAAAACATCAGAAGACGACCATGGAAAAAAAAATGGATATGCGAGGAGGTAAGAAGGTACTCGCGATCATACAACTCAAGTATGAAAGAGTATGAAGATGACACAACTCTGTCTTCTGCAGGTCAGAAGGAGTAGTGCAAAGCAATTCTCGAGGTCATGCACAGAACGTGTTTGTTTTTTTTAATTAAAATCAGGCAAACATACAAACAACGAACATGTTCGTATATGAGTCCAACAGATATATTTATAGATATATTATATGTATATATATATGCCAGATTTATAGCTTGCTGAAGAAACCATTTCAGTAAACACCAACAAAAGCCGTTAATAATATACAGTATATCAAGTGGATGAGGAAACTGCTTTTATGACAAACAGAACAATGATAATAGCTGGATGATGATCATAAAATACTAAGAAATGGGTAAGAAAAAATATATTTTTGATGCAAGACACAAGCTAGTAAAGGATATAAACTCTAAAGGGCTACTACAAATTGAAGCTTCGTCTCACTGAGTGCCTAAGCTGTTTGATCTCCAACTTCACTTTACAAGAGCCACACAAGAACTCAATCAATTTATCTTTAGGTCAGAATTGATTTACAGCATGCAGCATGATCATGCCCCAAAAACTGCACACCCAGTGCGATAACAGTGTGGATGTGTTCGTTTTTCCCTGGACAGCAGCCATAGAGACACAACAAACACAGATGATTCATCTGCACTGTGTGAGGGCTGTTACCATTCAATGAAAGAATGTACAAAAGGAACACCACTGAGTCTGTGTGAGGTGAGCAAAAAACTCCCACAAGGCATTTCTCCCTTTACAGGAAGTGACTCAACTGGGACACCTGATTCTCTGTGACTCCATGCCTCGTTTACCTGGCAAAGACCTTAGATTTAATCGAATTTCTCTTCTTTGTTTATTCCCTTCAAACCTTTTTGTGCATGATAACTGCCCCATATGTGGTCATTTTTTGCAAGTACACCTTCATAGTTTAAATTCACACTCACACATTTCACTGACAGAAATTTGTAGTGGCAAAGTGACCTGAAGTCATTCATTTCTTTTTTAGAGAGAGCGATTCTGTACATATACGTATACATATGAACTATTTGCAAATATTATTTTTAAAATATGCACACTGGCTCTTAATTGTATGCTTAAACAGCTCTGTTAAAGGTTTGGCCATATCCGATTATTTGAGGGATTATTTAGACCACTAAAAATAGCACAAAAAAAAAAAAAAAAAAAAAAAAAAAGCATTGCACAAAGTAAAAAACAAACAAACAAAAAAAGCAACAGGATCTGATGAGTCATTAGCCACTGTATTTCCAACGTCCACATGCATGTTGTTAATGTTTAAAGAAAGCCACAGGCTCCCAACACAATCTGTCTTTTGTCTGCTGTTAAACATGGCAGGGGACTTGTAATGATATGGAGCTCTTGATCTCGTGGGAGACGTCTGATATGAGGATAGTTCTGCATATTTTGTCCAAGTAATATGATATTGCTTTACAGGGCCAGGTGCACCATTGTCCCATTTTGGGATGATAACATGTCATGAATTCCAGAGGAATGGGTTGTTATACACCTTAATGTTAACATTTATATTTGTGTTTAAACTGTGGTGTTTCTCAAGGCTCAAACAGTTATTAACTGCATCCCCTTTGTCCCATCATAAGCACTTGTTTGGTCACTGTCCGTGGTCCTGATGTCATAACCATATGTTCAATGGAGCCACAATAAATGGTCCTTGAGAAGCGGTGAGATTGCTTGTTGACTGTCTCGTACATTAGATTGCATCTGTCCAGGAGTCTCAAAGAAGACACTGCTGAATTGGACCATTTGCCTTTTCATTTTCTATCAGAGAGATATGATCTCTGGAGCTTGTCCTTACAGCCCCCTATGGAGAATTCAGGGACCGAGACACTTTTTCACCATGTTGATATGGTAGTCGCCTCTATAGGGCTTGATTTGGCTCCCACTCTCTCATAGTCCTCAAATCACACACACACACACAAAAAAAAGTTCTTCTGGCACAAACGCTGGTGGGCCAGTGGTGTAACATAGTTATTTTGGTCCTTCACATTCTTGTAATGTTAAATTATGCGCCAAGGTGGGGTGTCTGGTGTTCGCAAGCCTCTTTGAAAATGTCAAGGAAACCTCATTACTGGCTTTAGGAAAGGGGTTCAAATGATGTGAAGTCAGTGAATGCCCAGAAGGGACATTTGGAAATGGGGTCCAAGTCACCTCCATGCTCATCTACCACCTGCTTCTGCATTCATGCCAGGGTGAGGATCAAATAGATTTGTAGTCTGTTAACCAGATGTTCCATTGTGCATAGCTGCAACAGATGCCATTGCAACACAAAGCATTGACACAACGCATCTGCACGGTTTGCTGTAGTTTTCATGCATAGGAATGCCACCAATCCACCTGTTCTTTTGCACCTGTTTTCCTGAAGGTGGAAAAACATATACAAGAGTGATGGTGAGCATGTCACTGTGTGTTATTTCAACTTGTTTTTCAAGTATTCTGTCATAAGCCTAAACTTAAACGATAAAATCTATTATGTAAATACATGTGAACAATTAATCCATCTATATGTTTCATTGTTTTATTTTTTTTGACCTTGTAATGTTTAATCAAAATGCCATTACTCAATCTTCTGAAAATTATATGACAACTCTCTGTTGAGGTATGGCAATCATTTAGTCCGCTTAAAACCCGCTTTCATCGGCTGCAAGCTGCATTAATTTTTAAGTGCAACACCCACATCTCACAATCCAATCAACTGACACTGTAGAGAGGAAATTTTTGTTTTTGTTTTTGCTCACAAAAAGTATTCTTGTCGCTCCATAACACTGAAGTTGAACCACTGTAGTCACGTTGACAATTTTAACAATGTCTTTAATACTTCTCTGGACCTTGAATGTGGTCATTTCGTTGCTTTATATGAGAGATAAGAAAACCTCTCGGATTTCATCAAAAATATCTTAATTTGCTTTCTGAAGATGAACCAAGGTCTTAAGGGTTTGGAACAACATGAGGGTGAGTACTTAAAGGCATAGTTCACAGAATTCTCATTTTTGGGTGAACTAACCTGTATGTATGTAATTTTTTTTACTGTAGTAAAGCATAAAAATACCATAATATGTTTGCAGATATTTAGGAAACATGCTAAGTTCACATACTCCTTTCTCTGAAAAACACTGCTACAGCCAATTTTTCTATTTCGAAATGTGCGTCCCGTTTAGAAATGTCTTTTTTTGTTTTGGCCTGTCCAATCCCACCCACTGCCAATGTACCCAATAGTATTCTGACACCTCTGGGTTGCCATTTGGTGGAAAACAAAGCTTATTACAGCCATGGATGCAAAAAAATGAACTGGGTCAGAGATTGCAGATTCTACCCAACCTAAAAAGCCTCAGCATCCATTTGAGACATATTAAATGCAGATAAATCAGCTCATCAATACAGTGTAAAGGCCTGTTCACAACCAAGAGTGATAACTATAACGATATAGTTCTAAAAATTGTTCTAAATATAAAAGAATATCAGAACACCACAACTATAACAATGGCACAGGGGAACAATATCAATGGAATAATTTTTTTTCCAGCTGATGAACAATAAAACAATGACAGAATCCATCCAGAATCCATCCATAATAATTACAGAATTTTTGGGTGAACTATCCCTTTACAGAGCTTGAGCATTTAAAGCAGTAGACGAAAAAACTCAATGTGCACTTATAATAAACAGAATGTTATTGTCCGCTGGTGCGGACGCTAATATAGTTATCATTATAGTTATCAGTTATCGTTCTTGCCTTGGTGTAAACGGGCCATAAGGCTTGTCGCCTTCTCATTGTCAGTTGTCAGTAATAATAAAATAAGATTTGTGTTTCCAAAGCTGTGGCAAAGGTTAATACTTTTACATTTTAGATTTTGTCAATACTTCCAGATTGTGCATTTCAACGTATATCCAAAAGTAGAAAATTAATTACGAATACCTTTGAATAGCCTTCTAAACAAAGTTTTGAATAATGGTTTTGAGTTATTGTGGCATGACAATATTGCTAAGGTGCTTTGTGTAGCTCATTTATGGAATAAAATATAAAAACAAAATGAAACCTCCTGACTAGTCTTCACTTTAGCATCCCAGTGTGCTTGTTTTTATTATCCATCTGCCACTTGATTTGTTTTGATTTCCAGGAAATGGATAAAGAAAATGGGCTGTTCTATTAACATAATAGAATCCTTTTTAAGTATGATTGTCTCAAGTAACTTCTATTATCACCATTCTTCCCACATTGGCAAAAAAACAAACAAACACATGGACCATTCATAATATGTTTACAACAATGCTAATCAGATAAATGGTCTTCTCACTTGTGCAATCATGTCAATGAGCCATGCAGGGATTCTGATTACTGGATCTATTTGAATGAATGGATATCCTTTTTTTTTTCTTCTTTCTTTCTTAAATGCAGAGGCCAGTTCAACAATGCAGATTACTGTAGTGGAAAAGATGCACCAGGCTTTTGCATGTCCATTAATTCATTTTTTTTTTTTCCTAATCAAGGTTCAATCTTTTCTAAATTTGCTGTATGTTGAATGGGTGAATAGGTGGAATGAATTATATAGGCTATGTAAGGAATAATCCACAGCTAGCTGTGCATTAAATTATTTTAATGCACAACATGAAGGCAAAGAACCAGAGTGAAAAGATTCTGTGCTCCTGGATGTTTCTGTGATCTCAGAGTGACGTATGCGCGTGTGTGCTTCAATGAAAACTTCATTAATATAGAACGGTGATTAAACTGACTTGGAACTACCAGTGCATTAAACAGTTTTATCGCACACCTTCCAGCCAATCAGAATCGAGTATTCAGACAGACCATGGTATGAGCATTGATTATACCAGTTATTTTCTTAAAATGAGGGGGATGATACTTACTGACCACTCTGAAATATGAATGGGAGAAATCAAAAAGCTTAATAGATACCATATCTTTAGGAATGGAAGTTAAAGGAATAGTTCACTCAAAAATGACAGTTCTGGCCTCATTAACTCACCCTCATGTTTTTTCATACCTGTATGTTTCAAGTGTCTTTGTCCATACAGTGCAAGTCAGTGGGGGACAAAACAACATTTGACTGATTTTCACTAAATCAATCAATCAACCAACCAATTATTACATACATTAAAGACATTCAATGAATTGAAGATTAGTAAACAATGAAAGAATTTTCATTTTTGGGTGAACTATCCTTTTAAAATAGCCACTTGCCTTTTTGATACTCTGTTAGGCTATGTTTATTTACTCTATAATGTGCATTATCTTCTTTCAAGATTCCATCAATTCCCTCATACTAAGGAGAAAAGCATCTTTTTGAAACTTTTTCAAAAAAGTGCCTTTGGGGAACCCGCAACAAATCGTTTATAATCATTAATCGTTAAGATAAAAAGCTGCAGCAGATAACTTTGCTCTGCTTCCATCGCATGTGGTGTCTGGCTAACCATGCATGCCAAGCCTCAACAGGATCTTATTATGAGTAGTCCTCCAGAAAGAAAAAGGCTTAAAAACACCTTTTTAATTATATAAATAAAGATCAATTTATTAATGAGAACAGCATTTACATAATGATAAAAGTGAGTAGTTTTATTTAAGCCAGCACATAACCTATAATCATCCTTAAATACAACAGAAATTACATTGACTTACTGTAAATGAAGATAGCTATGGCATGCTTGGTTTAAAAGGCTTTGACGATTTCACAGGATGAAATGAACATTATGGTGCTTCTTAGTTCACTGGTCTTTTCAAATCGTGTGTATGTCATGATCAAGGGCCAGATATCTCTGAACAGACTCCTCAGGGCATAAGACATGCTCAAATCTAACCTATTCTATTTGAGTTTGCTAAGTTGAGCAAGAAATCAAATCTTGATATGATACATGGGTCAGAGAGATGAGGAACATTTTGTATTTGCCTGTTACATACAATATTTACCGTTGGAGTTTACAAATCTCCAGACAGGATTTACAAATGCCATGTATTTGGTTCAGATGCACGTTTGTTCAAAACATGGAATGGAAATTCATGCTTGCTTTTTTTCCCCTTTTGGTCACTGGAGAAAGAATCAAAGTCCTTGTAATGAAAATCTCTTTTAAGCATGGATGGTTTTCCCATAGGGCAAGAAGCTCAATTTTCTGGATTCATCTCGTCATATTCACTATAGCTTCTGCTGTGGCGGAGCTCCAGTTCAGCACCGAAATTTCTGATCTGATCAATTATCAATTCTTTCTGATCATTTCTGATAAATTAGAGTACCTTGAACACATGGCTGAATTTTTTTGTATAACAAATATAGTAATATAAATAAAATACATTAAAATAATATATATATATATATATATATATATATATATATATATATATATATATATATATATATAATTAGAATATCATCAAAAAGTTGATTTATTTTACTAATTCCATTCAAAAAGTGAAACTTGTATATTATATTCATTCATTACACACAGACTGATATATTTCAAATGTTTATTTCTTTTAATTATGATGATTATAACTGACAACTAAGGAAAATCCCAAATTCAGTATCTCAGAAAATTAGAATATTGTGAAAAGGTTCAATATTGAAGACACCTGGTGCCACACTCTAATCAGCTAATTAACTAAAAAACACCTGCAAAGGCCTTTAAATGGTCTCTCAGTCTAGTTCTGTAGGCTACACAATCATGGGGAAGACTGCTGACTTGACAGTTGTCCAAAAGACGAGCATTGACACCTTGCACAAGGAGGGCAAGACACAAAAGGTCATTGCAAAAGAGGCTGGCTGTTCACAGAGCTCTGTGTCCAAGCACATTAATAGAGAGGCGAAGGGAAGGAAAAGATGTGGTAGAAAAAAGTGTACAAGCAATAGGGATAACCGCACCCTGGAGAGGATTGTGAAACAAAACCCATTTAAAAATGTGGGGGAGATTCACAAAGAGTGGACTGCAGCTGGAGTCAGTGCTGTAAGAACCACTACGCACAGACGTATGCAAGACATGGGTTTCAGCTGTCACATTCCTTGTGTCAAGCCACTCTTGAACAACAGACAGCGTCTCGCCTGGGCTAAAGACAAAAAGGACTGGACTGCTGCTGAGTGGTCCAAAGTTATGTTCTCTGATGAAAGTAAATTTTGCATTTCCTTTGGAAATCAGGGTCCCAGAGTCTGGAGGAAGAGAGGAGAGGCACACAATCCACGTTGCTTGAGGTCCAGTGTAAAGTTTCCACAGTCAGTGATGGTTTGGGGTGCCATGTCATCTGCTGGTGTTGGTCCACTGTGTTTTCTGAGGTCCAAGGTCAACGCAGCCGTATACCAGGAAGTTTTAGAGCACTTCATGTTTCCTGCTGCTGACCAACTTTATGGAGATGCAGATTTCATTTTCCAACAGGACTTGGCACCTGCACACAGTGCCAAAGCTACCAGTACCTGGTTTAAGGACCATGGTATCCCTGTTCTTAATTGGCCAGCAAACTCGCCTGACCTTAACCTCATAGAAAATCTATGGGGTATTGTGAAGAGGAAGATGCGATATGCCAGACCCAACAATGCAGAAGAGCTGAAGGCCACTATCAGAGCAACCTGGGCTCTTATAACACCTGAGCAGTGCCACAGACTGATCGACTCCATGCCACGCCGCATTGCTGCAGTAATTCAGGCAAAAGGAGCCCCAACTAAGTATTGAGTGCTGTACATGCTCATACTTTTCATGTTCATACTTTTCAGTTGGCCAAGATTTCTAAAAATCCTTTCTTTGTATTGGTCTTAAGTAATATTCTAATTTTCTGAGATACTGAATTTGGGATTTTCCTTAGTTGTCAGTTATAATCATCAAAATTAAAAGAAATAAACATTTGAAATATATCAGTCAGTGTGTAATGAATGAATCTATTTTGTTAGCAACAGCCAACTTCCAACGATCCAATCAATTCCCGAAGGACAAAATCAAGTCCGGTCTTCTCATTTCAGATGCCGTTTCACCTGGATAGACGTCAACAGTAGAGAAGAAAAGACAATCGCAACTTCCGCTTCATGCTGACTTTAAATTTAAAAAATAGGGCACTATTTGAGGGGACAACCATTTATAGTGGTGTCCAAAACCACAGTGGACGTTATCAAGTGCACTCATTAAATTCCATAATGCACTGCAATACAACCAGTGTTGGGTAAGCTACTTCAAAAAAGTAATTAATTACATCATCAATGTTGGATTTAAAATACTTTTCTAATTACTCTGTCTGAAAAGTAATTTACTTACTCAATAAGTAACTTACTAATTACTTCTTAAAATCCCTATAAACCTTGACCGGATAGACGATAGAAAAGAAACTCTTTTAATAATTTAGTCAAAGATGGAATAGTTTAGCCTTTTATAGCTTTTTAAAACATATACTATAATACTTTTATTTACTTTATAATACTTACATTTTTTTTAGTAACAAATAGGGATGTCACTATACCAAAAATCTAGTAGTCGGTACCGATACCACCAAAAGTGCACAATACTCGATACCACAGTAAAAATATATAAAAATACAAATAAAACAATGCTATGTTTTTTTTCAGGTAGGTCTAATAGTATTAAGTAAAAAATACCACAGAAATTGAATAATCAAATATAAAATAACTAGTCATAACTGTATAAATTAAATATAGATTAATCCTTATTAAAGCTTTTCTTTTGTTGTTTGAAATGCTAGAGAGAACGGCTCCCACAAGATTGATATTTTTCACCACTGCATTTAGTTTTATCTGCTTTAGAAAATAAAAAGAGAATGATTACAAGTTATGAGTTACGAGTCAAGACTGTCACTCCCCTGTGATACAAATGCTTTTGAAATGATTGAGATGAAAGTGGTCTTGATCCTCATATATCTTGAAAAACATCTGTTATTGGCCATTAATGTTCTGACCTACCAGGCGGATCTCTGTAGCAGTTCAATGCCAGCTGTGAATCGAACGCCTACAACATCCTTTTAAAAGACACACTTATAGCCACATACATCAGTCCATACTGTGCTGTAAATTACCTAATGCTAAATGTGGAATATATTGTTTTAATAGCAATAATTTCATCTGAGAAAGGGAGTGTTTTTCTTTGTGAACATTTACATATTTATATATAGGCCTATGTCTCTGGAAATACTACTGAATGAAATGATCAGCATCAGAATGCCATCAGAATGCATATTAGCATATATATTTGGTCAATTCATATTCTAAAATTCTGAAAGGAAAACATAAACATACAAATCTGCAGTGAAGAATTACTAGATTGAAATATTCAATGTGAGTTGGGAAAAGTAAAAAGATTTTATACTTTGAGATTTAGCTGGTCATTATGTACTAATATCACAATTATGCTTTTGACCAGATTTCAGTGGTAGGATGGTTGTATTAATGGAGTAAAATTCTCAGTGGCATCACAATATTTCTAGAGAACAGTTAAGGCAATTTCCAATGTTTAATGGATGGGCTTTACGCCTAATATGAAGACAGAAGCATGATATGCTGTCGAAACGATCTATCTGTCAAATAAGAAAATGTCCAAATCACAGCATAAAACAACAGAACAAGAAAAATAATAAACACAGGGTATGCTGCTAAATTCTAAGCTATGTTTACACAGCAACGTTCCAAAACGCTTCCCCTTCACACGGATCCACAAAATCAACTAAAACGTTGTTTTATGCATGCCAGGCCAGTAGTTGGCGATGTCACTTTGTAAAGAATAGGGATGCACTGATCCGACTTTTTTGCTTCCGATACCGATTCCGATACCTGGGATTCGGTATCGGTATCAGCCAATTCAAGTAATAATAAAAAAGTGCTAAATTACCTAATAAACTGTATGCCTCACTGTGTGGAAGAAACTGGGATCATTCTTTTGTGCAAGGTATCAGGCTTGACTTAAACATTAACTTTGTAAAACAAAATAACAAACAGACACAAAAGTAGTGAATTATTTATTAAATAATTGTGCATCAGTGCAACTTGGTAGACATTCAAAATAAACAGGAGCCCAGCTGATTCCTTCATCCATGACTCATGGCTTGTTTTTCATGAATGTTTGAGTCATACAGGACATAAACTAAATATATTTATATATAAATATAGGCTATACTATAAAATTAAAACACATTTCTTTTAAATTTATAGCGGAGTTTTTTTTGTTTTTTTTTAACGAGGCAGCAACATATGATAGATAGGACAGAACAAAAAAAATGCTATTAACAATGTTTCATTGCGCAAAAGTATTATAAAATGAACGGCTCCCATACAGAGCGGCACAAAGCGCTTATGCGCATCCCGTGTGCAGAATGATGCGCTTGAAGCATCATGGAGTCACAGAACGTAGCGGCAGCGCTCCGCATTGAAAAGTTCAAAGGACAAAGTGAAAATATATTGATGCGTGTTGTATTACCGGTATCGTTTAATAGAAAAATTTATTCATCTTGGAGAGAGTTTCATTGTGTTGACTGGCGTAACCGAACGCGACACGCAGTTTGAATGCTGAATGGAGAATGACTGACAGCCGTAGCGGAGGGAGGCATTTATGTGAACTTTAATTTAATGACTTAAATATTTATCTGTACCTTAAATTAAACTATGGAATGGCTTCAGAACACTTGGAATATAGTGCACGGAAACTATAGTATATAGTGCTTTTTAATGTTCCTGTGCCTTTTGTGGAGCTTAACAATAACACAGAATAGTACAAGCACAATATCGGATTTGGATCGGTCCCATCTGGCCGATACCCGATCCGGCAAAAATGGCAGTATCGGAGCCGATACCCGATCTGAGTATCGGATCGGTGCATCCCTAGTAAAGAGTCACTATGTATAGCCCACAACTATAGACTGTACTTGTAATGCACATAATGTCACCCTTTTCACAAATTCGTTTTTGTAGTTTGCACGGAGATGATAATGCTATAGTTTTCAAAAACTTGCACTTTAAAACCCGTTTTTTTTTTTTTTTTTGTATTTTGTTTTCAGACCACCAAATGTAAATGAAGAGCTAAAACACATAAAAAGTTTAACATTTTTAGTTGAAACGATGTTGTGTAAATGGCTCCTTGATAACAAGACATGTGCAAATATGATGTAGTATAGAGGAGATCCAAAAGAACTACAAAGAACTACAAAACTAGAAACAGAAATAAATCAAATACAACCTGATGATATAAGTCGAGCTTGGAGACATGACGTGGTGCCTTTTTGTATCTTTTTCAGAACTTGGACAACTGTCAGTGTTTATACTTTTATATTCCACCAAAAAAACAAACAAACAAAAAACAGTTTAAAAGTAACAGCGTATGGGTTGGGAACAAAATGAGGGTGAGTAAATAAGACAGAATTATCCGTTTACTTCAGTGTTTTCTAACTTTGAGTTATTTTACCTGCGATCTAAAAGCATCTCTTACTGAGGAGGTAATATCCATTTCTACAGGGAGAGAGTGCTGGATAATGGAGGGAATTCTCTCTGGCTGTGATAAACTTTCTAGCCTTCTGCATTGGTCTATGATCTGAATGCTGAATTTAATTGAAACTGCATGTGTAATGAAGCTGCTTTAATTGGTAGAGGCTAGAGCAGTTCATTCTTTCAGTATTTGTCACTTGAAGCCTGTTGCAACAGGATTAGGCATCTTGTGTATGCAATGCCATTGTGGTCATGTCAGTCATTATTAAATTTAAGATGGCTTTAGGAAGAATCGCATTTAGAGCAAAGCCTGTGAGCCTTCAAATAACTGCAGTCTGAGATAGATTGTGTTTCACACTGTTCTGCAATTAGTTGAGGGAAATCTACATATTACAGGGCAGCGACATTATGAAAATTATGCTCATGTGCTTACAGTCATTTGTTCAAAATTTGAAGGATATAGAATTGGATTGTGTTTGTGTATTGTAAACACAGAGGCAATTTAATAAAAAATAGTCTTGAATGTAATATCGGAATAATTGTGGCTTGCTAAAAAAAATGTATTTCTTGAAAATTTATTAAGGATGTTGCATAGCAAATCCATTTGCGCAAAGCATCTCACTAATGACTGAGCTCAGGGGGCATCTTTTTTTCTGACATTTAAATGACATGGCTCACTTTTTATCTTGTACCATAATATTGGATTTTGTTTAAAGTCCCCCTTTAGTCAATAATTTTATCCCTAAAAACTCATCATCAAAATGATTTTTTCCTGAGAATTTTTTTTTCTTCATGCCTTAAAATAGCTTCAATGTAACTCTACACCCTTGCCTCATTTAATATACACGGATCAATGAATATGCAAGTTAGCACCGCCTCCACTCGCTCACACCAGCTCAGAGATCCACTCGGTCAATTACTGAGGTAAATGCTGCACAATGGTTTTGCTCTTTACAACATCGGACACAACGGTAATTAATATGATTAGCCTTTTGTTTGACTATGTTATCAAACAGCTCATAATGTGTTGCTAATGTTACACAAACAATGTTCCCGTTCGCCATGTCAGAGTCAGACAGCTGCCTTCTAACAATCAGTATCCAATCACTTTGAACAACTCAGAACGTCAGTGGAGAAAGGCATATAGTTCATCATAACATCGTAATATACATCATACACCCGCCGTTTTGCTAAATCTACACAATTTTTCAAATCAACAGAAAAATATACCAGGATAACCTGGCTTCTCTTGTGACTCCACTGCTAGTTCGCTGTTAATTAGATGCTAAATGGGTTTGAGACTGTCTTTTTTTCACTGCAGTTTTAAGGAGAAAATACTCAGCAATGGTTGACATATGAATTTGCACATGGTTTGTCTTAAAGCATATTAAAAACACCACATAGATATATAAACAACATTAAAAACTTGATTTTCACCACAGGGGTCTTTAAAAAATGACATTGCATTTATCTGTCCTAGTGAATTATCAGCGAAAACACCTTCCTTGTAAATGTTATCCGTAGTTGCAGGAGATGCTGCAGAGAGCAGTAAAATGAGGTTGTTGGTTCTCATGCAGTGCAGAGGATGGTGGTGGAGGAATCTCCAGTGGAGCTGTTTATTACAGCTGATGCTGGAGACTGAATCATTGTTGTGGAGAACAATGGAACTGTGTTTGCGAACTGGGGCTAAGAGAGGAATGGGGCATTCAGTTTATTTGTCCTGTTCAGTACCTCTCTCACTTTGGATTAGTGGAAATCACCTCAGCTGCAGTTTAACGAGAAGGGCATTGCTAGGGATGGTGATTCTTTAACTTCTCGGTTACTTTTGTAACCTCCATTTCCTGATGGAGGAAACGAGATGCTGTGTCAAATTACCGACACTAGGGGTCACTCTTGGGTGCCCCAAACACCTCTGATGTATTCAGAAAAGGCCAAGGGGAATTAGCGAGTGAAATTTGCATGCCCAGCCTCCCCGGACATCCGGGTATAAAAGAGGGCTGGCGTGCTTCACTCATTCAAGTTTGTGCTAAGGAGCCGAGACAGTGTTTCGACCACTTTAGCATCAGTTCAGAGTTGTGGCAGGAGAGAAACAACGTCTTGTACCCTCCATCTGTAGGTTACTTTGACGTTGTGTCAAATTATAGACACTAAGGATCCCTATACTAATCACCACAACTTACTGAACAGCGTTACGAGCTTTGGTACACTCAGACCAACTCACAAACTTCTGCTAGTCTCCCTTTACCCTTACAATAGGAATAGGTCACTTCAGGTGTAAAAGGGATTATTTATTAATTATTTATTAATACATCCTATGGACTTACCAAGGGAAGGAGTACATAGGGAAAAAGTCTCTGTGGTGGGCTCCACCTACTAGAGGGCAGACTACCAGCCACAGCGACTGGCGACAGAGTCCAGGGGTAGACACACCATCAGGGAAACCGAACAGTGGAAATACACATATGGCACCGCCAGTGTGCTTAAAGGATGGAAAAAGGGTCCTGGGTTCACCAACCATGGGAACTCTCCTTGACATAAAAATGCACATTATCACCTCAGAGAGGGGAAAGGCACTGAAATGTGAGATATATGCCAGTCATCCGAGTTTTACCTGTTGGTATCTAAAATTAGAGTTGAAACCGGTTCCACCCAGAGATTATAGAATCTTGCAAAGGTGTTGGGCTTAGCCCAGCCTGCAGCTCTGCAGATGTCTGCCAATATAGCAACATTTGCTAAAGCCAAAGAGTCTGCGACGCCCCTGGTTGAATGAGCTCTCACTCCCTAGGGATATGGTATACCCTGGGCTTGCCAAGCCAAGAGAATAGCATCCAAAATCCAGTGAGCTATTCTCTGTTTGAAGACAGCCTTCCTCTTCTGCTTTCCTCCAAAGCAGACAAAGATCTGTTCAGATTGTCTAAAGCTCTGTGTTCAATCTAAATATATTTGCAAACCATGCACTGGGCACAACAGAAACAGGGCTGGGTCTCCTCCCTTATCGCTTGCAAGTTCACCACCCACTTCCTAAAAGGAGTAGTGGGAAACTTAGGCACATAGCCAGGTCGGAGTCTCAGGATGATGTGAGAGTCTGCCAGCCCAAACTCTAGGCACGTTTTGCCGGTCCATCACCATCTTGACAGAGGTGAGTGCAGTCAGGAGGGCCGTCTTTATAGAGAGAGCACTAAGCTCAACTGACTGTAAAGGCTCAAATGGATCTCTCTGCAGGGCCTGTAAGACCAAGGAAAGATACCAAGAGGAGATGAGGTGTGTTCTCTGAGGATTCAACCTCCTTACACCTTTCAGGAACCTGATAATTAGGTTGTGCTTTCCTAAGGACCTGCCATCCATTGTGTCATAGTTTGCTGCGATGGAAGCCATGTACACCTTAAGGGTGGAGGCAGATAAGTGCCTCTGTAGGGTATAGGCCCTCTTTGAGGGAAAAAAAGCACTGACCCAATGCCACATCTCCAAGGGTCTTCCCTTGGGAAGAACACCAAGTAACGAACTGGCGCCACTTCAAGGCTTATAGCCGCCTTGTAGAGGGGGCTCTAGAGTGAGTGATTATAATCACCGCTGATGATAGCCTTCTGAATTCCTTCGCATCCCATCCAGGGTCCAGATGTGAAGGTTCCAAAGATTTGGGCATGGGTGCCAGATTGTGCCTCACTCCTGAGAAAGAAGGTCCTTCAAGGGAATTCCCCAGGGTGGGGTCGATGCCATCAGCGTGAGCTCTGAGAACCAAGTCTGGTTAGGCCAGTATGGAGAAACCATTAGGACGTGTTTTTCTTCCTCCTTGATCTTGCACAGCATCTGTGCAATGAGGCTCACTGGGGGGATCCGTACTTGTGCGGGCCCTGTAATTTGGCAGATTTTTTTAAACTTTGATTTTCATTTTGTTTAACATTTTACAGGATCACCATAGTGGATCTAAAGGTCTGAGATCATACTGCACATCACATCTGGGATTCAAAATTTTTTGAGGATTTAAAAAAATAAAACAATAAAATGTTGTTGTAATAAATTAAATTAAAATGAATAAGAAATACTGGTAATACTTTACAGAAATATCCTATTAGTTAATGTTAGTTAACACATCTGAGCAATTAGCAATACATTAGTAGTTATTAATCTTTGTTAAACAAAATTATGTTCTTATTTAGCTCAGGTCCATTAAATAATATGAACAGATATTAACATTAACTAAGATTAATAAATGCTTTATTTAACTAATGTTAAAAAGTTCAACCTCACTGTAAAGTGTTACTAAAATATTTATGATTATAGAACAGTTAGTTTCAGAACTCCAATATGATTGGGAGAGAGCACTGATCTATATAAATGACATTGTTAATGTAATGTCATTTATATAGATCAGTGGGCGAGAGGCGTTTCAAGAGTAGGCTACTGATATACTGTACATGGCACATCGACAGCACTGGCACTTTTCACTGTTTGTATCTCTCACTCCACTTGTCTGTTTTTGCGGATTAGACTGTCAGTCTGTGTGTGGGAATTTTAAGCGATTTTTCTGCCTGTTACATCACTACACCAGCAGATGTCAATGAGTGATACTGATACTGATAAACTTTATTAAAAACAAAACAAACATAATAAAAAACATAAACAACATTCACAACAGCAAAATCACTTATCAAAGCATTATGATTATATACAACCAAGTAATCCTTGAATATAGTCTATCATCTTGTATAATGCTGGTTCTAGCAGTTGGTAAAAAGGACTTCCTAAACGATCCTTGTAACAATGGGAATAAATTAATCTTGGGCTATACGCTATACTAAATGTTTCATGAAGGGGATGACAATCATGATTCATAAATCATAAAAACCATTTTCCCTATCATTCTGTCTCCTCTAAGGTGGGTAACACACTCCCCACAGTCTTTGACTGCAGTCTTTATTAGTGAGTCATTTGAATCATTCAGTGAATCGATTAAAAAACACAGAATCATTCGGGAATGAAGCACCACTACTGTGTTGCAACAGTAATGCCATGGGCTTGTTTGGAACTATATTTTAGTTAGCAGAGCAAATAAATAAGCAGTATTGCTTAAAATGTAAGTTACCCAATTTTAACTTGTTGTTTTTTGAACTGTTAAAGAAAATTAATTAAATTAGAAAAAATGACAAAATAGAAGCATTTTCACTACGGGTCTCTTTTAAATTCCACTGTACATTTAATAATTCTGTGTTGACCATATAACAGTAACTACTTCAAGAGTATCAGCAACTTGTAACTTGCAACGTTTTATTTGCATGCATATGCTCCTGTATATGGTTCCAGTGCAACATTTGGTTCAACAATCCTGCCTGTTCACAATGACTAATGACACTTAACCCTGTAGCTCGAGGGAAACTGTCCCTGCAATTAGTGTTATGTTGCAATTTCAACAGTGCTCGATGGAAAGCTTCCACCATAAGAAATTAAAACTGAATGCTTCCTTGATTCAGTTAAGTGGTGTGCCATGTATGCAGATTGCAGATAGGCAGTGTTGAATTGAACATAAAAATCATTTTAAGGGCCTACATTTGACATGTTGTCAAAACAATTTCAGAAAGTCATTTGAAGCTTGTATTTAAATGATTAGTTTTGAATGAACTTTGAATGAAATATACAGAAAAATACAGTTATAGCATTCCTGTATTTTAAATCCTAAAGCATGGTACTAGTATCCATCCATCCATTCATCCATCCATCCAGTTTACTGTCATAAATTTGTGTGCATACTGAAAATATACAAAACTTTCTCAGGGCTCTAATCATTCAATCATTCTCTCTCTCTCTCTTTTTTTTTTAAATCCATCAACAGATTTCAAAACATCAGCATCTTTTTGTTCCCCACTTATTATCACTCTTATCTAAAATAAATTTCTTTTAAAATTTGAATTATGGGGGTTTTCAGAGCAGAAGGCCAGCTGAGAGATGAATGACGACCCAACAGGTTTTTGAGAGTAAAACTCATTTGTCCAATACAACACATGCTGATTGTTTGATGTTTCTAAGCTTTAAGCCAATTGTTGAAGTGCTAGTTTGTGTAGAGATATTTATCTTATGGAAATATTAATATCTTTGTAACAAAGTCTGAGGAAGAGTGCCTAAACTCATGGGCAATATGCTAATGTGTAAATGTCAAAGTTGTAAATCACTGCATATTGAGAAATACAGTTCAGGGTGGGTCTCTGTTTAAAAATATTGTTCTGTTCAGATTCATTACTAGAGAATGGTTTGATCTACAATGAAATCTATTAAAAGTAGATTTAAAAAGACAAGGGCTTTACTCACTTATCACTTGGGATAAATCGAAACAGTCAAGCCCATTTGTGGAAAGAAAGTAAGATAAATCTTCACATGAAAGTTAGGTTCGTGCAAGAAAATCAGACAGTTACATTACTCTCTGCAGCTTGGACTAATTGAGGGTACTTGATTAATGATATGCCTTATTGCAGTAATGTGAAAACAAGCAGAAATTAATTATTCAGTCTTCTAAGGAGCAACCTTTCCATTTAGAGTGTCAAGATGCTAATTAACAATACCACAGATTTTATGGGTGTATACATGTATTTTTTTTAAACACTCGACTGCAACAATTACTTATCTACTCATGAGTCTGGAATCAGTTGATGTGTTGGGCTTGCGAAATAAATGAATCGGTAAACTGTGGAAGCCTGAATTATTTTTACTTCCACTTTTCACTTCACAAAGCTTAATTCAACAGGATTAAATTTAACACTCACAATGGGAATTTTATTAATCTCTGCACAAATCAGTTATATCAGGATACCAGCCCTAACAGTGATGAACGACTGCTGTGCACTGCCAGAATATTGTAGCCAAATATATATTATGTAATAAATATATAGAACTCTAATTTCTCCAGAACATTTCCTGTTTTGTTTAATTTTGAAAGTGATTTCTTTTTCAATTCTTGCTCGTACCTGCAACATAGTGCCACTTTGAAAAATATATAAAAATTGCTCAAATAAAAAGGCAGTTACTGCTTTCAGTGCTTAACATCTGATATGTCATCTAAAAATGATATGTCCTTATAGACATTGGGAAGAATGAGGTTGGTTGGCACAATTTTCATTCTTTGGTGGAAAAAAAAACACCAACTCAGTGCAAATGAAAGCTTAAATCCAAAACAGGACGTTAAAAAAATCAAAAACAAGGGATGCAAACAAAAATAAGACGTCCGAAATTGCATGGGTACTACATTTGAAATCGAATTTACTTCGGGAATGTTAAAAAATGTTCTGTAGTATGAATATGGGTAGTAGTATGAATTAAATTCAGACGTACTTCTGCCATGTTATTACTGACTGTCATGTGACCTACCAGCGTCAGCTGAATGGCCAGATTGGTTCAAGCTGATAGAAAGGCAACAGTAACTCAAATAACCACTCGTTACAACCAAGGTCTACAGAAGAGCATCTCTGAACACGTATAACCTTGAAGCAGATGGGCTGCCCCTATTGAAAAAAAAAAAACAGCATATGCTGGTTGGGTATGTTTTGAAGCATGGCAGCTGGTTTAAGCTGGTTTATGCTGGTCCTTAATTGGTCATGAGCTGGTTTAAGCTGGTCCTGAGCTGGAGCTAGTTGCTTAGGACCAGCACTTAACCAGCTCATGAAAAGCTCAAACCAGCTGCCGTGCTTCAAAACATATACCTAATCAGCATATGCCGTTTTTTTTTTTTAACAGATTTTAGTTTTATTTATCCACTACTGCACAAATTCACTTTTTTCCCTTGTTATGTAACCTGTGCTCATGTATAAATAAATCTATTAATGTGCTTAAATCAAAGGAATGGATGGCTTAATGGCAAGCCTGTGATGTAAAAAAAAAAAAAAAAAAGCCCCAGGCAGAAAAACCTTATTTACCTCAATACTTTTTTGGAAGATCGATAAGCCAATAAAGGTTTCCTACAGCCTTAATAAGACATCCACTGAACTACGCAGAACCAATATGTATCTCGCTCCAGCACTGTTTTTATTTTCATGCCTCTAAGCTCACAAAGCACTAATTTCAGCTCTGTGAATTGGATAATGGGATAGATTCAACATCAAAGTATTAAGAGTGAAACAGTTTGCTTTTGGGTCCATTCATGTTTTGTACCGCATTGCTCAAGCGTTGACCTTAGATTGGATTCGGGTCCTATAGCACCTCTTGACAGCAAATGTAGAATGTCTTTAAGCGAAGTCATTTTTCCTTTAACATTTTGATTGGATCATTGTGACCTTAAGTGGTATGCTTGGGCAAATACAAACACACACTGAATCATGTCAAGTGGCTTCTTCATTCACTACAAATTGTGACTCCATTATAAACATTTAAAAAAAAGACCAAGATGATGTTTGTGTCAAAAAGGCCACCATATCTGGCACATAACAATCAGCATCAGAAAGCAGCAAAAAATATCACTTTATATTAGGTGTCTTTAACTACTATGTACTTACACTGAAAAAAAAAAAAAAAAAAAGTTAGGTACAATGTACTTACTATATTCATGTTGTATTGCAAAACACTTGCTGCTGCTATTGAGGTGAAATATGGGCAAGGTTAGGACAGGTTTGGTGGTATGGTTAGGTTTAAGGGTCAACAGTGTAAACAGTACAATGTTATGTAAGTTTGTTTCAAAATAAAAGCCTGTTTGACTGTGGCGCCACTGCTAGTTTTTACCCATTACCCAGCCATGCACGTTGTATTACCCCAGCAGATTTCTTGATTCATGCAGAAGTGAAATATAGATTTCTTCCTTCCTTAGTGCTTCAGATATATGTAATTTGTCACAGTTTTTGCCAGGATATGAAACAATTCTTTTTTTTCCCATTTGGAAAACACTATTGTGTAAAAGTTTCTTAAAATTAATATTAAATATTGACCTGGGCCAGTATCTAGTGATTCCAGTTGAGAATAATCAATCTGAATGTGAGCTAATGTATTTTCTTTGAGTGGAATAATTATCTGTTTCATTCAGAATGGAGGTTTATTGTAGGGGGAGACTGGGGGCAATTGTAACAAATTTTGGTCATTACTCAAAAACCTTATCTGGATACAATATGTCAGTAACTTTTATCTGTGTTCTACTTGTTAACAGTCACCAAATGTTTTTACAAGCAATGTTAGAGTCACAATATTGTTTAAAACATTAGAAGTCAAATGTTACATCTTCCCCCACAGGCGATTGTAACAGCATATGGGGGCAACTGTAACAACACATGTAATACCTTCATAGAAATACCAATGACCACAGTAAACTCCAGAGAATATGGATATAGTTAAAACTATTTAATATCCACTACATTCATATTATCCAGAACAATTAATTAACCCCCCTTGCTGTTTTCCTTGGTCTGAACCTAGGCATGCTGTGAACAGAGAGTTACAGGGCCTACTCAGTAAAATGGATCCCCAGATTGAGAGGCAAAAACACTTTTCTTAAATTATTGGAAAAAATTATCTATTTTGATGTCCTTACTAAGCTGGACGCTATTTTGATGGTGTCAGGGGCAATTGTAACAGTGTTTACTGACTGTACCACGCCGTGACAAGCTACCCTGCTAGCTAGAAACAACGAAGCTAATGTTTGACAAATATATCAAATGTTAGACTACAGAATGGTCATCAAAACAAGACATATTTAGACTCATAGACCTTAATACTGTAGATGAAAAAAAAGAAAAAAAAAAGAAAAACTTTACCAAGTTTTGTATGACTCAGAAGCTTGTCCTTTGGCAAGTGGAGAGGGATCTCCACAGAGCACATGTAAAATGAGTTTCATGGTTCTGTCTGGTTTCTGGTGTAATTTGAGATGTTACAATTGCTTCTCCCATCTCCAGTTCCTGCCATTATTAATGAGAAAAAAAAAGAAAAAAAAAAGAAAAAAAAAAAACCCTCATAACTCACACATACATATGTGTCATAAAATAAAATCTGGCAGAATTATTAGACCTATTTTCAAAAACACATGCGTATTCGCCTGTACAACAAATAATCACAATTTATGCTTTTCCTTCATTCCTTTATTCATACAAAATAACACCATTTTTATGACTTTTATTTTGATATAAAATTGAAACCTGAACGACAAGGAAGTTTGTTCATCACGTGTGTTTTTCTGGAGCACACAAGTTGACAGTAAGTTGTTCCACTGCTCCTCCTTGTTGTAAAAATGCTCTGCCTTTATGAAGCGTTTCCACTGACTAATTGTGAAGTATTTAGGGCGCTTAAATGTGGACTGCATCTTTTTATATTTATGTTTACAGTCATTTATAAAACTTACTGCTGCACTGAATTACCTTTAAACTCGTCACGTGACACGCTTTATACCCCATATTCAAACGTAACTAAATTAACGTCGCATAATTCATGATAAGTAGTTATAACTCAAGATTAATCGTACACTGCTGCAGAGACGTTCATCACCTAAAATTACCCATCAACTGATTATCAACCAAGTAGTTTGTTTGCTGCAAACGAGAACTCATTGATTCTACTATATGTTGTGTTACTTATGCTGAATATAAAGAGTTTTCAGCATATAGCATTTAATCAAACTAACAAACCATGCCTTGTTATGCTCTTTTTACGTGTTTAGGTTATTATCGAAGAAAATGGGTCGTTTGGATGGGAAAGTGATAGTCCTTTCTGCAGCAGCACAAGGCATTGGAAAAGCCTCTGCAATAGTAATCATTTATTTTACTTCAGTCACTTCCTGCTTACAAATCTATAAGTTTGCAGCACTCTGCTGTGGCTTACTGACAGCCCTGTCACTTTGATGCATATAATAAATGGATTTACTCTGAGGGTTTACAATTGCCATGTGTTTCCCCTTTCAGTAAAAGCTTGTCATGTAAGGGCCGTAAGCATGGTATTTTGAGGCTGTCAAGTGCAGATGCAGAATTCTTGGACATAACACTATAGTAAATGTTAAACCCAGCTCGAGGAAAGAATTTGTCTAGCTTTTGCAACCTATTTTTACCAGAACTTTTATTATAAAAGTGCTATAATTAATCATTAAGGGGTGAAGAAAAGAGTGTCTCAGATCATTTAGGCAAATTTGATCTCTTTGAGTCAACATCACGTTATCAGCAGAGCGCTGGAGGTGGTTAAGATGCACACCTGCTAGGTGAATAAATTTCCATATCAAGTGAATATTCAAATGATTATTAAATGAGAGAAGCTACAGATTGAGGGAACACTGTAGCCCTGAGCCAGTTGGCAGATCACATGGAGGGAACACATGCCATTGCACAAATTGTCGTCAAATGAAATCTCACTGGCGGAGTGTTATTGAAATGTTTATATGGTGAGATTTTATATCACCCCTCAGACATGCTGTGTACACTAACCCTGCTCAAGATGAGCTATAAGATACCTGTTGTCAGGTGAAATGGTTTTGATGAAACTTAACAAAGGTTCGAATTCATTTCCATTGCTATTATATTGCATTACATTTGTCCATCTTATAGTAAAGAGCATGAACCTGACTCAGAGGTTGAGAAAGTTAACAAACATCATGTGATTTAGTAGTTGTGTGATGAACGAGAGACTGGCTTGTTCATCTGTCGCTGAAACAAAGCGCATGTTTTTATTTGTAAGGTTATAATTACATAATGCTAATCATGCGTGTTGTTGTTTATTAACTTTAACTGTAATGTCGTCTTAATTGTAACAGGCTTTTGCCAAGGAAGGTGCTCAAGTCACCGCTACAGATATCAACGAGGAGAAACTTAAAGAGCTGGATGGCATTCCAGGTATTTTACTCATTGACTAGCTATGTATTGCCACCTAGTGGGAAATGTGAAAAAAAAAAAAAAAAAAAAAAAAATCTTATCTTTATCTGTTATTTCCAAGCTATGTAATCTTAAACTTAGATATCAGTATAAACTATTAATGCCAATTTCCTCAATTGACAATGATTAAAAATAACATGCTGTAAAATCTTGAAATAAAATCCAATTCACTTTACTTGAAATGATGAAATATGAATGTCTGTCAGAATTATTTATTGAATTTTTAAAATGCACTACCGTTCAAAAGTTTTTTTTTTCTTTCAGAGAAGTCTCTTATTCTCACCAAGACATTCAGTAAAAAATGTAATTTTGTGAAATATTGTTACAATTTAAAATAACTTATTTCTAATGTATTTTAAAATGTAATTTATTCCTGTGATGGCAAAGCTGAATTTTCAGCATCATTACTCCAGACTTCAGTGTGACACAATCCTTCAGAAAATCATTTTAATATGCTAATTTGATGCTCATTAACATTTATTTTTATTTTTATCATTTTTAATGATTTTTAAAATTTAATTCTATTATTACCTAAAAAAAAAAAAAAAAAAAAAAAAAAAGAATTAAAATAAAAAAAGTAGTGATGGACACCTGGTCATGTGTGTTTGCTTCTTAATTTGCTCAAGCATCTTCTTTGATCTGTGAGCATGTCTATATCAGACTTTTTCCCCCCACAAAGAGATTTCAAAGGCTAGCGGGCCTTCTTTTAGCCCCCCTTTTCATACCGTTCTGCTTTGGCACATAATCCCATTATGTTGGAAACAAATTGCTTTAGTTCAAGGGTGCTTCTCCCCTCAGGCTTTTGTATGCTCTTCTGATTCCTGGAATGCTTTTTTTTTCCTCCCTTGCTTTTTTAGGTATCAAAACCAAAGTTGTTGATGTTACCAAGAAAGACCAAGTGGAGGCCCTGGCCAAGGACTTCGACCACGTGGATGTGCTCTTCAATGTTGCTGGGTTGGTATTTCTCCTTAAATCAGTGAATATATAACTTAAGCTAACTTTTAAAGCTATGTAGACCCACAAAAAATTTATATTATATGGAGTTTCTATATGTAGCCTATTCTGCTAATTTCAGAATGTACCACCTTCCAGAAATCACTTTTCAGGAATGATGAAAAAGCATGAATTTCTTTCATTTTTGGGTGAATTAATACTTTAGTGTGCATACAGTTTCTCATTCTTCTTTCTTTGAAACAGATTTGTCCATCACGGCTCAATACTGGAGTGTGCGGAATCAGACTGGGACTTCTCCATGAATGTGAATGTCCGTAGCATGTACCTGATGATCAAGGCCTTCCTTCCTAAGGTCATCTTGTCCTTCTCCTCTCTAGGATTAGACCAGAACACATGCTACCTCTTACATTTAGACCTTAGACCTTTACATTTAGAGATAATTTTTTTCATCCCAATCTCTTTTGTTCTTTGGGTTTAAGGGTTAGTTCACCCAAAAATGACTTTCGTTTCGTAAGACTTTCGTTCATCTTTAGAACACAAAAGAAGATATTTTTTTAATAAAATCTGAGAGATTTCTTTACCTCCATTGACAGTCTACGCAACTACCACTTTGACGCTTCAAAAATTCATAAAGAGATTGTAAAACTAATCCATATGAATTAAGCGGTTTAGTCTAAATTTTCTCTTTTGTTCTTTGGGTTTAAGGGTTAGTTCACCCAAAAATGACTTTCGTTTCGTAAGACTTTCGTTCATCTTTAGAACACAAAAGAAGATATTTTTTTAATAAAATCTGAGAGATTTCTTTACCTCCATTGACAGTCTACGCAACTACCACTTTGACGCTTCAAAAATTCATAAAGAGATTGTAAAACTAATCCATATGAATTAAGCGGTTTAGTCTAAATTTTCTTAAGAGACTTGATTGCTTTGTTTGATATAACAGTTTAATTTAGGCTTTTATTCACATATAAACATTGATCAGCGAACATAAACAGAAGCTTAACCGTACATGATTTAACGCATGAGAACAAGCCACATTGGTTCTTGCGGGAAGCTCAAACGTGCTGCGTAACACACGAGAATGAACCTCACTGGTTCTCGCACATTGAGCTTTCGTTTACCACTACTAATGTGTGAGTTGATGAATGTTCATATGTTAATAAACAGCTAAAATCAATCAGTTCATCATATAAAGCGATTGTGTCTCTTCAGAAAAAAAACTGCTCGATTTATATGGATTAGTTTAACGATCTCTTTATGAACTTTTTGAAGCATCAAAGTGGTAGTTGTGTAGACCCAATGGAGAGACAGAAATCGCTCAGATTTCATTAAAAATATATTTTTATTGTGAAGATGAACGAAAGTCTTACAGGTTTGGAACAACATGAAGGTAAATAAATGACAGAATTTTCATTTTTGAGTGAACTATCCCTTTAAGAGTACAAACATGTGGTTAACTACTTAACCTTTCTGAGTAAATGTGCTAAAACATTGTTCCTTTGTTGATGAAATATGAATGTCTGTCAAATTACTGTTCAAAAGCATTGGTAAGATTTTTTGTTTGTTTGTTTTTGAAAGAAGTCTCTTCATTTATTCTGGGAAAATAATTTCCCTTTTCCTATTTTTTGGCATTCATTTATTTCACATGATCCTTTAGAAATCATTCTAATATGCCGATTTGCTGCTCAAGAAACATTTCTTAATATTAGGGGCATTCACGCCATGTAGAAATTCCCTTATGAATTATGAGATTCCAACTTGTAAAAAGCAGCACGTCCTCATAGAACTTGTAATTACTAAAAACTATTTTCTGACAGCTCTAACTTGTACCACAGATTGCTGTGTCACCTGACAGCTGTACAGATTAATTTTGGCATTGATAAGTGTTGCCACAGAAATGCATAATTCCGAGGATGTGAACAGCTCTGAGTGGAACGTCAAATGTTGTCATCTCGTAATTACGGTAATTCCCACATGGCATGAATGCACCTATTATTATTATTGTCAAAAAAAGTTGTACTGCTTAATATTTTTGTGGAAACCGTGATAAATTTTAAAAGGTAAATAGAATGTTTAAAAGAACATTTTTTTTTTTTAAATAGAAATATTTTGTAACATTATAACATTAACATTGTCTTTTCTGTCACCGTGCTGAATTCAAATATTAATTTCTTTAAAAACATTGTATTTCTGACTTTTGAACAGTAATGTATATCTGGTAATATTATCATCATGGGATCATGACAGCTGCATGAACACAATAATCCTGTCTGATTTGAAGAATGTTACTTTAACCAGTCAGCCAGTTTAAACTAAATTCCCCTTATCCATCCCTATATAGATGCTGGCTCGTAAATCTGGTAACATCATTAATATGGCATCTGTGGCATCTAGTATCAAAGGTAAATATTATTTTCTGATTGAAACCTATTTGCATTTTGATGCTGAATTTTAAATGGACCTCTGTAATGCATCATGTTGTATATCGGGGGTTTGGCCCTTTGCTCCTAATTACATGTGATGATTGACATTGTTCTATGTAGCTCTTGGCATATTATCTTACCCTCATTATCTCCAGTTCAGCTGATGCTTGGATAAATTCCAGGTCAAGTGAAGTTCGCCCTTTCCTAACTGCTCATCCTTAATTGCATGTCTAGGAGTTGCTAACAGATGCGTCTACAGCACGTCTAAAGCTGCTGTCATTGGACTGACCAAATCAGTGGCAGCTGATTTCCTGGAGCAAGGGATCCGTTGCAATTGTGTCTGCCCTGGTAAGCTACTTTATAGTCTGGTTTCCTCTATTGAGTCCCTGTAACATACAAAAACGCCTCTGTACCTAATGATTAAATGAGTCACTTCGCTTCTCTTGAACTTTACAGGAACTGTAGATACGCCATCTTTACGTGGGAGAATTCAGGCCAGTACTGATCCAGACCAGGTACTGCTTCCCTATTACCAAGACATTGTGCTACACAGCCAAGTGACACAGTAATCGAAAACTGTTTGCGTAATCTTCAAATGTGTTTATTATTATTTATTTTTATTTTTTTACAAATGCAAAACTCAGAATCTTGACCAAAAATTTATGCACTTCTTGATGGAAATAAATGTGATGTTATTTCCATCAAGAGGTGCATCATGTTTTGGTGTGTGTGTGTGTGTGTGTGTGTGTGTGTGTGTGTGTGTGTGTATACACCCACACACACACACATACATGAATGCATGAGCATTAATATACATGTAAAAAGATGTAAAATGTTTTGTTTTCCACCATGAATCTGAATTCTGTTATCCAACGGTCAGCAGAATAACATGACACATCTGCTCTTTGCAACCTTCTGAGAATGGTTGTGTGTGTGTGCATTTAGAATGCTTCTGTGAAAATAATTTCCCTTTTCCTAGTTTTTGGCATTAGCACCTGAACATTGAAGCCCCTTACAATAGTTTTTTTTTTTTTTTTGCCTGCCTGAATACAAAAATCTATCTAATATATATATATAAATAAATAAATATATATATATATATATATATATATATATATATATATATATATATATATATATATATATATAATTTTTTTTTTTTTTTTTTATAAAAGTCTAAACAGTAAAATACTAAACAGTGTTTTTATTTATTTATTTTTAACCAACAGCAATTACTAATAATATAAACACACAGTTCAGTCTGTCAGTCTCTCTGTCATAGAGTTTCTGTCTTTCACCTCTCAGGCTTTTAAAGACTTTATGGCCAGACAGAAGACTGGAAGGATGTGCACGGCAGAGGAAGTGGCACATCTGTGTGTGTACTTGGCCTCAGATGAGGTGAGTATTCGACCACTGTACCCTCTTCTTTTCCATGATATAATTTTAAGACACACCACTTGGATCTTTATAAGGGTTTCTACACGTTATTAATGCTTTTAAGTTTAAAAATAATCAAAAGTTTTTTTTCTTCCTGCAGTCTGCCTACGTAACAGGAACAGAAGCCATCATTGATGGAGGGTGGAGACTCTGAGGATGTTTTATCACTGGCCAAATCTAAAAAATCAATGCTGCTATGGGTCCTTTCTGAGTTCTGTAAATCCATGTCTTGATTTCAATGAATATTGAATCGTTCTTAGCCAATGCTTGCAGTTTATAAACTACATGCATATTATGTGTTATTTCCCTCCTGTATTTCATCATTCTAATCATGGGTCTTGTTACTATATTGTGGATGTCAAGCTCACTTATTGCTGAACATCATGTCCTCTAATTTTCAGCTTTGTTAAAAATGAATAGCTTGGTTGTAGCTTAATTGTCAAATGTAATCAACATTATTTTGTCAATTAATATCTTCTTATAGACATCTTATTTGTGAATCAAAATTAAGAATAGTAAACCATGTTTTTTATTAAAAAAACAAAAAAAAAACTGAAACCCATAGTTAGTAATTTAAAATAATAATCTTTGAAACTCTTAGTGTTTATTTAATTTTTAATTATTATATGTGGCATTTATATGTAATACAAATTAACCGTATAAAGCATAAAACACTGTGGATGTCGCATGATTAGGAGATCATAATATAGCTTATGATTATCACCTCTTGTGATTGGTCCGTTGCTCTCAAATCTAGCCAATCATGCTGCACAAGGGGCGGGACTTGTCAGAAAAGGGGTTGGGAAAATAGCCTGATTGGACCACTTTATTTCTTTGGGTTGGACGAACGTGGAGCCGGTAAAACAACAGCTTCCATCTGTCACTCACACTTCCGGATGCCTCCACCGGGTAAAAGATTAACCTTTAAGGTGCATCCGAGCATTTGGGAATCAAGCGCGAGCGCGTATATTCAGAAATCTTTGTTTTTGTATGTATAGACCTCAGCACATGCCGGTTAATCCCTTAAAGACATCAAACTTGCCGAAGCATCCGCGTGAGATTTGAAGGCAGTTTGAAGCCATGATTTTTTTTGTTTAATTCCATGTCAGTCAACTGATTTATTTTTGATAACAAAAATAATAATCATCACATAGAAAAGACGATGTCTTGAGCACGCAAAACAATATGACTTTAGGCATGAACGAGAAACGAGGGAATATAAATATTACTCTATAGTCTCTTGTTGAAGATAAATGTGCATACATGGACTAACAGCATTGTAATGTCAGTGATGCTCAGATGTTCAGTGAGTGATTTACTACAGTCTTATAAGCAGAGACCATATGCCACACACTCTTCAGTCTGATAAGGCACCATATGGCCCAGGCGTCGCGTTTAGTCCTGTTACAATCCGATTAACTTGTTGAACAAACCAGGCGCTTTTTTCCCCCTAGTACTCGTGATATTTCCTCATTGAGGTTCATTAATAACACCTAATCAAGCTTTATCGATAGGTTGATGTTTTAATAGCTATTTATATTTACACAGGTGGAGTCTTGGTGAACAGGAGCCGGTCATGAGCGCGAGCAATGGCTAGAAGACCCGAGCGAGTATAGAGCAGAAGTGTAGTGCCATGGAGGATGCCCAGTCCAGACCCCATTCAGCTCACTCCACATACTCACAGAGGACTGAGGATGCAGCCTCCGTTTTGGGGAATCATGCTGAAGTAGGTTATTAGTCAGAATTACCCATTTTATGCTGTTTTTGCAGTAAAATTGGTTCTAAGAAATGGGAGAGTTGCCTTTATTGTTGTTATGAAGAGGAAATGTTATGGATCTTCAAAGCTTAAGACTTAATGGACAATATGAAATATTTAACACTTTATAATAACCTTAATTTATATAATTAACAAAAATTTTAATGCTTTAGTTCAGTAGTTCGTGAACATTCAAATATGAATAAAAAAATACAGTGAGTGTATTGACAATGCTGCTTCTTTTTTGCATTCTTTTTAAAATTTAATTCAAATATGTTACAGCATAAAGTTTGATTTAAAATTTGATTGAAAAAATGAATACAAAAAAAAAACATTGGGATTTTTTAGTATTTTGGTATGTTCTTTAAAAACAGCAGTCAAGCTAAAATAATGTATTTTTATATTAACTTTTTTTTTCTTCATTTTACTTTTTTTTTTTTAAATGGAATATTGCAGTATTTTTTATTAATGATTTATCTGTGCTAGTGTTGTCGAAAGTACAGACTGCGATACCAAAATGTGACGCTTTGGGTGCTGTTGAGCATAATCGTAAACATCTCTGATTGGCCGCTGTGTTCACACTCATCAGTTATGTCTGTGATTGGTTACAATGATCAACGCTTCAAACACATGTTGTAAATAGACATCAATGACACTCTTCACTGACCTGCTTTCAAACGCTCCTGTGCGTTGATCATTGTAGCCAATCACAGACATATCTGAAGAGTGCATGAACACAATGGCCAATCAGAGGTGTTTATAAATCCGCTCAACAGCGCGGATCGTCATATTTTTAAAATTTCAGCATTGACTTGGTACAGATTACTACTGGTACTGACTTGGTCGGTACTTTTGACAACACTTTTTTTTTTTTTTAAACTGTGCTGTTGTAATTTAATCAAAATAACTTCCACTTGCAATGGTATCTCTTCTCTAATGCCATGTTTATGGCAATCCAATTAATTCTCGATGGACAAAATCAAGTCCTTTTTTTTGTTCGAGAAGCCGTTTCACTTGGAAATCGTCACAATAGGAAAAGAATGACTATTGCAACTTCCGTTTCATGCCAACTTCATATTAAAAACTATAGGTGTGGTCTCAGACATTTGGAAATACATCATATAGTACTGTGTATTATATTCTGCACTGACTGGATAAAGTATCTGCAAATTTAGATTTTGCTACTAAGATCACTGTTCATCTCTTCACTCTTCATTTTCTGAATCAGCATCACCTTACTGTCAGTCAGACAGTCCTTGTGGTTCCGAAGCGCCCAGAGAGCCCCAATCCAAGTGTGACTGAGGAGACGACCTATGTCCCACGGCCGGTGTCTTCAGTTGACGCATACACCAACACAGACCCTCCGTACGAATGCTGCCCTTGGCTGCGCAGACTATGCCCCTGCCCGCCCAGAGGCCTGCTGGCTGCAATTATCACCAAAGGTTAGTCAATAATCTTCTAAAATCTGATGGTAGAGACTGCATGTGTACTAGCGTTCAAAAGATTTTTAAAAGTATTTCATGCTCACCCAAATTGCATTTATTTGATCAAAAAAAAAAAAAAAAAAAACGATAAAAGCAGTATTATAATAAATTTGATTACAATTTAAAATGCCTGTTTTTAATATATTTTAAAATAATTTATTCCTGAGATAGCAAAGCTGAATTTTCAGCATCATTACTCCAGTCTTCAGTGTCACATGATCCTTCAGAAAACATTCTAATATGCTGATTTGCTGCTAAAGAATTATTTTCACTTCTGATCAATGTAAAGCATCCTTGCTGAATAAAAGTATTAATTTCTTTAAAAAAATCTTACTCACCCATAAACCTTTGAAGAGTGGTGTATGGTAGATAAAAATGTATTATGTTTACTAAGTGATCTGCTGGCTGACTGAACCCAGTATCTGTTTTGTTCTTGCAGTGACCATGGCCGCTGTGCTCTTTGGGGTGGTGTGGTCCATTACAGAGAAGGAATGTCTCCCGGGCGGGAATCTCTTTGGCATTGTGACCTTGTTTATTTGTTCCGTAGCTGGCGGAAAGCTGTTTGGACGCATACATTTGCCGAACATGCCACCTTTACCTCCCCTTCTTGGTATGAGCAATTTCTTAACATATTAAGGTGAGGTCACATTTGTGAAATTTTGCTGGCAAAAAAGGTCCATTATCAATATTGAAGCGATAGTGTCTGTGTGTGGAACTTTTTCGCCCTCACGGGAAACTGCGATTGCACAAATTTGTGTAGATATTGACCACAAAGTTTCGGTAAATGTGACCGCACCTTAAGAAAATAATGGCTATGTTAGGGATGGAGCATTAACCTACTGCATACTTCACAGTATATACTGTATACTACTCGTTATTAACCATCATACTATTTTCGTACTGAAAAACTTATGAAGTCTTTCAGATGGTAACTTGGATAAGAACTTCTACTTCATAGTCTTCTACTTATTTGAAACTAATTTACACTACCACAATTTTTTTTATTTAATTACACGTTTAATCAGCAAGTATGTATTAAATTGACAGTAATGACATTTATAATGTTACAAAAGATTTCCTATTAATGTAGTTCTTTTGAACTTTCTATTTATCAAAGAATCCTAAAATAAATGTATTGCAGTTTCCACAAAAATATTAAGCATCACAGCTGTTTCAACATTGATAATAAGGAATGTTTCTCGAACACCAAATCAGCATATCATGTGACACTAGCTATGTTTCCATCCACCTATTTAATGCAAATTTTGGGTTATTGCATAAAATAAGCCGGATGGAAACGCCAAGATATATATACATTCTAAAAATGCGCAAAAAAAACAAACAAAAAAAACATTTGTGCTCAATTGAAGCAGATTTTTTTATTTAATAAGATGACATGCTTCGTTGGAAAAGCATTTACTAAATAAATCCCTCAATATGCAACCAAAAACTCTGGACTAACCAGCTGATTAATTTCATTCGCACAGCAACTCAAAAGTTGGTTTTGTTATTCTGAAATGCCTGAGCCAAAGTCTGTTATCAAAATAGTTGGGTATAATTGCCTCCTAAAACTGTCTCACACGATTGCGTTCCCAAATTTATTTCATCTGTTTGCAGTGAGGTTCAAGGAGACAATTTTGTTCTATTGAACACATGGGATTGAAACAGTGCTTTATTTGCAAATGTTTTATGTGATATTCCAATATTACTCATAAGTTAAATTCAAAATTTTGGATGAAAATAGCTACTGAAGACTGGAGTAACGGCTGCTGTTAATTCAGATTTGCCATCACAGGAATAAATAATTTTTTAAAAAAATATATTAAAATAGAAAAGTTATTTTAAATTAAAATTTTCACCATATTACTGTTTTTACTTTATTTTTGATAAAAAAATGCATGCAGCCTTGATGGGAGACTTCTTAAGAGACTTCTTTTAAAAACTCTACAAAAAAAATCTGATAAATCTACTTAACTACTATATACTTTAAAATAATAATTTGATACAATGCACTTATGTACATGCATGTTTTTACATTGTACTTATATTTAAAAAAAAATCCTGCATGTAATTACATCTGTAATTAATTTCTGTAATTACACTTTTGACCCATCTTTTACACCTTAACCCACCCTTAAACCTACCCATACCAGCAAACTTGCCCCTAACCTTACCCGTATCCCACCTCAATAGCAGCAAACGTGTTTTGCAATAAAATATGAACACAATAAGTACATTGTACTTATTTTTTTGATGTAAATACATAGTAGTTAAGGCCACCTAATATAAAGTGGGACTAAAAACTCTACTTTTGAACGGTAGTGAATAATTCAGTTTTCCCCACAGCTCAAAGAAAAACTGTGTTATTATTATTTTTTTTCTATTAACGAAGTGATCAGTTTCATTGTCAGTGTGAGAACTGTTATGAATAACTATGGGATTACTGTTTGTGTTATTCAGTTCTGTTGTTTTCTCTGTTTGTGTCCGCAGGCATGCTGCTGGCAGGCTTTATCCTCAGAAACATCCCTGTGGTGACAGATGCAGTTTACATTGATATTAGATGGTCCTCTTCTCTGAGGAACATCGCCCTGGGTGTCATTCTGGTTAAGGCTGGGTTACAATTAGACGGCAAGGTATGAAACTGCATCAGCTCCTGTGAAGTTACACCCAAAACATTGTGGCCGACCCGAGATGATTTGCCTTCATACTCTTTAGAATTCTCTTTCAGCCAAACACCATTGTTTTTGATAAGCATTTTCATTTCATTAAGACTTTTCATTTACTGAAAATTGTACAGTAAGAAAAATTGGTTTCACTAAATTGTTTTGTTCTAACATAATACATTTGTGTGTTTCAGGCTCTGAAGAAGCTGAAAGCTGTGTGTTTGCGTTTGTCCATGTTCCCTCTGACCTTTGAGGCAACCACTATGGCTGTGGTCTCCTATTTAATACTGGGTCTTCCATGGGTCTGGGGCTTTATCTTAGGGTAAACCACTGTTTCTGATAAGATAAGAATCTCTTTGAAATGTCTGCAGCTCCCAACATTCAAAAAAAAAAAAAAGGTGCTTTATAGTACTAAAAGTGGTTCTTTGGCTCGTAATCATGGGGGAACCACTTTAAGTGCCGTATAGCACCAAACCTTGGTGTTTCAGTGACTTGGGATGACTGAGGTGCTGCGCCCTTTTCAGTGCTGCGCTCTTTGTCTTTTGACTTCCGGTTTGTATTTCCACAGCAATATTACGTATTTATGAATGAACTGCTTGTTTTAAAATCTTCCCGGTCTACTGACATTTGTTAAGACATCTGCTTTAAACATTACAATGCTTGTGACAACTTTCATTAACAATACAGAAAAAGTAAATCCAGTTAACCAGCTAATTATTCTTTGACAGCGATTCCATAGAAATATACAGAGCTACCGCAAAAACGGAAGTTCAAAGAAAATATTATAAAGATGGCGGCACACTTGTTTCTCTGGCACATAAGGTCTATATAGCACCGCTACCATATACAGAACCTGTTAAGCCCCTGTATGGTTCTTCAGTGGCTCTTTGGGGTGGTTAAGGTGCTATATAGCACCACTGCCGTACAAAGAACATGTTAAGCCCCTTTAAAGGTTCTTTATGAGCCAAAGAACCACTGTTGGTGCTGTATAAAATGAATGCGATAGAAATAAAATGCGATATGGCACCTCTTATGGGTTCTACATAGCACCATTTGACAAAGGTGCTGTAGAACACCTTTAAAGATGCTGTAGAACACCTTTAAAGATATGGCTACATAGCACCAAAAGTGGTTCCCCTATGATTATGAGCCAAGAACCACTTTTAGTGCTGTATAGCACTTCTTCTTTTTTTTTTTTTTATAAGAGTGAATTGCTCTCATTTTCTGCTCTGTAGGTTTGTTCTCGGGGCTGTTTCTCCTGCTGTTGTGGTTCCGTCCATGCTGCTTCTCCATAAGGAAGGGTACGGTTTAGAGCAGGGTATACCTACTCTTCTAATGGCTGCATGTAGCGTTGATGACATCATTGCCATTACCTGCTTCACCACCTGCCTGGGCATAGCTTTCGCCACAGGTATGCCAAAAGACTAAATGTAGCATACACATAATATATATTCCTAAATTAAAATGAATAAATAATTAAATGAATGAGATATTTTGTACACTTATATCAATAATTTAACCACAGAGTCTGACAGAGGCATTCAAAGTGCTTTTGGACACACAGTATGTTTAGGATAGATGATGTGCTATATTCTTTTGCATTTACACTAAAGACCAAAAGTGCTTGGAAAAAAGCTTCCAGATCACTGATAGTCTTTGGTTTCCATGTTACCACTGCTTTCTACAAATTCCACCAAATATTTTCAATGAGATTTCAATCTGGAGACTGTATAGGCCACTCAAGAACATTCTGCGACTGATCCCTGACCCAAGCTTAAGTAGATCACTTGGATGTATACTTTGGGACGGCTGTCCTGCAGGAAAGTCCATTGATCATCAAGCTTCAGTCTGCACAGAAGGTGTCACCATCTTTGCCAAAATGGCATGATCCTTCATACAGACAAGATTTCTACTTCCTGCAACAGCAAAGAACCCCCATAACAAGACTGGACCACCTCCATGTTTGACCATGGAGATGATGTTCTTCTGCTCATAAGCTTTGCAGCTTTGCCGAATGCCACTCTTAAAAAAGCTGACTTGAATATCCTTAAATTCATTTGGATATACCTGTGGAGTTGTGGAACAATGTTTTATGGAGGGATGTGACTAAACTGGAACTTTTTGAACCCATGGATCAACAGTACGTCTGGTACAAAAAAGGAAATGGATGGATGATTCAGCTGCGATACGTGGGAATTCATTCAGCACAACTCTTACAGTGCATTATGGGTATTCTCTAGCCAATAAGTGTTTATCAGTTGTACACTCATTATTGCAGTGCATTATAGGATGGAACGAGTGCACTTGATAACATCCACAATGGTTTCGGACACCACTACAAATGGCTTTTCCCTCAAATAGAGGGTGATTTTGAACACAGCCCAGGTATTATAGACTTCTTTGGTGTTAGTGGTCCACTTTATATTAGAGTGCTCTCTGTTGCCCTCTGCAGGCGCTGTATGGTTAAATGTGCTGAGGGGACCACTGGAGGTGTTAGGTGGTGCGGTCACTGGTGTGGCCTTGGGGTACTTTCTACATTACTTCCCCAGCAGAGACCAGGTATGTGAACAACAACTTTGTGATTGCGAAGTTCGTGTTCAGGTTAAAAACGGATGTGGAAGTGATCATGTCTGGGTAACAGGTTTCATGATTGTTGATGATTTGTGTCTTTTGTCTTTGCACATAGGGAAACCTCATCCTGAAACGCTCTTTCCTGGTGTTGGGGCTGTCTGTGTTTGCTTTGTTTGGCAGTAATGTGGCTGGGATTCCTGGTGCAGGAGGTCTTTGTACACTGGTGCTGGCATTTGTGGCTGGAATAGGCTGGGGAAAAAATAAGGTCTGAATCTCTTCTCCAAAACATACATTTTTCACTAAAATATCATAAATAGCTGTGAAAGAGAAGAGAGTTTTCCCTACTTTCTTTCTCAGTCACATATTTATACACTAAATTTTTTTTTGCAACAACATCCCGTTACCCGTTTTCTAAGATCACATGTTTGATTTCTCTGTGTGTGTGTTTCAGGCACCGGTGGAGGAGGTGGTGGAAAAGTTTTGGCATGTGTTCCAGCCTCTTCTCTTTGGTCTCATCGGCGCTGAGATTGTTATTAGTTCTTTGGAGGTCACGACTGTGTGTGAGTGTCTGTGCTGTTTTAGTAACAGAGCTGATTGGGAAACACTCAAAAGGGCTTTTCACACTTGAAGTAGTTAAAGGGATAGTTCACCAAAAAATGAAAATTCTGTCATTTACTCACCCTCAAGTTGTTTCAAACCTGTATGAATTTCTTTCTTCTGCTGAACAGAAAAGAAGATATTTTGAATTAGGGCTGCACGATTTATCACACGATACAAAAAATAACATTGAGCTTAAACACGATTATCGCTTACGCGCGATTCTTAGTGCGATTATGAAATTGCAAAGGCTACGATTGTTTTTTTTATGCGCAGCTTGTCAATGAAGTATGGCTCCAAATGCTAATCCATCTGAAAGCACTGCGAGTTTGAGTCGCTTATAATGTACATTTAAAAAAAGCAAACATCTTTACAGACATGAGAAGCATTTATTAACATCTTGTCCAACAAAGACAACATGTTTTTACTCCAAATTCACTTCATAACGACAGTTGAGCCTCCTTCTGTGAGATGATGTGGCTTCTTACACAGAGTCTAACACAGTCGTGTGTTTATTAGTCATGTTTAATCAAAGTGTTTCAATCTTCTGTTTATTCAGCTAGAGCGATATGACGCATGTTATCTTGACATGACAGGGTATATTTGCAGTTTCTGCGCAAGAGTGCCCTCTGGCTTTCAGATGGAGAAGCATTTACTACTGATCACAGAGCCATACAGCTCTGACAAGCTGCGCATAAAATAATCGCAGCCTTTGCCAAATTGTGTGCGGTTTGATCGCGATAAATCGTGCAGCCCTATTTTGAGTAATGTTGGAACCAGACAGTATTTTTTGGGCTGTGACTGCCTAAAGCATGTGAATATGAGACACATGATTTGTTGTCAGCTGCTAAGCATTTAGCCGTAACATTTTTCACACTGCACACCATTTGGCACCCAAATGCTGGGATAACAGTGCAAAAACAGTGTTAAACCTGCTCTGGAGATTGACAATAAATCAGGGTTAAGCACAGTGTGAAAAGCCTTCAAGGGGACCTATAATGCCCATTTTCACAAGATGTAATATAAGTCTCTAGTGTCCCCAAAATTTTCAGCTCAAAATACCCCACAGATCATTTATTATAGCTTGTAAAATTTGCAAAAACACAACATTTTTGTGTTTTTCTCTTTAAATGTAAATGAGCTGCTGCTTCTCTCGGCCCCCTTTCCAGAAGAGGGCAGAGCTTTTACAGCTCATGCCTGGCAACAACAAAACTGGAGAATCTCACGCAGCCAAAATGTCAGAAAGTGTCAGTAGCGGTATTCAGCCTTACATGTTCGAACCAGAGTCAAACACTGATGGAGAGACTTTAAAATGCAGCTGGATGAAATTTATGTCATTTTTATGGAGTTAAGTTGATTAACTCATTGATTAGCATGTACCATTATGTATCTTATGTAAGAGTTAGGGGATATCTGGAACCGCACGTTTGGAGAGACTTTAAAAGAGTGGGTGGATTTTTACCATTATAGGCTGGTTGTTTATAAAATTGAATTTTGCATAATAGGTCCCCTTTAAAGTAACTGGGATGTAAGCAGTGTGCACTTTTGCACACGTGTAGTGTTTCAAACATGCAGCTGATCTACTCTAATTTAATATGTCCTCAGTTCTGGGTATAGCAGCTCTGCTCATCGCACTCACGGTACGGCTGCTCATCACTTTTGTTGCGGTACTGCGAGCTGGCTTTAACCTGAAAGAGAAAGTCTTTATCGCTCTAGCCTGGATGCCGAAAGCCACAGTACAGGTAAAATTGCCTAGTATAACAAGTAGACCTTCTATTGTACTTTTTGCTTTCTTGTCTTTATCCTGTACCCATTCCTTCCAGGTTTCTTTGGACAAGAGTAAGCTAAATGGCTATAAAATGAAATTAAATGCATATGTGAGATCCGTAACAGAGCAATCCCGTTATGTGATTGGTTTCAGGCTGCCATAGGCTCTACAGCTCTAGACATGGCACGCTCCAAGAATGACCTTGAGCTGCAGAAGTACGGCATGGATGTCCTCACTGTGGCTGTGCTGTCCATTCTCATCACCGCTCCTATTGGGGCGCTTCTCATCAGTCTGCTCGGCCCTCGACTCCTTCAGAAACCAAAGAACCCTGAGTGGGGTGAGATATTTGTACACACACACTCACATACATTGGCCACTTTATTAGACACACCTGTTCAACTGCTTGTTAATGCAAATATATAATCAGTTCAGCTCAATTCAGGGTGCATGCTTTGGATGTTTGTCCACAAAGCTTCTCACACAGCGAGTACCAAATTGAGTTCTCTTTCGCATCTTCTTATACTTGAATATTTAAATTGGCAAGGCTTGAAAACACATGCTATGATAAACTTTTGTGACGATGCAGAACTAGCCCAATCTGGACAGTGACACTTCCGTCAATTGTCCCGAGCTTCATTCACGCTGGCACCTGGCAGTCCGTATTGTCAGTTTTGCTTGGATAAAATACCTTATTTTGGTTAAAAAATCATTTGGTTGTGAAATTTATTTATTATTTGAATTATAAAATAATTTAAATAAAATAAAAATTTGAACATTTTAGCCAAACCAAGAACCAGAAAAGTGCAACCTTTTTAAGTATAATTTAAAAAAATAATAATTAGAATACACGAGAAGACTAGAGTAATGGCTGCCAAAAATGTAGCTTTACCTTTGCAGGAATAAATTACATTTTTAAAAAAGAAGTTATTTTAAATTGTAATGATGTTTTTGATCAAATAAATGTAGCCTGGTCGAGCATAAGAGACAACTTTTAAAAACAAAACATATATCACTGCAGAAAATAATTTTCTTTGCTTTGCATTTTGTTTATTAGAGTATTGATTCATTAGCTTAGCAACATGCTAATGGTGCTTTCAATTAATGTCGCAAAGATTGTATTTACGAGTTGAACACACATGAACACCACCACAATGTCGTTAATAATATAAGTAAGGAGCTCGGGATTTTTTTTAAGCCCTGATATTTATGAGTTGGGGGTGTGTCAGTAGAAAAAAACAAAAAAAACATGGTGGAATACCACAATACTTAAAGGTATTTAGCAGTGTTATTGTCAGGCTTTTCTATTTACAAAAAAGTAGGCTAACTGCCTGCATAAAATATGATAGCATTGTAATATAACAATATAGTATGTAATGATGAAGTTTACAGTTGCTTCATAAATGAAAAAACAAAAAAGCAAAACACACCTGATGCACATTCATTGTTCTTCATTTTCTAGAAGTATAGAGTTAAAAATCTTGCTGTATTTTTGTGTAGTTAATTAAGAGAAGGTGAAAGGAGGAGAAAGTGAAGACATTCCATAGACGTAATGGTTTTTATACTGTACAAAACATTCTCTCCCCCTACACTACCCCTATTCCTAAACCTACCCATCACAGGAAACATTCTGCATTTCTCCATTATTTAATAATCTCCAACACTTGTGAGGGTCATGATGGTTAGGATGGTGCCTTAAAAATTAGCTGACTTTGTAGACAGTAAACAGGGTTTGGTCAAAACTCAAGACTAAACTGCATAGCTCTGCGAATAATACTGAAGCAGGTTTATCCAGTTGTCTCACCACACACAGAGAGAGAGATAATATATTTTATATTAATATATAAATATACAATGACACAATGTGGATAACAACTAATCCATTTTAATAAACAAGCTACATTAGATGCACATGGAAATGTATCACCACAGTTTGGAGAATTTGCATGCTGGCAAGGTTACCCTTTGTCCTGTTTCATTCTGTGTTTGTTTGCTTTATTGTTTGTACAATGCTGCCTCTCAACTTTGCTAATGTGTTGGGGGGAGGGTGAATCAAATGCTCCAGCCCCTATAATTAAGACCAGTAGATTCAGTTTGCTTCAGATAAACCTGTAAAAACCTGCAGAAACCTGTGTTTTGTTAATTGTCATTTTCTGAATTGCAGCTGTCAGTCAAGGTGCTTTGTCTGCATCAGGGACACCGGTGACATACGAAAGTGCCCTGTGATGTTTCTGAAAGGCTTCTGGGAAGTGATACCCCAGCGTCCAAAGCTGCTGATCATCCTTTTTGTCCTCAAATTTTGATTCACAAACTGGTTATTACTATGACCCTTTGAAGTCAGAGTGCAAAAGTGGCAGACATGATTTCAGATGAAGCAACCCAACTTGTTGTTTTTTTTTACCTTCCAAGGTGAATGAAAATCATTTGCAGGATTTCTTTTACAGATGAGAAGTTACAAGTTAGTATTTTCCTCCAAAAAGTAGGATTTTAAAGGATTACGCTATGCTAAGGATTGATCATTTTTAGCACTGTCGGGTACAAAAACTGTTGTTTATGAATATATCTTTTTTCTAACTGGCTGATATTTGTGTTGATAGTATTTCTATAATTAGATATTCCAGATATTAATATATCAGTCTGCAGTGACTGCATATTAGTTTTACAGAAAGTCATATAGTGGCCAGTGTTGTCATGACTATGATCGGAACGGAATACTAGCTACTTTCACTGTGCTGTATATACTGTATACTATGGAAGCTCTTTTCCACCACAGAATAAAAAAAAAATGAAAAGGATAATTGCGACTTTTTCTCTTACAATTCTGACTTTTTTTCTCACAATTGCGAGTTTACATCTCGTAATTCTGAATTATTTTCTCAGAATTGTGATATTAACTCGCGATTGTGAGTTATAAAGTCCAATTCTGAGGAAAAAAATACTTTTATAACTCGCAGTTGCGTGTTTATAAAGTCAGAATTGTGAGATATACTCACAAAAAGGAAAAAAGCAATTTATACTTTTGTATCACACAATTGTGACTTTATAACTCACAATTGTAAGTTTAACCCCTGGTTTCACAGACAACGCTTAAGCTAGTCCTAGACTAAAACGCATGTTTGAGCTGTTTTAACTAAAAGCAACTTGCACTGACTTATCTTAAAATATGTCAATGACATTGTTTTCTCAAGATGCACACCAGTAATGTTTTTTTCTAGGGTACATTTATAAAAGCAACTTAAATACCCTAATTGAACTAAGGCCTAATCCTGGCTTAGTCTAAGGCCTGTTTGTGAAACCGGGCCTATATCTTGCAAATCTGAGAAAAAGTAAAACTCATAAAACTCTATTGTGACTTTATATTACACAAATTCTGACTTTATAACTCGCAATTGCACGTTTATATCTCAATTCTAAGAAAAAAAGTCAGAATTGTGAGATAAAAAGTTGCAGTAACCTTTTTAATTTTCTATTCAGTGGCGGAAACTAGTATACAGCCTTCCATTTCTATTTTTATATAGTTAAAATGTCACACATGTCTTGGCACCAAAAGAACAATCCCAGTACTAACCAGTCAAACATTGACTTCTTGGTTTCAAAAAGTATGCTACATAAAGAATAAAAACATTTTAAAAAAGTATTTGGCAGTCTGATCAGATAATGAGGCTAGAAAGAGGTTTCTTTCAGTTCACCCATCAACCTGGAAGTGGAAGGTCAAGTTGAGTGTATTTTGGCAAATGTAGTACCTCATCTGAGTATTGTAGGCTTACAGCAACAATAAGAACAGTATGGTAACTATTCCGAACATAGTCATTCTGAGATTCAGAGTTTTTGCAGGCATCTTGGCAGCCCTGTTGCACATACAGTACACTCATACTGTTGCTGTAAAAATTCTGAAGTCGGTTTAGAGCTCAATTACATTTTGTGTTTACAGTGTTAAGTTTTTTTTTTTTAAATTAGAAGTAGAAAGAAAAATCATATATTTCCCTTTGCACAGTTCATTATTTTACTTTCCATGAGCCATATTTATTTTGACATTTTTTTCATTTTTTGTCATAAAATGTGTATTTGAATGTTATACAGCCATGTGAAGGGAACACTATTAGTGGACTGAGTTTATTGCTCGAATTTTACAAGGTTTTGTATTGTGATTTTATCTCAGTACTGGTAATGCTGCATACAGCCATTCTTAATTTAGGCTATTAAATGTATTAGACCCTATTTATATACTGTATGTGTAGTTATTTTTATTTGTAGATGTAATGCTGTAGAAAATGAGTGACATGCCTTGTAAGTAAATGACAGGCAAAACCCCCTGCTTGCATTTGGAAGCATATCTTGTTATATCATCAAAGGCAAAGCAGATGTAAATAAGCAGCACTGTTACTTCAAACACATGGAGCATCAGTGTAGTAAAGTTGCACTATTGTGTGTTTTAGGAAAAGTACACCGAAGAAACAAACTTAGAAAATCAGACTGTTACATGGCATCACACATTTATCAGTCACATTCAGATTAATAGATAAAAAAACAGCATTTAGATTAAAAAGATTTTTTAGGAAGATAAAACAAGTTTGGTTACCTTTTATTTTACAAAAGTTATTAGGCACATTCCAGTTATCATACAAATGTACTTTATGAAAACCTCTATGAACAAGGGCCATCAAATATGAAACCAAGTGACAAAAGAAAAAAAAAATGTGTGAAAACCAAGGGATTACTGAACTATTTATAACTTTTGAATCTGAAAGAATGCACATAATATGAATTGTAATTGTTACAGCATGTTGGTTCAGGTGGACAGTGAAAAGAGGGCACATTTCTTTGTTACATTATGATAAATGTTGTAATATATAAATAATGTTTAACAATAGCTTTGTTACAATCTCAGGCAATGGGAAATGTTTGTAGGCATACGAATAAAAGTCAAGTTTAGTATCCTGCACTTGAAAATGTTAAAAATAATTTAGAACTATTGTTGGTTTAGGAATAATGCTGTAGAAAATGGCAAACAAGTAAAAACAACAAAAGCAAATCCTAATAATGTACTTCACATCGAAAAGTTAAAAGTATGTGACTTTTTTTAAATAAAATTGTAATAGTACAAGGCAACTTAGTTAAAACTGAATCTAGATATAGATTAAGTATGGAAAAGACACTTGGCCACAAAGATTGATTGGTGACGATAACCGACATTTTTTCTCATGGTCTTGTTATATTGCACACAAAAGTCAACTACATTTGCAAAGTTTATAAAAAAATAAACACCAGAAAAATGTAACAAAAAGTATCTCTCAGAATCAACCACAATATCTTGAGCATTTTAATCTCAATTTACAGCTCTATATTTCTACACAATAAGTAAGAAAATGTTTGGGGTGAGTACAACAAACTAAATTACAGTATGTTTTTCAGTGGAGAAAAATATGCATAAAAAAAAAAAAAACAGAAATAGAGTTTTGTCCCAAAACAGGTGGGCTATATAGTCTTCTTCTTAAGAACAAGTGGACCAACGTTGTCCCCCGTCAGCTCGTTATGCTTTAAGTGTGATTTATCGCAAACAGGAAACTGTAAGATGAGAAAGAAAAAAATTAAATGCTGATTGTCAGAGAGGCTTTTAGGCACACTAAGTCTTTTGACAAAACTGACACAAAGAGGAAGCAGAAAAACACACATGCCTTTTCATTTTTTACACAAATTAATAGTTTAAAAGGGGTCATACACTTTTAATTACACACACAATATATATATATATATATATATATATATATATATATATATTTTAATCCCTCAGGCATTCAACCTCTTACCGTTTTAGATCGCCAGCAGCGACAGTAACAAACATTTGGAGTCCTCAGGTCTTCAATGTCTATCTCATTCACCACTCTATGGTTTTCTTTTTGGATCTTCAGATTTATTAGACTGTCTCTTTGCTTCTTCTTCTTGGGCAGGAAGGGCCGGATGGTCAGATAACCCAACAGAGCCAAAATCCCCAATAATGGCAGAAGCCTCAGCCACTCTGAAACTGAGACACAATCAAGTGTTACAACTTATTATACACTTAAAATGAAAACTCAATCTACTTAGTGAGAGCTCTTCTGCTTACTGTGGAAAAATAAGTGTAATAAGTGTCATGTGCTGCTTTTCAGTTTGTAAGATAAAGTAATATTTAGTCATTAATACACTTATCATATTTGCACACATGTCCATTAGAGATTATTAACCAGTCATGAACAGTTGCATTACACAATGACAGTTGCTGGACCCTTATGGTGGGTCATTTTAGCTGTACAGGTAAACATATTTACAGCTGCAGATATTTCTGCATTTATTGTGCCATCACCTGTAATTCCACAATAAAGCATTCCTCTTAGAAGCAAAGCATGATATCAGATCATTTGCCTGTTTTGTTCTCCACACATCTCTAAAATAGATAAACATTGGTCGTTTGTATATGAAAATAGAATCACTTGTGCGATGAAACACTGCCTCTTGAGAATCTTCTCACGCAATTATATGGGAAATAGGTGGAAGATACCCAGAAACACATGCAGGCAACCAATTACTTAGTTATGCGTTATTTGAGTGTTAATAGATTGAAAACAAAGACACTTACATCACTCTATCTATGCAGGCATGCGCTCTTAACTTGATTTTCCATCTACGCTTGTGACATTTTGAATGATAAAACACACACCTGTCAATCGCGCAAAGCCTCCGATTGTTTCTGGAAGGGGCAGCTTCTTGAGGTATGCTGGAAGTTGTATTTTGATAATCTTGGAGATACTTTCTAACACCATCTTGAATGACTTTGTGCGCTTCTAATTGAGACCCACCAGGATATTTCCTGGGACGTTCTACGTCATCGCGTTAGTGCACTTGCGTAGTCGTTCCCGTTTGCTCGTGAAAAGGAACTATTCAAGGATAGAAGAATATACGGAGTTTTGACTGTGAATAAGCGTAAGCGCATGACGCGCCGTAAAGGCGTCAACCAATCACCTTCTGCAGAGTTGGTTGCGCATGATTGGCTCGTCTCACCGCGCCACCTTTTTTTGCGGGGTTGCCAATTTCTCAATTTTGTTAGATTTGAAAGCTTTTCATCATATATGATGAATTAAGTTGATATTTGCAATTGTTCAATAATAATTGTTCGTTTATGATACAGCATGTTATTAGCTTGTAGCTTACCTATAATTGCTCTTCAGTTAGGTTAAGTACACTGAACAAAATTGTAGAAAAAAGGAAAAGGTACTGGTAATTTTCTGCCAGGACATTATAAGTGTAAATGTATAAATTTAACCCTAAAAAACAAAATTTGAAAATTTGAAACAGGTACACACACCTGTGAAAATCCCATTCATTCATTCATTCATTCATTCATTCATTCATTCATTCGACATCTGATGTGAGATGTATAGAGTTGCATTCATTTTGTATATGGCTTAATATAAATTGTACAGACAATTTGTTTAATTTGTACAACATATTTCATTATTTGTAGTTCTAACCCCCTCCTCCCCACACACAAAATTAAAAGAAAAAAATATATGTTTTCATCTGTATATAAAATTAAAATATGGATACTGTGCAAAGAATTAAATTAATTGAATGTTATATTATATTATACTATATTATATTATATTATATTATATTATATTATATTATATTAATTATATTATATTATATAGAACAACATTGTCCAGCATTCCTTGCGCTTTTACAAGCAAATAATTCACGTTTTCATGGGTAAATTTTAAATACAGAGTTAAATTCATTTCTAAAGTCGCATGTAATTCTATGGTATGTTAGATGTTATTTACTCCGTATGAAGGTGATTATATCTCTTCAGGCATCTAGCAGGGCTACTATGCACGCTGACGTTTAGGTCCATGTCTGTCCGGTGTCATTGGTGAATGACCGAAGATGTCTCATAGCAGGTTGTTTGCCCGGTTGCTCCGTAAGTAAAACTAACACTAGTGTTGTTACGTTTTAAACACATATCTGTCTTTGTTTTGATATTGTTTCAGTAGCTATTGTAAACGTGGGAGGCATTTATTTCTTTCATTTCTTTTGATTATACACAGACAGTCAGCTAATGCTAATGCTGTTGTGTATGTGTTTTCAGCACCAAAACGTAATATAGAACAGTGAACTTATGAACGGGTGACCTTTACTGGTAAATGTGTTTAATTTCAACCTCATCACGAGGTTGTCTTTTTAAAATGTCTGTTATATGTTAGTGATAGAATCTGGAGAACTTTGAAGGTAGCAGACTGACAGCACTATCATTTGATAAAACTGTTATTTGATAACACTTATTTGTATGTTATATGGGACAGTGTGTGTGTCTTTACTACTGTTATGATAAAAATGTTGCTCATATCCTCAACTAGAATGACAATGTTCTTTATAAATCTGCTGAACGCGTGTTGACAGGTATTAGTACATGTGGAAGACTAGTGTGACATGTAGATTATTGTGACATGTAGGTGTGTGTGGTTGCTTGTACTTCACTGTCAGTGCGTAACACTTTAAATCCTTAGCGTTTTCTATAATAATGTAGTAGAAAATTAAAATAGAGCGTTTACAGTGTCTGTGAAAGGGTGTTGCCACTTTTGAAACTTTTGGTTTAACTCTTCCAGTCTTGTGCAATTTAAGTCTGTCAACAATGGAATTTTCACTCCAGCTGAACAGAAAGCAGTGTTGACTTACTTCCCTATCAGTGTGAAACACTGTTCAGAACCATAAACCGTGAACTTAATTCAATACAGTTTAATGCATGTGCAGTTATTTCCATTTGTAGGAAGGCAAACAGAATAGCTTTGCTATTGAGTAGTTGACTATGACAGGGGTTTTCAAACTGGGGTCTGCTAGGGGGGGGGGGGGGGGGGGGGGGGGGGGGGGGGGTCTGTGAAAAGTCTAAAGAAAAACAGCATAATAAAATGTACAAATAAATAAGATAAAATAAAACCAATTAAGATTAAACTAGCCTAAATATATTGGAATAAAATCAATAAAACATTGATTAAAATAAAAAATAAATTTTAAACATTAAATAAATAATGCATCTACAGTACAGCACAGTAATATTGTGTGTAGAAAAAAAATGTAATGGACACTAAATAATTTCCAAATACTATTTTATGCATATTTATTATATTAATTATAAAACAGAATAAATTTGGTATTAATAGTCCCATTTCTTTTCTGTTATGTCATTCAAGAGTCAAAACTGTTTGCTGATAAACATTGGAATTTTTGGTTCAGCTTGGTGCTTTGTAACTATTGTCATCTGTTTCAACCCTGTCTTATTTCTAAACTATTTGAGGTCAAGGCAGCATGACCTTTGGACATCAGACCCTGTAGGGAACGTATAGAGTAATGTGAAAGAGAAGCCAACAACTTCTTCTTGGGCCTAAACTATAGCTGCAAAGTTGACTGTGCATTTAGTGTGACAGATTAATAAATAAACTGCAGGCAGGTGTGTTGAACACAGGAAATATTATGAAGAGAGGAATGAAATCCAATATTTATAGAAACAGCAACATTATGTCATGCAGAAAATCATACACTTTTAGATGTGTATTTATTGATCCTTGGTTCTTATTCCACTGCTGTTGTGTTTGTATTTGCAGTGCAGCAGGCTGGAGTGAGGCACTGTTATACTGGCAACAGGAAGAACCTTTACATCAACAAGAACACTAAGGTCATCTGTCAAGGCTTCACAGGGAAACAGGTGTGTAGCCATTTCAGCCCAAATATTTGAAAAGGTCTGGATTCACCGCCTTTCCATTTAGTTACCGATTGAAGTGCTGTATCATCTACTCACCATAACTGGCCATAAGGGTCAAATTAATAATAATAATAATACAAAAATAATATATGCTGTTTTGACAAACTGAGGGACTCAAAATAATTTTTATGGTAATTGACATCATGCCACTGATTCTGTTGTTAAAGCCAAAGTTTAATTTAACCCAAAATATTAAAAAGTGGATAAATCAGGTTTTGCAAACATTGAGCCACAGATGAATCTGATGAGTAAAGCCTGCATGCTTATGAAACCCCAAAAGAATCATTTTAAGGAACTTTCTTCCTTGTTTGTAATTATCTGGGCCACATTTTGAATGCAAAGTGGTTTATGATGCACAAAAAACATAAGCAGGAGCAAATAATTAAAAATAATACAATATTCTTTTTTTTTTCTTTTTTTTTCCAAAGTAGTGCTGTCAGACGATTAATCGTGATTAATCTCATCCAAAATAAAATTTTACATAATTTTTACTATGTTTACATAATGTGTGTGTACTGTGTATATTTATTATGTATATATAAATACACACACATATGTATTTACTTAAGAAATATTTACATGTATATTTATATATAATTTATATATAAATATTTTATATATTAATATATTTTTGTTAAATATATACATGCATGTGTGTGTATTTATATATATATATATATATATATATATATATATATATATATATAATATACATAATAAATATACACACTATATTGTGTAAATACAAACTTTTATTTTGAATGTGATTAATCACAATGAATTAAAAAAAAGATTAAATGAATAAATAACAAATAAATTAAATTATGCATCCATATATTAAAGTGCCCCTATTATGCTTTTTCGAATATTACCTTTCATGTAGTGTGTAATAAAGCTGTTTGTGAATGTAAAAGGTCTGCAAAGTTTTTAAGATCAAAGTGCACAACACATAAGTTTATTGTCTCCTAAAACAAGTCGTCAGCAGTTCCTTTCACACTTCCTGTTACATACTTGCGTAACAATGTAACCAAATATGCATAATACCAACCTATGGCTTTTCAGCACTGCGAATCCACTTTGCTGCACTTCAAAAGGTAATTGTAATTGATAAGGAAAAACCGACACCGCCGTTCCTGATCATATACAAGTGCTAAGGAAGCCTCAAGAGCTAAAATTCAGATATGGTAATGGGCGTTTTGTTTTTGACACGCACTGTAAGTGGTAGACTAATCACAACAGACTGGGCTGTCTGACCAATCAGAGCAGAGGAGGCCTATGGAAAGCAGGGGTTTAGAAAGACAGAATCTTCGAACAAAACGTTTTGAGACTCTTTAATAAATGAGGTGATGTGCATTAAATGATGGTATTGTATATTATGAGAAAATAAAAGTGTTTTTTGACCTTGAATGCATGTAAACCTGTTGTAGGAAACCTCCAAAACAACATTCAGATCCTTTAAAATAGCATAATAGGGGCACTTTAAAGGTATAAAATAAATAATAAAATAAATAATTTAAAAATATGACATGGCCGCTTTAAAGAATATTCTTATATGTGTGTTGGGTTGGGATTTAAATGTATTATCCTTTCATGCTTTATTTTATTAGATGAGGAGAGACGATTACAATTGTGCACCTGCCCTTAGGCCCTTTACACTAAAACTCCTGGCTACAGTGTCCAATAACCTTGCTTTTCTCACCCCTGTGATTTATTTCCAATCTCTCATTGCATTTCTCTAACTCTCCTTCACCCTCTTTCAAATGACTCTTTACCATAATAAAGGGTTATTAGATGAAGTTTTAATGAACACTCATTATAATTAGAAGGGGATGAAGAATGACTAGTGTGTCATTGCGGCATATTAACTTTGCTGTTCGGCTACATAAGCAAACCATACCTCAAATTAATCGCCACACTGTTAACGGAAGCAGCGTGCAGGAAAAACGGCAAAGTTAGCTCAGCACTTCAGTGTTAATGAAGGCATGAGAACAAATGATGGTAGAAAAGTTGGCAAAGGGACGCTAGGAGGGGAAATGGATCGAAAATTGCCAGGTTTCCTCATTCTTTTTAATTATATTTATAACATTACAGTGGTAGATATTGACGTGGTACTGGCGGCCCTTACCTTTGGACTTAACTGCGATGTTTCAAAATAATTTGTAATAATTAACATGGACATAGCAGGGAAGGAAGGTTAAAGTTCGTGAAGCACCATTTTCACACTGTTCAAATCCCTAATCATGGGGAAATAGTACTTTACTGATATATTTTTATTTTACAGCATTCATTGATTTTAAAGTGCTTCATATAATGAAAGTGCATTTGTAAGTCTATGTTCTGGGTTGCATGCAGGGAAATTATATATGTCATGTTTCACATTAGTCTCTTTACATTTAGTCAGTAATTTAATAACCAAGCTAAATGTGAACTGATTTATACATACTGAAAATCTTGCAAAAGATTTGTTGTGTATAGGGTCTTTATTATATTATATTATATTATATTAATTAATTACTTTTCATTTCTTTCGTTTCAAAATTGTAGATGTAATTCTAACACAAATAATCTACTCTCTGAATACTGTCTCCCTCTTAAAATTAAAACACTGCAACAAATCTATCCAGTTTAAAGTCAACAAGAAACACATTCACAACCTGTTTTACTTCCGTAATGTGACATAAATGCATCAGGATATTCGACAGGAAGCTTAGGTTGGGATATTATCCATCTGGTATTGTTTAGATTGTGAAAAGTGGTCACTATTACACTATTACACTATTACTTTTATTCCACAAGGGCATGTTAAAATTGATAAATAGTGACAGTAAAGACATTTTTAATGTTCTATTTCAAATAAATGCTTTTCTTTTGAACTTTCGATTTCATTCCTTTTGTTTCATTTCTTTTGTTTTTATTTTTTGATCTTGTTTTATTTTAATTTGTTGTATTTTATAGGTCCATTTACTCTTCATTTACTCAACAATTATTTTTATACCTTTTTTGTCAGTTTTTTTTTTTTTTTTCTTCCCAAAGCCATTTTCCTCCCACTCTCTGACACTTAAAATAAAACGTTTTTTCTTTTTTTTGCTTCTGTCTACCACCTTTGCACTTTTGTCTGCTCATACTCTGGCAGCGGGTTTGGTTTTGGGTTTAATACAGGCATTAACATTCTTTATTAGCAGCTTTTTTTTTGAAAAGTGTATATCACATCAATTATTGTGTGGTCACAAAACAATTAAAAAATGATGCTGCTTTATTGGTTAAGTTCAAATTGAATAAAACGATCATGGAGCTTGTTGAATAAATTTCAGCCACTCCTACTGCTAAGATTTGCAAAACATGATTCACATGAGTAGAAATGGCTCAAAGTATAGTGAACTTTCACACACTTTACTCATATCTTTAGTTCTTTTGGTGTTTAGGAATGATAGCATCTGCCTGTTCAGAATGAGTAGTTTGTAGATCAGTATCAACAAACAGTCTTTTTGGACAGGGTTACAGTATGTTTTCATAGTACATCAAGATCTTTTACTTAAAAGGAAACCTTTTTTTTTTGGGATGTGACCCTTTTAATGTTAATACAAGCTGACTGTGCTGAACAGTAAGCCAAATTCTTCTCTTTCCTTCATTGAAAGCTCTCTCTTTTCTCTCTCTGTCTCTAGGGCACCTTTCACAGTCAGCAGTCTCTGGACTATGGCTCTCAGTTAGTAGGAGGAGTGTCCCCAGGCAAGGGGGGCAAAACACACCTGGGTCTGCCAGTCTTCAACTCTGTGAAGGAGGTAATTGCCTGTGTGACTGCTGACAGTCTTCTGTAAGCAACAGTTACTTTTTGGACAGCTGGTCTGATTCTCTGAGGGTACTAGGGGACATTTAAGGAGACTTATTTAGAGCAAGCGATGCCAACAGTAACAGAAGTGTTAAAGGCCACAGGCTGGTTGTTTAATCTTTATCAGTTTAAACACTTTCAGATAAAGCCCAACTACAACTGAAATGCTAAAATTGGATGTTTGACCAAATGTATTTTTTTAGTTCTGTGAATGATTCTTTATTTGGTTTTTAGGCTAAAGATGGCACAGGGGCTGAAGCCACCGTGATCTACGTGCCGCCCCCTTTCGCTGCAGCCGCCATCATCGAAGCAATTGACGCAGAGATACCGCTAGCTGTCTGTATCACAGAGGGAATCCCTCAGCAGGATATGGTGCGGGTAAAACACAAGCTGCTCCGCCAGAACAAGACCCGCCTCGTTGGCCCCAACTGTCCCGGTGTCATCAATGTGAGAGTTTTGTTGTTGTTGTTTTTTGTACCTGCACAGCTTAATTTTTGGAAACTTAACTCAACTTACAGAGGATTTGTATTATGAGTGTAAGTTTTGAGGAGAAGGCAAAATTGTAGATGTAATTCTAACACAAAGAAGTCACTCTTTGAATACTGCCTCCCTCTTAAAATTAAAACACTGCAACAAATCAACCTGTTTTACTTCCATAATGTGACATAAATGAATCAAAACAAATATCCCCTCCAGACATCATATTTGGCCACTACTGTATGTTTGGTGTGGTTAGTGCCACAAAATAATAGTGCTATTTAAGAACCTTCTTACTGTGGACTGTGAGCCTAAGTCATCTCTGGTGCACTGCTGCAATTTTATTTTTTTTTAGTTGCCAAAAAATGTCATTATTACTTTCATCTCTGCAGTTAGAGCATTAATTTGAAGAGTGGGAGAAGTTATTAAATTTCTTACCAGGTCAGTTACAAAAAGAATACCTTGATGATCAAGCTTGTATAGTTTTATCAACTTTGTCATCATATAATTCCAACACATTATCCCCCGGTTTCACAGACAAGGCTTAAGCTAGTCCCAGACTAAAATGCATGTTTGAGCTGTTTTGACTGAAAGCAGCTTTCACTGACGTATCTTAAAATATGTCACTGGCTTTGTTTTGTCTCAAGATGCACACCAGTAATGTTTATTAGTAGGGCACATTAAAAAAAAGATAAAGGCCTAATATATTTTAATATATTTTAAGATATGTCAGTTAAAACAGCTCAAACATGCATTTTAGTCTAGGACTAGCTTAAGCCTTGTCTGTGAGACTGGGGGTATATGAATCAAACTTATTATTAAGTCTAGGAATAAGACTAAAAATTTTGAATTTGTATTGAGTTGGGTCAATTTTAATATTTCATGTTGACTTCAAAGCCTACTGCTTGTCATTTTTAATTGCCTACAGTAAAATTTATAATTTAAACTGAACTTTAATGTTTTTTGTTTTTGTTTTTTTTTATATACTTGCAGCCTGGCGAGTGCAAAATTGGGATCATGCCTGGACATATCCACAAGAAAGGAAGAGTTGGTAAGAGCTCCACTGGATGACACCTGATTTTATGATAAAGTAAACTCTGTCATTCTTCCAGAAGAGTTTGACACTAGAGCAGCTCACTTGCTGATTGAATAGAATCTTAAAATATCCTTGAAAGGCATAGAGGAGCTCGATTTGAGATGGACCCTTTTTAATCTGTCAGATTTGTAAGAGTATAAAAGTGTCTCACCATGCCAGGGATGGTGAGATGTCTCTGCTTGAACATGAACTCAGATGTAGACCGTAATGCAGTGTTCAGACTGCTAAAAAAGAGTGGTGCAGATAACTTCTCATCAGTGCTCTGTCAAGGAATTTTAAATTGCAGGGCTGTGCTGTCTCAAGTCACATAACTAGACAGATGCTACAGGTTTTTGAGGAGCTCTGAAGTATAGTACTCAAGAGTTGAGCTTGGTGCCTGTTCCTGTAATAAGAATTGTGACCTCGTCTGTCTGGAAATGGTTCAGCTGAAATTGGCCTTTTCCAGTACTGTTTTTTTTATTAGGTTACATCTGACATTTGGAAAGTACTTTTTAAAAAAAATCTTTTTTAACGCTGCCTAGATGCCACCTGGTCTCATTGGGCATTAGGAAAAGAACTGAGAGCAGCAAAAGTGCATTAAAATGTTGAATACTACAAGGAATTTACATTTTTGCTCTCTAGAATATTGTGAAGACAGGAAACTACACTCTTAGAAAAACTCTTTATGCCAAAAAGGTTCAATACAAGGAGAGATTTTTTTTCTAGTGATAACGTATGTTTACAAGCTGTTTAATTCATAAAATTTCATCAAAATTAAACAACATTCTTGCACCTGAAAGAAACCTTTTAAAGGGTTAGTTCACCCAAAAATGAACATTATCCCATGATTTACTCACCCTCAAGCCATGCTAGGTGTATATAATTATCTTCTTTAAGACAAACACAATCGGATGTATATTTAAATAATATCCTGGCTCTTCCAAGCTTTATACTGGTAGTGAATGGGGGGCCACATTTTGAAGCCCAAAAACATGCATCCATCCATCATAAAAATTAATCTATACGACTCCAGGAGGTTAATAAAGGCCTTATAAAGAGAAGCGATGGGTTTTTGTAAGAAAAATAACATATTTATTAAAACTTTATTAACTATAATAACTAGCTTCCAGCAGACGGCCTTACGCATCGATTTGCAGCGGAAGTGTAACCTCTGACTCGGAGCATGATGTAATGATGAACGAGGAAGTGCGAGAGCAAAACAAAATAAATTGGGAAAAGTAGAGACTCACACTTTGATGTACTAAATTTAGGGCTGTCAGTTAATTACATTATATACCTATTAATTAATCATATGTTTGAACCTTTGCCAATTAAGTACTCCAGTGTACAAATTTAAATTGTTAGTCCTAGTTTTTTTTTTTAATCAAATAGATAATTGCACTAAATAAGTTCATTTAACAACACAAATTACATTATAAAATTGCAATTTATCATTATTTTGCTCCTATTATTCTTTTTTTTTTTTTTTTTTTTTTTTTTCAGGCATTGTATCTAGATCGGGCACCCTTACGTATGAAGCTGTACATCAGACGACCCAAGTGGGTCTGGGCCAGTCGCTGTGCATTGGTATGGCAAACTAACCATCGGTCATCCATTATTATAAATCTGTCTAGACTACAGAAAGTGTTTAGTGCAGAGAGGTCTTGAATAAAGTGTCTTTTCTCTCAGGTATTGGTGGAGACCCTTTTAATGGTACTAACTTCATTGACTGCCTGGAGGTGTTCTTGCTGGACCCCAAAACTGAGGGCATCATTCTGATTGGAGAAATTGGCGGAGATGCAGAAGAGAATGCAGCAGAGTACCTGAAACAGCACAACTCCGTAAGCAGCTTCTAATGTTCTTATGTGACTTCTAAACTGTAAAATGCTGGTAAATTTAAAGGTTATATGTCTGAATGTGTCTAATATTACCTCAATTTTTTAACACTTACTTCCCTCATAACACAAGGCTATCTTTGTGCTATCTCCAACTTTTTCTACAACAGCAGCTTCCTGTTTTTGGTTAACAAATGTATTTTATTTTATTTTTTATATTATTTTATTCAGTGTCTCATGAAAGATTTGTGTGAGGAACAGAGCAAAATTGATTGGTTGTTATTCAGTGAAAACCATCGCATCCACAGTAGTAAAATATGCACACATTAAAATTTAGCGTGTCATGATCTTTTATGAGACATAGGAGAACTGATGCCATTATTTGACATCAGATGCCATATTTGAGCATGCAAATGAGGTTTGCTATTTCTGTCTGTTCTTCACAGAAAGCTATTTTATTCATTCAGAAGACTTGGAATATAATGCACAAGTCATATTCATATTTTATGCTGGTTTTGTCATTTAATTTTTGGTGAACTGTGCCTTTTAAGATCTTTCACACACACCCCCACTCAGAGGTTAAGAATCACTGTTATTCATTCATAAATCGTTTTTAGATGCATGAGTCGGTGCTTATTTTTTCTTAGCCCTTGGGATGTACACATTGTTTTTCATCTTCTGGATATCAGCAGCTTTCTCCAACAAACAGGAACCCTCACCACACATGGATCTGCTCTTTCCTCGCTGGCAGGAGCTTCTCGCCCCTGAGCTCACATTGTTTCTGTGAATGAGAAAACAGCCTCCAGCTGCTCTTTGATCTGTTTTGGCTGTGAAGGAAAATCTACAAGGTTTTCATTGTGATCTTTCGACCAGCCAGGCTGGATTTCACTCACAGTCAAAGACCTCCCCCACTCCTAACAGCGCCTCAGTTTGTGTCATCATTAACCATGTCATATTTATTCCTCCAGTCTGAGAATCATAGAGAGAGCTGATGCATTAGCAAGTCTCTTGCGTTGAGAGAATTTTTCTGTCTGTGATGTAAAAAAAAAAACCTCACGGATACTCATGGAATCGCTTCAGCCGTGCTGATTGTTCCAAATTACATACAGCAAACTGACGCACGAAAGTCCATTTTCTCAAGAGGCCAGACGCTCAGACGCGCCAGACACGATTCAAATGGAACTCAAGTCTGAGAGTGTAGCAGCGGAGGGGCACGGTAACCCCAGGAAAATCAAGCAAGTCGCTCTGAATATGTTAACTGCATGAACAAGTGCCTCATTTTTGAGCAAGTGCTTGGATGTTCAAAGAACCTCTCCTCCATCCTGTGAATCAGACTTTGTTAAAGAGCTCGTTTTCATTTTTGCCACATTTAAATTGAACTGAAATGGTGAAATGTCAACCTGCAATTTTCAACATTGTTGAGAAGTTTCACAGTTGCGGAAACCATTAAGCCTTTTTGTGTACTTGGAGAAAAGCGAGCATGTTGCTCTTTGAGCACGTATTAGCACCTTGAAACTTTCTTCTTTTCCGGCCTGTCAGTTTAATTAGTGGGAGAATTGAATTATTCCTCGCCGGCTAGTTGCTGATTGTATGAAATTGGTCCTTTCAGGTAAACTTTTCTCATTACCTCAACAAGGTAGTTTTTAAGTGAATGCTCCAAAGATGGCCTTGGCCATGAATAATGGAGATCAATACATGGTCATGCTACATTTCATGCAGTGGATTCAGCCTTGGGAGAAGCATTTGTCAGTTATGAAATTTTCCGTCTGCGCCGCTGTTAATAAGACCTGAATTGATCAGACTGTTAAATGCATGCCGGTTTCATTAAGTGCGGACAGGGATGATACATCAGGTTCTAGGCGGTAATGGAAGCGGCGATCCATATAGAAGCTTGTAAACTATTAGCTCTAGAAAAAGTCGTGTCAGATTTATGTTGTTGTATGAATCCTTTTAGACTGGCCTAGGAAGAGCATCTGTTTTTCTTTTGGAATAATAGTAGTGACAAAGGGCTCATGGTCCAATCCCATAACTTCAAAGCACATTTAAACGCACTCACACTTCCTGCTGAATCTGATACTTGCTTTTTATTAGCTGCAGTGGCATTGTGCAAATAATGGTGTGAGCACCCTATTTTCCTCTTTTCTGTTAATTTATCAACTCCCTACATGCATACACCAGTAAGTCCTTGTGTCAGAATTGCCAAGGCAAACTGCAAAATTGCTTTTCAGCCAAATTAGCATATTGATATGAATATTCCTCTCAAGTGCTTGTCAGCTATATGCTTGTTTTTGCTTATTGCTAACATTTGTCACCTAGGGAACATTGCCCATTAAGATCCACTTGCAGTCCACAGTCACCGCGACACTATTGGGAGCTGCTGAATGATGGAGAGGAAACTTTCCAACAGTTAACATGGAAACTTTAAAAATTGTGTTTTCTGCTAACGTTCATTGCATCTATCATCTATTTTTCTGTAAAACTACATTCAATTAGTACACTTCTAAAGGGATGGCTCACCCAAAAATTACAATTCTGTCATTATTTGCTCACCCACATGTGGTTCCAAACATGTACATGTACTTTCTGTGGAACACAGGAGGATTATTTTTTTTTTTTAATTTTCACAAAACAAGGAGTAATTAATGACAGCATTTGGGTACTTTTGGATGTACTGCTACTTTAAGTCTCATATTACTCATGTAACTACTAAACAAGCTCAAAATGGGGTTGTCTGGAGAGTGTCTGAGAAAGTCATTGTCAAAAGAGCACAAAATGAAAGGATGGCGTTCCACTTCAGCATTCTCTCAAGGTTTTGTGCATGAGCAAAATATAATTACCTCAGTTCATTATCGTAATCTTCCCAGATTAGGCTTTAGTCTGCAGTCGGCTGCACGAACATGAACAGCTTGAGCAGAGCTTGAGCTTTGAACCAGCTCCTGTGGAGCGTTATAATGTTAGCGAGTAGTTGAAGATTATCAAGTATTAAGTTAGACTGTCTTTGACTGGCGGTCACATTCATTTCACCGTCTCTACCTGAAGTTTGCATTCCCATTTAAAGTTTCTAGTGAAATCAAAAATTGCCTGTGAAGTTTAGGAACCTTCTCTCTTGTGAGATGCTAATAAGCACGTCTGAATTAGTGCTGGCTCCGTTTGAGCCCAAGGGAGTCTATAATACCGTAGAAAACGATCCATTAGCATTCCTATTGATCTCGATGGCAATAGCTCAGCTGGCACAGGAACCTACAGAAGTATGCAACTGAATCTTGAAATCTTTTGTAATATATTTATAAGATAAAATAGTTTTATCAGAATATACAAATTAATTTTTTTTTTTTTGATGGGACTGGCACATGCTTACTAGCAGTGCCTTGACTTTTTGGTCGAGCCTTATCTGAGTTCAAAGGTACACTAAGTATCTTTAGCCTTTTTAAGAAAAGCTGACAAAATTGCCATAAAATCGTCCAAACCATTTTATTCTGACACTCTCATCCACCTGTTGCGATTATAACAACCCACATCCCACTCTGGAATTATGATGTCATTCATGAGGACAGAATATGGTGGGAATAAGGAAAAAACAACCTGAGCATGATGGCCCATCAGTAATGGCAGTTAATTGGCTTGGACATGACAAATTACCTTCCATGAAAGTGAGATTGTATTAAATGACAGACTCTAGTCACTGTCTGCCCATCTGCTTACTCCCACACAAGCTATTAGATGCCTTGATCTGCCTCCATTTTAATGCCAATTTTGAGCACAGTATGCGCCGTCTAAAAGCCCCTGCACTTATCTTTACCTCTTATTTATAAAAATAGAGCCTGTAATTGTTTCTCAAAACATTATTCTTGTAGGCCTTACTTAGCTTCACTATGACCATGGTTATTTTTATGGAGACCCATAATGCAGTGCTCAAATAAAAATACACTTTTGCTGTATATTGTGCTACCCAAGATTTGAACTAATTTTATATACATGCACACAAACACTACCGTTCAGAAGTATGGAGTCAGTAAGATTTTTTTTTTTTTAATGGTTTAGTAAAGAAGTCTCAACAAGGCTGCATTTATTTCAATAATTTCAAGAATCATTTCTTATTATCAATGTTGAAAACTAAGGCGCTCCTTTAGGGGACATAGGATGGAAAAAAATATGAGATGGTAGGAAAATTTATAATTCGATGCTTTTGTGTTCTCTCACAAAACATTTATGTTCTCCTGAGAAACTTTAGGTTCAATCGTAAAAGCAATGAAATATAGTTTTTCCTCCCACCTCTTTTTCATCACAAAAGTTTTGTGAGCAAACGCAAAGTTTCTTGGGGTAACGCAAACGTTTTACGAGCAGTTTTTTGGGGGAGCAAACGCAAAGTTTCTTGGGGGTTCCAAAAGCATTGAAGCATTTTTCCTCCCATCTCTTTTTTTTATTATTTTTTTTTATTACCATCACCTAGGCATGTGACGGTATCAAATTTTCATGTTGCAATAATTGCTAAAGCTTTTATCACGATATACGGTATTATCACGATATTGAAATAAGTTTAAAAAAAAATGTACTATACTATAACCGGTTTAAGAACTCTTTCTTATAACAAAAAGAACTCTATAATTTTTGTGTGTTGCGTTATTGTATTTAAATGTTTAAAGTAAAATGTTTCAAAGAATTATAAAGAACAACAGGTAACACTTTACAATAAGGTCTCATTATTTAACTTAGTAAGCTATTTATTTTCAAACCTTAAACATTTAATTAAAAAAAATGAAAATAAATAGCCAAATAAGTCTTTTAAGTATTTGGTGCTGTGATGAACAACATTGCAAATACAAAAAACAGAATGGCTGTTTGAATCATTTTAGATACTATAGTAGCAGCTGGGTTTCTGGGGTAACCGCTGCATTTCTGCTGTTCCATCAGTGCCCTCTAATGTCAGAGAGTGAATGTGCACTTTCATTCAGCGCGTCTCCTTCACTCGTTCCACCATGTGCTTCTTGTGCATGTTGGGCTTGTTTACATCTGAGCACGTCCCTTTGACGCAGAATACAGCGGTGTTGTGCATTTTATACGGTTGATGGGGAAAGTATTCTTATTTTGAAGTGCCCACGATAACAATATCGTGCATATTCATTATCGGGATATATCGTATTACCAAATATCGGCACATGTCTACTATCACCTTTACCACCATGTCTCATTAGGGGCTCTGAACAAAAATCAGTTAAGAAGCTTAATATTTTTGTGGAAACCATGATATATCTTTTTAATAAGATTTGATTAATATAAAGTTCAAAAGCATTTATTTGAAATAGAAATATTTTGTAACCGTGTAAAAGTATTTCTATCACTGTCACTTAATGAATCCTTGCTGAACATAAGTGTTAATTTCTTAAAAAAACAAACCAAAAAAAACAACACTTAACTTATTGTTTTTTACTCTTCAGGGTGCCAATGCTAAGCCGGTGGTGTCGTTCATTGCTGGCTTGACAGCCCCTCCTGGAAGGAGAATGGGGCATGCAGGAGCCATCATTGCCGGAGGCAAGGGGGGTGCCAAAGAAAAGATCGCCGCCCTTCAGTCGGCTGGAGTCGTCGTCAGCATGTCTCCGGCTCAGCTGGGTAGCACCATGTTCAAGGTGAGACTGTTTTCTCTCAGTGTGAGCTGTAACTCAGAGGCAGAGTCACCACAGAGCTGCACACCTAGTGTCTTATCTCACTGTCTAAATGCTCAGCACTGTTTTCATTTACTGCATACTCAAACATGCTGAGAGCAGGCCATTAGAGACATATATTATTATTATTATTAATTTTTTTTTAGTAAAAAAAAAAAAAAACTATTTGTTTTTATTTTCCTCCTTTTAGTTTAAAGCATCACAGTGAGGTCAGCTTGCTGGGAACTGTTTTTAAAGTAGATTTATTGGTTTGTGCGGCTCTAGCCGAACCGGCTCTGGGAAATTCACTATTCTGTGGGCCAAACCGGTGACTAATATAAAGGGCCCCCTTAGACAATCACAGCAGTTTTTACCGTAAGATATTCAATAGAAAGCTACACTGCAAAAGAGAAAATGAACAAAGCTCCATTTATATTGGTGAGTTAGCAGCTTTGCCTCTTTATCTCAATTTATCACAGCCAGCACTTTTAACAAGATGTATAAAAAGTGAAAGCGTGTATTACACTCATTCATCATTTTAGCCTTTCATTATCAGCACTAGCAAACGTTCCTTCCTCTGCATCAATACCATTTTCTTTCCTCTTCCACCACACCCCTGTATTCTAATTTGTAATCATTGGAAGTAATGATGGAAAAACACTCTGGCTGGTTGTTAATTTTGCAGTCCATTGTGTTCATACATCTGTGTTTATCTCATTGGCCAATTTAATAATGATGGCACATACGCATGCCTCAAAGATGATTGTGTGTTTCCTCGCTTTTTCTCAATGTTAACACACACATGTATGTTGGCAACTCACTTACGATGTACCAGCCCCTATCCCACCCGGAATATTAACCCTTTATCCCATAGTGTCTCCCATTATTCCTTGTGTTTATGCCTGGATGATATAGCCAAGAAATATCTGTCAGATATCAGATCATTTGTTTTTATGCATCATTTTGATCAAACCAAATTAAGTCAACAGTATGTTGAATATGTTCACTTTTGATATGTTTACTTTTAAGTGAACAAAAAGAACAATTAGATGTACACTACTGCTCAAAAGTTTGGGGTCAGTGGGATTTTTGTAATACTTTTATTCAGAAAGGATGCATTAAATAGACAGTAAAGACATTTATAATGTTACAAAAGATTTCTATTTCAATTAAGTGCTGTTCTTTTGAACTTTCTACTCATCATTACTCTTTGGAAAACAATACCATTACTTCGAAAACATGAAAAAATCCTACAGATCCCAAACTTTTCAACTTTTTAGCAGTGGTTTACAGCAATATTTACGTTGATTGTAAAATACCACATTGTGGCACTTCTGTAAAGATTTTTGAGTGATGATACAAACAAACTTTGGACAATTTGAACTGATTCATGGAAATGTATCAAAAAATTGATTAATTAAAAAAAATAATAATAATAAACCTTTTTTTTTTTTTTTTTTGGCCAAGTATCTGTCTTAATACTTTACAGTTTTATGAAACTTAATGACTAAAAATGGGCGTTTAAATCAATATTCACTATGATTAATTTTATTTCACATGTATGCATTTCAAAATCTTTGTAAATGTATTGTGAATATTCAGTAATTCACCCAACCCTACTGGTGTGTACAACTGCATACAACACAGGAAGATACTAAGCATTCTAAGATTCGTTTGCCCTCTCTCTCTTTACTAATGATGTAATCACAGCAAATACTTAATTTCTTGTGTTACTTGAGGCCATTTCCTGCAATATTATTTCAGGAGGCAAGTTGGCTTGACCACTAGATGGCAGTAGAGCTTCAAGTATTTTTACAGAAGAACCCGAGCATCTTCGTTTCTAAAACATGACATTTGCATAAGGGAATTCTCTCTGAAATGCACCATTCTGTCACCCTTAGCTGTGGAAAATGCATTTTTAAAAGCACAATGCATCACCCTGTAGCTGTATGCTTTTGTAAATTAACTATGTAAATAGCTATTCCTGACTGGAACGATCTACATTTGTCTTTGTATCATACAATGCATTTATCACAGCTTTATGTGTTTACCCACAGCTTCTGTAAAGGGTTTTTCCCCCTGTGCGATTAACCTTTATACGGCCTCAAATCCTGAGATTCACAGAGCAATCTCCTGTTTAATACAGGGAACTTTCCAGGTGTTAAACTTCCAAATATGAAAATGTATGCTAGATTCCTAAAGAAAGACTATTAGAGATGCCAAGCTAAAACAAACAATGACCAAATACAGCATAAATACAGTCTAACCATTGAAAAAATGGCACACACACACAAAATAAATTCATAAATTTATAAATTCAAGAAGCTCGGGTATTAAAGATTTTGTGCAAAAGACATGGTCAAAACAGAGTGGGATTTTCTCCTGAAATGTGAAAAATACTGTGACACAAATACAGTAAAAATCACATTTCCAAAGAATGGTTTCTAGAATGAAAATAATTCTGGTAGAAGGAAAAACGGCTCCTTTAGCAGCTATGTATCAGTGTGTCATAGCCTGAGGGACACTTAACGATTATTGTAATATTTTGTATTTAAAGTTATAGTTCGCCCAAAAATAAAAATTACATTATTTACACTGCCCGGCCAAAAAAAAAAAAAGTCACTGTTTGGATTTAAGTTATTGCTGTGATTATTATGTTTCTAGCATGTTTTATGTTTGGGAACAGTTAGGCTCAAATTGTGAAAGAATGGTTGGGAGGGAGCATGAAGAATAATTTTCACACATGAATTTGAAATAACATTTATTTCCATCAAGAGGTGCATCAATTTTTGTTCAAAATCTGTTCAATGCAAGAGTCAAGCACTCCGTAAAGTCTGCTCTAGCACATCCCAAAGACTTTCAATGAATTTAAGGTCTGGACTCAGTAAATTTTATATATATATATATAAAACCTAGGCCTGTAGGTGGGACATAGACTTCATTTAACCAACTATGATAGCTTCATCAAATGGTAAATCAATATTTAATGCATGGTTTTGGTGAGCATAATACACTAAATACACTGAAGGCATACAGTGGCTATGTCGTTTTCAACAGATTTACATTCCAAGTACATTTATTCTGTAATTGCAAATAATATGGTGGTGACCCATGTTTGGATTTATTACAGTTCATCACTAAAGGTATGCTGGCAGATTTATTCGCACAAACAGCACAAGTGGCTCGCGAAGAAACAAAGACTGGAACTGCGTCCAAAATCGAATACTTCTGTACTATATAGTATGTGAAAAACAGTACGCCAACAGAGTAGTATTTCCAAATTCATAGTATTCGAAAAACAGTCGGCGAAAAGTTCCCAGATGACCTACTACTTCCATCGAGATTTGAAGTGCGCATTCGATGAACACTTTACTATCCCATGAGGCCACGGGAGAGGATTTATGAATGGAGGTGAAGCGACATAACTAGGTCACATGATAATGACAACATGGCGGATGTAATATGTCCAGATTACATTCATACTACCCCGATTCATACTATATAGAACATACTTTTTTTTAACGGTCGCAAAGTAAGTTCAAATACAAATGTTGTAGTACCTACTCAGTATGCGATTTTGGACACACCCTGACTGTATGACTCTTTAATTTGAGCAGAATATCGCAATGGAGATTGCTAAACTCAAACATACATGTTTGTCTGCGTTTCGATGTAAAGAGAGCACGTGCACATGGTTGGCAGATTGCAAAGATTAAGTAAAACACTGGGCAGAAATTTATACTTTTAAGAGAAAAGCTCCCAAATAAGAACCAGCTAGAGGAGGTTTGTTAGCAATGCAGGATGACGCAAATATATATATATATAAAAAAAGCATTTTCAGTATAAATAGCGGTCCAATAGAAAATCCCTAGAAAAGAGCAATGTGAACATTCTCTTTTTGTGTTCATTAAAGAACTACCTTTTTAAATTTTTCATTTTACTTTCCTTTTTGTTTTAATAATAATAATTATAAACTTTAAGTTTCTCAAAGTGCTTTACATAGTAAAAACTGTACATAAAACATAACAATAAACTAAAAGGCAACCTAAAAAAACAATCAAGTTTTTAGGTAAGATTTAAAATTATTAAGTGATTGCCTCATGAATCTTGCTTTTCTCTTTTCATCTTTATCTTTCATGTTTCCCTCAATTTCTTTAATTCACCTCATTTTCTGTATTGACTATTTCAGCCTTTTAAACAGTATAATAGTAAATGTTAACAATCAAGAAACTTTGACTCACACAAACCAACTGCAACTGAGGCAGACCCTGCTCCTGTAGCCCATGCTGATCATGTTTGTTTGACCCCTGTTTGCTCTTCCCTGTTCTCTGCAGGAGTTTGAGAAGAGGAAGATGTTGTAACATGTTAGAGGGAGTGTGGGAAACAGACGGCCCTCCCTGCCTTAGGACCTTCATCCCTGCTGGAGCCCAGCAACTTCCTCCAGGCTCGACCGTGCGCACACTTTGTGTTTTCAGCTGATTCTGTGAATACATGTTCCGTATTTTCACCAGAGGAAATAAACATTTCAAAATCTATCATAGCCTTTGTCTTAGAAGTGTACAGCACAGGAACACATCCACCTTTTAATCCAGCCACACTCGAAGCAATGTCAGCCATGTGTTGCTTTATGTGATAATGTCGTCTTTCCTTCTGGAACAGAAAATATATCTCTTATACTTTACCTTGTAGTAGTTAATTTATTGCATTTACATCATTGTCTACGCTTCATTTACCAACAGAAGCTCAATGCACGTCTCCGGCGATCATGTACTTGAACGATGCATGTTATCCTTTTGGCACTCTTGATAAATCTATCGCCCCTCTGTGAGAGCTAATGTGTGATTTTTGAACGGAATCGCTCTATGGCAGAATGCTGTTTACCCTTTGCTCTAGAACTCATTTGCACAATTGAAAGCCTTCGAGTTTCTTTTTGCAATTCAGGCTCAGCGTGACCTGGTTCCCTAAGTCTTTGAGTGCATTAAATTTAATTTTTCAATGCCAAAGTAAGCAAATATATTTTCTTCTATATTTTCAGCATCTACTTCATGTGGCAGGTGCAATTATAGACATGAAGATAGCCACGACAGATTTAGAAAGCTGTACCGACAGCAGCAGGCAATGTTGGTCATCCTTAGTTGTCATAAAGTATCGTTCAGAATTTGACGCCAGATGGATTATTTACTCTTTTCATATGACAACTCTCACTTTAGCGTGACGAATTTGGAAAACTAAATGGACCAAATTATTGAAATCTAGTTTGCATTGAAAAGAGCGAAACTACATGTCACCTGTCCCAGGCTTTTAGCAAGGATTTTCATTTGCAGACACAGGTTTATTAATTCTGACATGCCTCACTGGAAGGTAAAATGTGTGTGGGAGGACTTTCTCCTTTCGCCCTGTAATTGCATCTCTCTTGCCTAATGACATGCATTCACATTTTACTCCGATAAAGAATAAAAATGCAAATTTGTTCTCTTGCCAGGTGCATTTCAGAAGTGCTCAGAGTTGATGAATATTCTTAGTTTGAATCACATATTTATCAGCCTCAATTATGTGAGGTTGCACAGGTTGTCTGTATCGGAAAAAATTTGCGAGTTTGCTCGGATTTCAATAACACCAATTTGTGTGGAATGAGTGGGAGGAGGTCAGCATGGAAATGTCACCAAATGCACATCGTACATTGACTGTATCGTTACGGCCCTCCAGCTGAACTGTAGGAAGAAAAGGAGGGGGAAAAACACAGCGATGAGCTCTTGAACTGACACATCACATCTCTGTATCTGCCTTTGTGGCGAACAGGAATTGGGACGCATACTTTGAGAGAATGATCACAGATTCGCTGACTCTGTGATATCTGAAGCTACAGTGGCGCAAAATTTGTGGATGCGTACCAACTTTTATTCTTAGATGTAAGACTTGAGCTTATTAGTGCTCACCAGGATAGTCGGGTCGCACCAGTTGTTCGTGAGCTCTTTTAAATTGGGACAGAAAACTTCACACTATAGTGCTTAGTAACTAGTTTAGTTTGTACCCAACTCTGTATTTAATATAGTTGCACTATTTGTTCTACTAAGTCATAAGCTCACCTTTAGATAATGTGCAGTCGAGTAATATTTATCATTGTAGATCCAATAAGCAGCCTTCAAATCTGTTGAAGAGCTGAGTGTTTCAGTTTGATGGTTGATGTTTCAAACTTCTTTTGCTTTTTGAAACTCTCAACTGAGAGAATGAAAAATCATACAGATAGTTATGAAATACAATAATTAGTATAAATTGTAAATTATAGGTCACGTTTTATATTGCGTGTCTTTGAAAGTGTAAACACTTTTGCTGCTATTGACGTGGGATACGGGTAGAAGGAAGGGTCAGCAGTGTAATTATGGATAATTACAGAAATTAATTACAGCTGTAGTTACATGTGGGGATTTTTCAAAACATGTACACAATCAATTGAAATCTTAGTAGTTAAAGATGCTTAATATATCGGACCAAATAATGTTAAGTAACAATATAATTATCTTTCTGAGTGTTAACATCATATTTTTTGTCTGTGAAAACTCTTAATTTAATCTAAATCAGTCTGATACTATATTCCAGTTTTAATACATGGTGTTTCAACTAAGTGTAATGGCTGGATTGCTCATTGCATTCTAAACTTCCAGCAGGCGGTAAAGCCACCGGAACTGTTTGAGCGGCCATTTTAGTATTCCCTACCCACAGAGGGCATTGACCTAAAATCACCCAATTTACAGTGTGTTATTGGTACATGACTAGTTTTATGTATGTACATTAATTGATACTTCGAATGTTATCTGTAATGATTGGCTTCTCGGGCAGGATAAGCGATATAGAAATCGTTAAGATGGGTGTATCTACGGCACACTGCCGACAGAGATGGGCCTAACTGACTTAAAGCCCGGTGTTGTTCGCCTTTTCCTGAACCTATCAATACTAGGGAGGTACTTATCTGGCAGGGATTCGAAATTCGGCACAACACCGGGACACACCATGACAACAATCAATCGGCCGTCTGGCAACGTCGGACCATTTTTGAGCGTTGGCTGTCTAAGTTTTCCCGGTGTGTTCTGCACCACTGGCTTTAGTCCGACGCCGTCGTTTTTTTTTTTTTTTCCCGGCTGATTCAACGTGTAGATTGGCTGTTCAGTTTAGTGAACGACTCCAAGCGCGAAAATAACAGCAAAGCAGTGAGCAAACAAGTCAAGGCGTTCAGACAGAAGGCTGTTCTAATTTTACATCATGTACCTGAGTGTTCCTGGGCGAATGTTTAATATTAATGTGAGCCAAGTGGAATATAGAAAGTGATCAGCATGAATGATATTCAAAACGGTAAGCATGCGCTGCTTTGTTTACGGTTTGTTTATCTGCAGCCTGCAGTGCCGTCTCCCTTTCTGAATTACGAATATAGATGAAAGTGGTCTCTTTACACGCAGGCGCAAAACACACGTACTAGCTGACAGTCAGCTGTAGTTCTCTCGTGTGTACAAATGCAGTTTTTTTTTTTTTTTTTTTTTTTTTTGCATCGACATGAGGTGGCGACAACATTGTGTCGGCTTTTATCAGTGCTAGTTCTTTGGTGTCGGTTTGGTGTGTCCCTACCCTAACACAAAATATATTTCTTTATGCAATAAATATTAAGCATGAACATAATGTATATCTGGGATTATTAGCAGAAATTGATTGAATAAACATTAAATATTACAATGCATACATGCCCCTATTACTATTGCACTATATTGTATTAAAATTCAAGGTTTATTATGCATCATCTCAGAGCGATAGTATATAAGATACGGTTGTATTAAGGTCCTATATCATGTCTAATTTTCACAACCCATGTTTTCTGGGGTTTTCACATTTTGAATGCTGCCTCAGGTAAACAAGGTAAACAAAAGTACAACCATTGAACAGGCTGAACTTTCATTTCTCTCAGCCTTGTTTTGAAACATGTAAAGTTAAATACAATGTCTAGTGTCTACGCGGGCCAAGATCCACAACTTGAAATAGAAAGATTTGAAATTTAAGTCGCACCACTTTTGCCAGTTGCACCAATAAAGGGTTTCACTTTTTATTGATTAATCTTCCATTAGGTCATTGCAGATGATAATGATTACATGAAATGTCTTAAACTGCATTCCTCCTCCTCAGGTGGATAGTTATAGTACTACTTCAGTTCTGACAATAAATTTAACACCAGTGGCAGATTGTCTTATCAAAGAAGCTCATATAAATTCACGACAAAGGAAGAAAAATGGGAGTTCTTTGTTACTTAACACAGATACAGACGCAGGCTCTTCATATAATCATAAAGATCCATTATCTCTATTGTCATGCATCATCATCACCACTTCCACAACCATTCCTCACAGTTCCTCCAAACGGTATCTTTCCAAACAAGGAAAGACTGGGCCTGGTGTGGGAGCTTGGTATAAAATGTTATGAACGGTCTGGTCAGATTTCGCTTCTTATTCTTTTAAATGAGACTTTAAAGGATAGATCACCCAAAAATGAACACTGCATTTACTCAACATACCAAGTCATCTGAAAGTATACAACAGGTTTGTGAAAGAAACAGATCAAATTTAAGCCATTATTCATTGATAATATTGATTTCCACCATAATTCTTCCTTAAACATTCTTTATAATGATGTCTGGTTTGTAAATTGCAATGTACTTTTGATTCCGATCTTTTTAGTGATTTGTTTACAAAATCAGATGGTTCTCCATTCCATCTGGTTACAACAGTTAACAGCTCACCAGAGGAGAAAATGTAGGCTTACTGAATCATTAAATCATTTAAATTTTGGTCTGTTTGAAACGAAAAGCTATTATATGAACTTTTATGGTGCTAAGACCTTTTTGTGGAAAAGTGTGACTAGCAAAATGTATTCTTTAGTGGTCCGCAGAAATGTAAGTCAGTGTTTGACTTTGGGAACAACATGTGGGTGAGTAAGAGACAAAAGAATTGTCATATTTTGGTGAACTATTCCATACAATGATGTAGCTACATTTTGTAGAAACAGAAAAATAGATGCTAATGGAGCCTATAAATGTCCTCTTTCACCAGACATCTTTGTACGCTTATCTCCATTTCGTCACTGTCGGCCTAGGAATAGATTATGCTGTGTACATATTGTTACCAATTATGTTCCAATCTGCATTAGAGACATTACCATTATAAAGATTGGGAGGTCGAATTTAAGACTTTATTTGTTTGGGGGCTTAGGGTATCTACTCTCCCGGAACGTTGCTGTGGCCAAGCACTGCCGTGGCAGTCGTTATCTTTGCGCATAGGTAATGAAGCAGCTCTGCGATGCACACTGCGCTTTTCCATTCATACCTCAGTGCCTTCGATTTGGCTATGAAGAGCTGAGCACTGGCAGTGTGACAAGTGATAATACGAACAAAAATAACTAGCTTTTTTCAGGCACGTCGAGTTTTAGAAGAGGTTTGTTGTCGCTTACCCAGTGAACTCTTTCGAAGACACGTTCTCACGCCTATCACGACATAGCCTGAGCATGTCAGTGACGTTTATTTGACATCTGTGGGTTTGTACTGTATTAACATGTTCTGTACTAGTGGGTGTTGGAAACTATAGTTCATTTATGTAAGTGAGGATAGCAAATTCAATTAAACTGTGACATATTATACCTGTACATGTAGTATTTTAAGGTGTCTGTAAGGAAAGTTAACATACTTGCTGTTTTAAAAAGTGGGGCTCATGAAGTCAAATATATTCAGCACTCCAGGGTAGCCAGACTGCAAGTATCTCATTGTGGCCTCAGCAATACAATTTATCCTTTGTTCACCTCCATCTCTCTTTCTCCTCCTGTAGTTAAACCACTACCTCTGCCACTGCACAATCAATCCTCCGTCTCTCAGACAAATCAATGTTTCTCTCGTATAACAGCTCATATAAACTACTCGTAATTGTTTGTGAATCCTGTGGCCGCAAGTAGAGTGATCTGTTGCTTTAGATGAATTACTCTGACTGATCATTGTTTTTGTGTGTTATGGTGCAGTTTTAGGGAGCGCCTGGCGCCTGGCTTAACTTGGTTATTGTCTGAATTCCTCCATCCTTTTTGTGGGAACTGAACAATATTGTTAATGGTCAATAACATTTTATTGTTCATATTAAATTAACCAAGTCAAAAAACACAAGAGTTTAAAAGGGTCATAGACGAATCACATATAGGGTAGGTTTAGACTATCAACATTAAATGGTGCATATTGCTGGCCTTTTTTTTTTTTTCGCTGGACTGTTTATTCGGGTATAAAGGGGCCATCTGAACGACAACCTTAACCGCCTTTCACACTTTGCTTGATTTTATGTGCCGATTAGGGGTCGGTACAGACCGCCAAAAATGGTAGTTTGGTGAAGGATATCTTATGTACTTGGAATTATCTGCCTCAATCAAAATTAAAAAGAAATCTGGCACACTTTGGCTAATTCTTTATTAAAATCACTCTTTGTGGCAGCCTGGTAACTTCTAAACAAACTTTTTCCCCTCAGCAAGCACATATAGCCAAGCTAGATTCAATTGGTTTAAATAGATAGTAATGTCAACACATTAATATAGTCACAATGAATTCTTTTTAGTCTCCGAAACACTAATTTTAATTTTTTTGGTTTTTTAATTTTTTTTTATAATAGTGTGTGTATATACATATAGAGTATAAAACTACAGTAGTCAACATTTGAAGTGGATCAAAACCTTTCATAAAAGTTGTCCTAAAACCTTCTTCTTATGACAACTTAGTTCTTAGGACAACTTTGATGAACTTTTTTTTAATGTTGACTGCTGTATAATTTTAAAGGTCATTGTAATATGAAAAGACGTATTCCACAAAAAATGAAAATATTAATTTAATGTCAATATAGAAAATATATGTCTGCTGAAAATTAAGCTTTTTTTTTTTTTTATAATATTAACTATGTAACAAAATTATGTCTGTACCATATAAATGCTGGCATAGATCAGGGTTGAATGAAAAAATATGAGCTAAATTAATAATTATTCATGTTACTTCATTACATTGATTTATATAACACGTATTGAACATATTTGCAGCTGCCACTACACTATACATTCAGTTCTAATCAAGAAATCCCACACATGTCCTTTAATAACATCACCCCTCCTTTCTACAGGGAAATCAGCTGTAGTGTATCATGAGGCAGTGTTTAGAAATAGAGACCTAATAGATCTGTAATTTGAAGCCAGTAATTTACTTACAACAAGTTGTTTATATTCAGTCAACCAAAACTGTTCTTTAACAAAAGTCGCAGACACCAGAGACGCTCCAGCAAGCAAAATTTGTGCACACATGAAGGTCTACTAGATGAGATGACTAATACCCTGTATATTCAGAATCATTTTGGGCATGCATGCAAATTTCTACACGCCATTCATTATGGGTCTAAAGGCACAATAAAAGTTCTGATTTCCTGCCACCTCTCCAATCCCAAAAGGCTTTAGGCCATTGGTAAGTGCATTTCATTCTGTGATAAGTCGGTGTGGGTTCTTGTTTCAGTGTTTTACGGTTGTTGAGTCTGCCACATTTGAGTGGTGCAGCAGCAGTGTGCGAGCAATGGGCCTCGGCCGCTGAACTGCATGAGAAAGACATTAACCGCGCTCTACATCCCGTAGAACTCTGAAAATGATGGGGAGACATTTTAGCAAATGCACTGAACTGAAAATAGTCCGAATAATAATGTTTTAACTTTAACTCTTTCCCAGCAATTGACAAGATTTTGTCATTTATGACACAACGCTTCCCCATGCACCACTGACAAATTTTTTCCCCGCAATCTGTATTTTTACTGTTATATGGTAGGGGGGCGCTGTTATGAATCCAATGAAATAGTACAGCATAATCCAAAAACAAGTGAAGAAGAAGATCTCTGTAAACCAGTGGTTGGTTGCATAAACTGCTTAGATTAGTCTTAAAAGTCCAAGTTGGGCTGCATTCCACTTCACTTGGCGGAATCTCTGACACCATTTTGAAGTGCGTTCCACAAGGGAAGTTTATATGGACAGACCCTCGCTCCCTCGATTTTGACCTCATCTACTTCATATGTACACTTCGGCTGCATTTACGCTGGCACAAAAAATCCGATTTTTTGTTCACATCTGACACAGATCTAAATTAGTTGCACACGTGTAAACACAAAAATCTGCACGAGATCAGTTTTTTTCGCATCCAATCTGAGCCACTTCTGAATGTGGTTTTAAATCGGATACATATCCGATCTCTGGACATGCAACCTACGTCTAAACACGCATATCCGATTCCCATTGGAATTACAAGCCACCACAAGGCGAGGGCGACACGTTTGCTTACCAAAGGGTAGCTTTAATGTTGTATTATGAAGCAGACGTGTCTGTATGCACTCGCATTAAAAATTTGCAGCTTTATTATTGAGGTAGAAACTTTATGTCTATCTATTTTTTTCCTTGAAGGCGCGCGCACACACACACACACATACATTCAGCAGCTGAATTTCAACCTCTGCCCAGTTAATTTAAAAGAGACCGCCATGTTTTTTTATTTTAATAAACCAAAAGCTTTACTGGGTAGGCTAGACCTTCTCTCTTTCTCTTTCTCTCTCTTTCTCTCTCTCTCTCTCTCTCTTGTGTGCGCACTCTCCTTCGCTCGCTTTCTCATCATCATTCATTCAAATAAATGTTATCTTACCTGCTACTTTATTTCCCTTCAGAATTCTTGATTTAATGACTGTAGATAAAATAACAAACCCAAATTACCTTAATTTTCCAGTCTATATTCGTTCAGTCAGAATTCGTGCTGTAAAACATCCATGACACTGACAGCTGTTAACTTATCCATTCTGGCAGATAATCATGGCCACCCGACGTGAAATATATAAATAATTTTAATAGCACGGCCATTCAAAACCCGAAGGTCTACCATATGCATGCAAAGCTATCAATGACAATCATTTTGGGCGGGAATTAATGTAAACACAGATATCGGATACCACTTGCGTCTAAAGTGAATGTAAACACACTGGCCAAAAAATTGGATATGGTCAAAAGATCGGATCTGTGCATTAAGACTTCAGGCAGCTCCATATAACACAATGCAACACAATTGTGACATCACCGCATATCGCGTTTAATTTACCCCACCACAAACAACTGATATATTAATTTTTTATATAGTAGTGGGCACTCATGCAACGTAAGCAATGACGTACATCAGAGTCAACGAGACTGAGTGAAGTTAGCAAGGGAAGGGCATAAACAAATGAATTGGAATGCAGCCTAGTTAGCTGCAGACCGGAGGTTTCCAAAATGGGGCGTGAACTCCAAACTTGGGCAGAACCTCCAAAAGGGGGAATTGGCTGCGGGGCAGAGTTTGTGCTGAACTGGTTCGGGGGGGAAAATCACGCATGTGTGTCATGTGCCTGTCTGTCAATGGGAGGAAGCCACACCCTATTTTGGAGCTCCCAACCTCATTTTTGAGATCTCCAGGCTGCAGCTATACCATTCTCAAACATTCAACAGCATATAAATTAAAACTGCCTAACGTTACTGAAAAAATGGTCAAACCCACAGAGTGGTACACAACAAGTTTAGGGGCGTGGTGATGGACTTGATCTACTTAATCTATGTTTTAATCATTCTGAATCCGTTATCCACAAAGTCTTTAACAAAAATGCAATTTTCTCTGCTTTTTGTTCGATGTGTTGATGTTTTTTCAGTGTAAGTTAGTGTAGTTAACATTCTTGGCTGTTAATCCATGTAATTAGACACTGCTGCTCGTTCTAGAGGTAAACATGAAGTAATTCACTAGGCATATGATTTATCTCTGTCGCTGCAAATGCTGTTCATCACAATCCTCTTAAATGAACACCTGAGAGAGAGAGAAGCGATAAAAACTGATAAAAAATGCAATTTGCATGAGGTATTGCTGTATACGAATAGCAGTGACTCAGACTTACCGCAGCACTTCAAAAAAAAACATGAAGAGGAGGGTTAGAGAGAGGGAGGGTGAGTAGGGGTGGGAAAAGATAAACAGTTGCTCCTATTGAAGCCAGTTAGAGATGATTTTTGCTCTGCGCTGAAAATAAGGTTTCATTTTTCACGCTTGCAAAGCTGATGAGTACAAAGCAAGACGGTTCTATAGGAATAAGCTATTGTTTTTCCACTGTGACACTTTTCTTGAGAAATGTGATCATGGTTTAAATGGAAAGAACTCCCTCCTAATGCGTTTCTGAAGAGGCTGTGATAGCTTCGCTAAAGTTCTTTATTCATTTTAACAGAATTGGCTTCAAATCAATACCAGCAAATGGCTACATCACCTATTGTTGCAAACACGGTTTTAACTGTGGCTTTTGAAACTCTATTATACCTTCATTTCATATGTGCGCAAAGGGACAGTACTATTATTGTGCTGATAAGCCTCTGTATTATTATCATTTGTACTATTGCTATCTGTGACAGTACTATTTGGGAGCTGAAAGTATATAATAAGGCGCTGCACATCACAATATCCCTCATTTAAATATTTCCCACCCAAGGTATATGTAAAATAAGGCCTGCTTGAGTTGCATTATAGTGCGTTGAACCTTACGGTTATAGTAAGGGGCTGTTCACACAGAATGCGTTTTTCTATACCAATGCGCTACTTTTCCAATGTTTTTCAATGTAAACACACGCTAGACAGACGTGTATGACTGTTGCGCTCACGTTTTGCGTCTTTTGCAGCGTCTCGCACATAACACGGCATTCTAAAATTGAGGTGTTCAAGTTAAAATCAGTTTAACTTGACGCTTAAACGCGTCTCAAGACCTTGCATTTTTTTCCCATTTCACTGCCCGTGTCTCGCGTTTTTCAAAGCAAAAAAGCGTTCTTTGTGAACAAGTCCTGAGGGGTGTGACATTTCTGAAACATGTGTGGTTGACCAATCACAACACACTGGTCCAGTTGACCAATCAGAGCACACTGCGCTTTTTGAAAGGAAGGGCTTCATAGAGACTGGAACTAAACAGCGTTACTGACAGACTGAGAAGAGAGGTGCTGCAACAATATTAAATATGTGAAAAATAATGAACATTCAAGCATAAAAACCTATTCTAGTAGACTCCAAAAACAAAATCCAGACTTCAGACAAAATCCAAATCCAGATAGGTCCCCTTTAAGGTCTGGTAAAATGCTAAAACAATGTCTGGAGAGCAACATTCAACTTTTCTTCACCTGGAAATGATTCATATCCACAATAAATTAAAAACTAAGCAGACTATGGAACTGAAAAAAAGTACCCTTGGATCTTTTCAGCATGTTCATATTCATTTACTTTGTATTTAATCTTCTGCTTTTCTCACAAAATGTTTTCTTTGTCTTTCATTCATTATGTGTCAAAATTGTCAGATATAAGAAGAAAAAACTTAACTCATGTCAAGATTTGTATAAATATGGACAAATCTAGCATTCATCTATGATTAAGAATGAATTTAGACTACAAGATGGTTTCAAAGTGGTTGTCAGCTTCATCTACTGAAGAAAATTTGAGGGTTGACAGCTGACGATGTTGCTACAATAACATTTATGTTACTTTTCTGCATTTGGCACACACTTTTATTCAAACCAACCTACACTGCTAAGCAGTTTATCATGCATTCCAGAGGAATCAACCCTATGACTTTGGTGTTGTTAGCGCCATGCTCTACTTTTTGAGCTACAGAAGTGGGAAGTGTTTCCTACTTGACAGATATCGCTAAAATAGGTGTCCTGAGATATCACACCTGTCTCTGAAAGCTCTAGGCTTTGTAAACAGAAAAAACGAATTTGACTGCAGGGCGCTGTTGTTTAGCCAATCAGAGGACACTGAGGTGTTCTCTGCCTGTCAGTTATTTTAAGTGTTCAGGTTGATTTTGAATGTTGCTGACATCTTTGGAGGCCAGGGTTTTTGAGGGGGCAAGGTAATTCAGACTGGCAGAAGTTAGTGAAATGGCTAACAGTGCTTACAGCACTTTGAAGTTGTTATGGTAAAGAAAATAAAGTACTTTTGTTTATTTCATTGATTTTGTACTGTCCATTCTTACATTAAAATAACTTTAACCCATATTATCACTACCTTAAACAACAAGAACCACTGGTATAGGTTGTAGCTGATGTGGTTTGATTAAGCTCTTTGGGTGCAATTCACAATGTGGCATCTCGCTGCTCAGATCTCTCTGTATTCAGTGAACAGATGCTTTTGTTTGTTCCTTTGAACTGAACTCTGAGAATTCAAGGCATGAGGGAAGGAATGTTTAATGCCTTGAATGTGCTGATGACTAGTCAATTTGTTATCAAAAACACTATTTCTGCCAAATAATGGCAGAAATATTAACTCATAACTAATGTGTAAAAATGGTTGACCATAATATTGTGAAACATTACTACAATTTTAAACTGATTTTTATTCTAATATATTTTGAAAGGTTGATTCTGTGACGTGATCCTACACAAATCATTCTAATATGCTGATTTGGTGCTCAAGAAACATTTCTTATTTTTGAAAAGAAAAGTAGGAGCAACGTCACGGCTTCTGATGTCAATGTGTAATACCGGCAAGATCCAGAGGGGTGATTGGCTGCCAGGGCTCTAGTCGGGGCTGGACAAACGAGCTGACGTCAACCGTTTCTGAGTGCTTCTCTGCATTTATTCATGACAAAGAGCTCATTAATTCTAATTATTAATCATGAGAATTAACTATTTTAATTCAAGCACTGTGCTGTATTACGCATGAGATGGCATTAAGAGTTCAAATGAAGCGTGCAGTCCATTCACTTCTTGCCTGTTCAACTGCAATGCTGTCCTTTAGGCACATAAGTGTATGTTTCCTCCTTAGTAACACAAAAGTGCTCCTTCTATTTTCCCCGCGATGCATTTAGAGCTGCAGTTTGACTATAGACACATGGGAAATATCACTGTAACACTATTTAATATGTAAAAATGTGGAGCGCACATAAGAGTGGTTTCTGCACAGAACGATGAGATGAGTTTAACAACACCCGTCATGTGGATCATAGATCATATACGGACAGAAGTAGGCATGTTTCAATGTTTCATGACACTTTATTGATATATTTTAATTAATAACTTCTAGTTTTAATCAATTAATATTGTGGTGGTTCTTGCACTTTTAAAGGGTTGTAGTAGGCCTACCCAAAAAATGAAAATTCTGTCATTAATTACTCCCCCCTTACGTCATTCCACAACCGTAAGACCTTCGTTCATCTTCAGAACACAAATTAAGATATTTTTGATAAAATCCGATGGCTCCGTGATACCTCCACTGCCAGCAAGTTAATTTACACTTTCAAATGCCCAGAAAGGTACTAAAGACATATTTAAAACAGTTCATGTGTCTACAGCGGTTCAACCTTAATGTAATGAAGTGATGAGAATACTTTTTGTGCGGCAAAAAAACAAAATAACGATTTTATTCAACAATATCTAGTGGACGATTTCAAAACACTGCTTCATGAAGCTTCAAAGCTTTACGAATCTTTTATCTGCCAAACGTATCAAACTGCCAAAGTCACGTGAACCATTGAAATTTAGAAACACTTATGACGTAATGAAGCCTCGTCTACTGAAATCACGTGACTTTGGCGCCCTGAACCACTGATTCGAAACAAAAGATTTGTACAGCTTCAAATCTTCATGAAGCAGTGTTTTGAAATCGCCCATCACTAGATATTGTTGAATAAAGTCGTTATTTTGTTTTTTTGGCACACAAAAAGTATTCTTGTCACTTATTAACATTAAGGTTGAACCACTGTAGTCACATCAACTGTTTAAAATACGTCTTTAGTAGCTTTCTGGACGTTTGAAAGTGTAAATTAACTTGCTGTTAATGCAGGCCTCACGGAGCCATCGGATTTTATCAAAAATATCTTAATTTGTGTTCTGAAGATGAACAAAGGTCTTACGGTTGTGGAACGACATGAGGGTGAGTAATTAATGACAGAATTTTCATTTTTTGGGTAGGCCTACTACAACCCTTTAAAAGTGCAAGTACCACCGCAATATTAATTGATTAAAACTAGAAGTAGATATTTTTGGGTGAACTAACCCTTTAAGCATGCACCTTGAAGACTTTTCCACTGTTTGTTACTGTTTTAAATATATATACTTGATTCTGTTGACCTCTGTTTAAATGCATTTTGAAAAGAAAACCGATGTCCCCTAGTCTCACATAGCCAGTTTTTTGCTTGCAAAAAGTCTGCTATAGTGAATGGTTGATTAAACAGCAAGTGCAGATTATATTTCACAAACATAAGAAAACGAATTCAACAACACAAAAAGAGGAACTTTTATTCCCTTTTATTCAACCCTGTTAACTAGACGAGCAGCTGCAGGCCACAACAAGCCATGCTGTGATCCAGTGCTTCATCTAGTCTCTTCTCGGCTGTGCTCACCTCAGTGACTCAAAGGATGGAGAAATGCAGTCTTCCCCTCCGTGGCCTGGTCAAGCAGTCAGTCTGATATCTTACTTAAAGCCAAAATGCTTCAACTACTCGCATTAAGCAGCGCTCAGCTCCTGGCACTGGCTTCAGAACTCTACCACCCCGAGTCCCCAGCCATTTTTATTTCACAGCTTTCTAAATTTATGAAAATGGAGAAGGCATAAAGTGCTCATATAAGATGGCTATAAAGCCTGGCTGCCCACTTAGCGCTGGAATAAGATTAAATACTTTCTGTTTTTACACTTCAAAAAGCAGCAGGCTGCTTGAGCTCCCTGGTTGGTTTCTGAGTTCAGTCTGTGATTACACCGGCGTGCGCTTACATTGACGGCAAACGTCTGAACGTTTCAAAGCATCATAGCCTGATCACATCCTGTTTCAAAGTGCCTTGTTCCCCACGCAGCCTCATGCTAATGCAATTTAACCTCTACACACATCCATGCTGATTTCATCAAGCAGCAAAGCACCCCGGCTGCAACTTAATAATGATGCAAAGGCAACTTGAGTCGGTCTCTCAAAGGCGACACTTCTGAAAACATGAAATAGTGAGAGGGCTTCTATCATCTCGCCTCAAGGATATCATTCATCTTTGTCTCCCCCTCTCACTTTTTGCCTCGTCTCTCTCCCCGTGATATCCTGAGCTAATTTGATGGTGGATTTAGCAGTCTAGTCACTGATTAAGGCATCTCCATTCATCATGGTTCTGCTGAGGGTTCCTGAGGCTTTTGTTGTTCGCCTGTGAAAAGAAAGTGATAGCATTGCATCACTGCGACAGTTTTTTATTATAAACAGTTTACTTACCATCACTTATCCATCCACATGATGAGCTCGTCAGTCAAGTGGCAGGGAGGCAGATCCCATCACATCATGAAATTAGGAGCAGCGCCATTTCCTTGCCAACTTCCCACCCTGTAAAAAAAAAAAAAGACAATACAACCCCGGCGTCAAAATAAACACGTCAATTTATCTTTTTGATCGAGAAAGTCGAAGAGCTCTCTGCTTGGAGAGCTATTAAACTGAGATGCTTTTAACACTGTTGAAATAAGTGAGATGTTTTTTATTTAAGTTAGCAAGTTTTGTCATTAGCTAAAAATGAATGCATCAGTATCTTTCTTGCATTCAATCAAGTGAAATGATGCTTCCATTAGTGCTATGGAGGAAGTGTTAACACTTAGACTCTTAATATTTGGTATCCTGAAAATTGTTGTTTTCTTGTTTTTTTGTTATTTTTTTCTTTGTGTTGTTTGAGACAACCCCAGTCACAATAGATTTGTTTTTGGACTTCTTATTATGCTGCGCAGACAGTGTTGATTTTGAATGAAGTACTCCACAGGGGTTCCTTCTTCATGCATATCTTATTTCTGTTTTTATTTATTTATTTATTTATTATTTACCCCGGAGAGAAAAATAACTGTGTGAAAGTGTCTCAAGAGTTTCTTTTAAAGATTCTTTTTCTGACCATTGTGTATATTTTTTTTTTTTTTTTTCAAAATATCACTTTTGTAGTAGGCCTGCCTCTGAAATGTTTGTAATGTATTGTAGGCCTATTAATCAGAGATGTAATTATATGGGCCGTTATAACATGTCCTTGGACTTGTAGTTAAAATGTATATGTATTAGGAAAAGTGCAGCCTATGTTTGAGGTCTTTTAAAGTCAGCATGAAACAGAAGAAGAAAAAATATAGGGCAGGCATAAACAAATATAATTAAAAACCACGGTGTGTATTAATAATAATGTAATGATATATATTTAAACTAATTGTTTAAGTAGTAAAACAATGCAAATGCAAACTGGGCAAAAAAAAAGAAAAAAAAAAAAGTGTTTTAAGAAACTAAACTGTCTCTTGCCTCACATTGCTTTCCCCCTTTACTTCAGCTACAAACACAAGTTTGGTGGAAGAGAACAAAGTTATGCAGTAGTTGTGGAACTCCAGTAAGTAGGCTGTCGAAGTTATTCACTTTAAACATCGGATGAAGTGATTATTTTCTCTTAAGTACAGATGATGCTGAGTCATTAATAAATTAGTCATGACAAAAAATGACGATGATAACTGATATTTTTCCATGAGTCTGATTACAATGTTACCTAGCTTGTTTGGTAGCTTGAATAAATACCGTAGCTTGTTCGATAGAAAGTCACTCACTACAGCTAACACGGCAATAAGCCTAGTGAACTGATATTAGGCTAATATTGTAGATCTACCGCTGTGTTGGGTTTTACTCAATATGATGTTAAATGGAAGATCAGTGGGCTTGCTGCAGTTGAATATCTAAGAGACGTCCTCTGTCCCAGACAAAACCTAAAACACGGAGGACGCAGTTTAATAATTATAATATGACTGCGTGGTGAACGCACTTCGCAGAACGCAGAATTTAAACAACTATGGCCTTGTATTACGCATATCCTTAAAAGTACAATTTTGGCTGTATTACTTGTGTCCCCTGCTATATCTGACTTTATATTACACTTATATTTCATACAATTTATATTATAAAAAATGTTCTGCTGCTGTATCTTAAATGTTTTACTGGATCTATTAAAGCTGCAGTCCGTAAGTTTTGCCTCTTTGTCGCTGTCTCTGTTTGAAACCTGAAATTGCAGTTTTTTGCAGAATTATCATCTTTATGTGGGTTGTGTTTCGGCGGTGCTCCTCAGAGCTGATAAATCTAATGTTTGCTTCCAGTCACATCGTGATACTGTACTTCAGAATCACAGATTCTACGTCTTGGAAGTATGACCAAATTAAGAATTTTCACCAGAAAAGTAATAAATCTGCCACTTTTGTTCTGACCAACTGTAAATAAATTTTACCACAATAAATCGCACTGCCAATGGTGATTAAATCCAACGATTGCTTAGCTCGGATCACGACAAACCGTGCACATTATTATTATTGTTATACTTTGTTCAAAAAGATTGTTAATGTTAACAACATCAGTATTGCGTGACTATGTGTATTTAGTGTGTATTTAGTGTGTATTAGCGTTACTTGTAGATTTCAATTTCTGTAGCCACTCCGCAGTCCGAAGTCTTTTGCTTTTGACTACGGGTGAATCTCCAGTTGTCACTGATGATTGTCATTTGGACCTTTCTGGATTACAATCCGCCATTAAAATGATCAGTTTAGTTATTGCAGCTGCTGTGAGAAAAGGCTATAAATGATCCACCATCCTCACATGTGATTTAGCCTACTAGCTGGGACTCTTTCTTTCTGTTTACAGACATGACATAATGATGCAAAGACGAACTGCTGCATGCTCGAATTTCCCGCGGAAACCCACCAGTACTGATTTTATTATAAAACATTTTTACAAGTGAACACTGGCTGGTTATGTACTTGCTCAAAAAATCCCTCATTAGCGTATCGTAGCAACAGTACAAAACAGCCAATGGACGTCTATGTATTTATATCTATGATTACGATGGCACATGACATATAAAAAAAAGTACACAGATCAATTATTTATAATAAATACTGCAATGTTCCATAAGAAACAAAAACGGTCAATTTTGATTTCGTGACTTTAACTTGACACCATTTCTTCAGGTTTATACAAAACTTTTTTCACTTTTGAAGGTACAGATGTTCCAAGAAATAAATGAGATAAATGATAATGATTTTATATTCTTATAAAAATTTAATTTAGGGAGGTAGTGTTGACAAACTCTATAATGAAGGGAGGAGTCTTTTTCCCGCTAATTTTTGTCAGCTGTAAGTAACAGCGACGACCGTTTCACGAATCAATCACTCGTATGAGCCGATTTTCTTTAATGAATCGGTCAGTCTTTTTATCAAAATGGTTTGAACCGAATCGCGATTCAGTCAGAATCTCAGAATCATTCGGGGTTTTCACCACAGAAAACAATCGGGATTGTAGATATAGAACACGGAGAAAAAAAACGAAAAAAAAAAACCGCAAGATGAAATCGATGTCTACCTACAGGCGTTTGGAATAAACCTACATAAGCGCCATATTTGCCTGCGATGAAGAAGAAAATCTTTAGTTCTGCTCGTGATCGACAGGTATACACAAACGCGCTTAAAGTACCACGTCATTCTCATGTATATCGTACCTTGTCGGTGATTTTAATAAACCTCAGACGATTTTAGAGATGCTTGAACTGTGTGTACACTTGCTGTTTTCTGTTGGACAAGTTTAACTGCTTTGAAAACTACTGTCATGCTACTGAAATATGTTTGTTACTTAACACTAATGTCACCTACCCTCAAAAAACAACCCATAGTGTATATAATGGCCATGAACCAAACAAGATTTGTTTAAAAAAGTTTCTGAATGTTTAGTTTTGTCTTTTACCCAGCTACAAGGCAAACTCTTAGCATGTGCTGTCACGCTTCTTCTTTTTCTTGTGTAAATTGTCAGGCAAACTAGGTTCAGCCAGCAAAATGTTGAAAGAGAAAAGTTAAGAGAGGGGGGAAGATACCTAGAGAGACATGGGAGGTGAGACTGAGTACATTTAGTTTAATAGAGAGAAATTGGTGCCTTTCATTTCAAACTGTCACAGTCATGAAACAATATAAGTCACACTGTTATTACAAACAGACACACAAAGGTATATAAGTACTCCTCGGCACAAAAATAAATAAATAAATAAATAAATAAAATCAAACACAAAATAAAAATAATAAAGCTGAAGAACTGAAGAAAAATGGCATGTAATGGAGGCTTGAAAGTGAATCTTTGGTGGAGCAGGCTTTTTGAAACTGTTTTCGATCTAGAAGCCATAAATAAGATGACATAAAACGGGGATGTTTTTGAGCAAGTTTAGTGGTTTTTTTTTAAGGTATAAGAAAAAAAAAAAAAACCCACAGAAGTATCATAAGCAGTCCATATGACACTTCCGTTTTATTCTGAATCTATCCGATAGCTTTATGTGAGAAAAAGACCAACATTTAAGTAATTCAATTCAGTGATATTCAATCTATTAAATTATGGCATAAATTGTTTTTTTCATATACTTTCATATACATTTTTCATATACTTTCAACATATGGAAAATAATGTATTCTTTAACTCCATGTCTATTTATCCATTTGTTTTCCAGAGAAGAAAACAAGCATCATGTGTTTGGAACTGTAAATGACAGTTTAATTATTAAATTTTTATTGTGGGTGAAAATAGAAACCTTACAACAGACAGGCCACCTGCATTAATGTTGTGTCAGACTACATATAGGTGAACAAGGTTACCAGAAGATGATTTGTTTAGGGTAATGTGTTAAATTCATCACAATTTCCAAGAATTTGACATCAGTTCTGAATGTTGCAATACTAATACCATTCTGAAGCGCCATAATTTCTGGTTAGATTAGCTCAATGCTCGAGAGTTTTTCAGGGCTTCAAGAGCTATGCAAAGGACGTTATTTGTCAGGTAGATGATTGGTGCCCATTAGTTTTTCAATTTTCAAGTAAGGCTTCAATGCCATTCAAGAATAATTTTTTTTCTGTTCAGAGGAGCAAATAGGCAGGTTTTGATTTCAGCCCTTATGCTCTCAAGTAGTTTGTCACTGAAGTTTGTCTATGTCAGATGGCCTTTCAATACTTGACAAAAATGTCAGTTTGGCACTGGCTTAGACTGATTATGTCACTCCAGACACAGACAATATCAGAATTTCACTTTTATTCTGTTTTGGACAGTATATTTGATCAGACAGATGGTTAATGCTTCCATCTCTCTATCTTTTTGATCTTGTCTGTCTGTTGCTCCAGGACATCTGACGGAGATCCATGCTGATGTATGATAGTCTTGCCATTCTTGGCACTTTGTCTTTTATGTGAAATTGAACCTTTATTTGACTGCCGGTGAAATGCTGCTTGTAAGAAAAGGAAAATTTTAGGGCTGCCAAGTTGAATTCTCAGCTCACTGAGCTGACATCCTCAAATACAGTAGTTGACTTTGGAGTGAAAGATACAAGCAAAACATTATCTATGGTGCTATTTTCAACTCAGAGCCTAAAAAGAGTGGGTTGTGAGGAGTTTGATTACCTTTGCAATCACAAATTAAGTTGTTAAACAAGTTATGAAATCCGTCCTTGCTTCTGTTTTGTAATTTGAATGCTTTAACCAACTTTCTAAAAGGCAGTAGGCTTGTTTTTGGATTTAGCAAGTGACCACAATTCATACCTCAAGCTGAAATGAGGGATTTCAGTGTCCATTCTTAAATATACATCCACATTTGGCAGCCACTTGTGTCTTTTGCTAACATTTTCTTTTTTCCTCAAAAACTAATGTCTCTATTAGCTCAATAAACAAATGTTACCACATCTCAGTTGTGTTTATCAGTGTAAAAGCCTCCTCTCACATTTTAATGTGTCTACAGTGATAACAGTATTGTATGTGTTTTAGAGTAAATAATTAAGATGTGAAATATAACTGATGGGAAAAAAAAAAACTCTTGAAAATGTTACTGGCAAATAAAATCTTTCCTTATGTTTTATTTTTACATGCTTAAATTTAAGTCATCAAACTTATTACCTTATCTAAATACATGAATCTTGAATTATATATTTTGTTTACAGTCCAGTCATTTAAAGATTCTGTTTTAATGAGTAGGCTTCTGAGAAGTTTGGTCCTCATACCTAAGTGATATCTTTTTTGAAACTTGTAATAATTTATAACGCATATTTAGCTGGTCTTGATGTCTTATTTGATCTCTTACAGATGGCTAAAACTGCAGTCACATGACATGACTGCTATCTGGTCACATAGAATTATTTAGTTACATTTTGTTAAATCATGTTCAAGCACTAAATTAATTATTCAGTATGGCCTGTTTATTATTTGAATATTATTTAAAATTGTCCAGATTTTTTTTTTTTTTTTTTGTTTGTTTTTTTTTAGATAGATTCACGTATAACATTTAACATTTTACAGGGAAATAATTAAATGAAACTAGTTTCATGTTTAGATCTTGTGCCTATACTTTTAAAACAGCATGCATTTTAATGTTTATTGCTTGGCCCTGTGTATTTCCATTGTTACAGCCTTATGTTAAAAAAGAGAAAGATTGAAATGATATTATAATTTGTAGTTATCAACATTCTGTCACAAATGCCTTTTTATATAGAGCTGTAGAGCTTAAGTTGTACTCAACCTGAAGTGCAGGCTATTTTTTAATGAACTGTTCAACCTGAATATGTTAGTACTTAATTATCACTAGATATGTTGCAAGCTTCAAACTTGCTATGAGGCTGCCAGTTTTAAAGTTTTGTGAATTTTAAAGGTTATAAGATGAGGCCAGACGTTTTCTAATCAGACAAAAAGTGAATGAGAAGTCTGGTGCAGAAAACAGCTGCATAGCCATCGGACAAACTTGTATTTGCTTGTGTAAAGATAAATTAAAATCAACATGAAAGTCACAGAGAGTGAGCAATATTGAGGCAGAAAACCTTTCCTTTTTGCAAATGAAGATTAATTCTCATTGAGCAAGTGTTTAGTAACAATATTGAAGCAGACATAATCTAATTTATCTCAGCAAGGTTGTGCACCGCAAGTCCAGAAGTCTGCTTTGAGTTTGTGTAGGTTTGTGCATTAATATTTAGAGAGATTGCCCTAGTGACAATTAAAGTTTCTAAAATCCCTGAAGTGTCTGTGCTGACTTTTCCACACAAATCAATCTGGTCTACAAGTTTACGGCCTGAATCTCAGGTCTGGCTTGATCAGAATATGCTTCCAAAATGTAAGCGCAACATTTAAAAGTTTGGGGTTTGTAAGGTTTTTTTAAAAAGTTTTTTGAAAATGTTCTTATGCTACATTTATTAGTAATACTGTGAAATATCACTATAATTTAAAAATTGTTTTCTAAATATGTTTTTAAAAGTAATTTTTTCCTGTAATGGCAAAGCTGAATTTTTACTCCAGTCTATATTGTCACATGCTCCTTCAGAAATGTGCTGATTTGGTGCTCAAGAAACATTTCTTAATATTATCACAGCAGAAAACGGTTATGCTGTTTAATATTTTTTGTATAAAACTTTTTTCTCAAAATAACAGCTTAGGAATTAGGAATTTTTACTGTCACTTTTTATTATTTTAATGTATCCTTGCTGAGTTAAAAGTATTAATTTCTTTTAAAAAACCCTATCCCAAACTTTTGAACAGTAGTGTAACTTTACCCAGATCCACCTCAAACACCTGAATGGGAGTCTGAATTTATGAACTCCGTAAATGTTTAAAATATTTTGTACACTGAAATGACCACAGTGTAGAAAAGTAATGGAGCATTAAGCGGATAGCTCAAAAAGAGGGAAAATTCCGTCATTATTTAATGACCTTATTGTTGTTCTGAACCCATATTATTATCCCTCCCACTCCCCACTTGGAATTCAAAAGGAAAGCTGTTGAAACACTATTGCAATTAATGGGGTCTAAAGCTTTTAATCTTTTCTTATGAAACCGTATAATAACTTTGGGTGGAAAAACTAAAAATGATAATCCTAAATGAGGACAGCATTTTAATTTTTATGTAAAATGTTCCTTTAAAGAAATAATGTTGCTGTCTGCCACCTTGTTTTGTAAATGCTTGTTGTGGTTTGTAAGCAAACATGGAAAAATATCTTTAAAATGAGGTAAAATTTAAAGGTTTGGCCTGGCTTCAGAAATCTAGCCGATCCAGCTGGCACAGGCTACCACCAAGAAGGAAATGAATACTCTGGCCTCAATCAGTGGAGGGTAAATTAAATTCACAAGCGAAGCTAGATGCCTTGGTTTGCTCTAATATGTGGAGATGTTATTTGTTTCCTGCACACAGATGGCACATAATGTCCATCCAGGTCGTTTCTCTGCCCTAATCAGTCTCTGCTTTTGTTGTCATTAGACGTTGATTAATTGGTGGCACTCTATTAAGATCCAGCCTGACTTTATTGTTAGATGAGAAATAACACATTCATTCTTTGCCGTATTTTATGGTTTCCTGATTTTAATGATGGTTTACTCTTGCCAAAAGATAGTTACAGTGTCTGCTTTAAAGACACTGGCAAAGCTTTAAGACAAATATTAAAAAGTGCCCTTTAATCAGAGTTAGGTAGGTGGGGAAAAGTGCAGTGAGGATTGGATGACTGGGGGACTATGAATCACCTGGTTTGGGGAGAAACCAATCGAGTTCGGTGGTGTTTTTACTCTTCATTTGCTTTCTGTCAGCTTAATGGTCATTGGTCTGTCTGGCTCCTCTCTGCCGACTGTGTCGCACGGCGTGATTTACATGTTGTATAATCGGCTCGGTAATGGTTCTGATGGGCCTCTGTCACACAAATTGTTCTCTTAAAATTTGCTTGGCTTACCTTCAGGGTCTTACTGATAAAAGAACTCATTTCTTGCACAGCATATCCTCCGTATTGTAGGAAATTTTAAAAAGGTTATGGGAAATAACATTCTTATTGTACAGTACTACTACTAGAGCATGTAGTCAAAATCGGCACGATTAGGGACTCCAGTATGAGAGCATATAACACGGACAACTTTACGTGTGACATAAACAAGACTTTATTAACTAGACTAAACACTTAAACTACTCTAACATTCACACACATACATGCATACAGTTACCAAGGGAAAGAGAGAGCTGAAGCAGAATACAGGAAAGCAAGAAGTTACAGCATTGTTTGAAATTCAGCAGATCAACAGCCTTGAGCAAACCATCAGTTTAGTTCTAACACGCCCTTCTTTAAAAGGGGTAAGGATACTTAATGTATCAAATAATGAGACTAAGTTTAATACTTGCATGTCTCGCCAATTTGAATTAAACTTGTCCTGATGCAATTTGTTAAGGCTCCAGTTGATCCTTGCTGACATTGTCTTGATAAGAAAGAACCAGTTGGATTCAGAGGATCTTTGGTGAATGGAAGGACAAGGCCGAAGCCTGGCACAAGCTTGGGGTTCCTTAGAAGCTTCCAGCTTCTTAGCATCATCTTCACATCAGTGTTTTTCAGTAAAAGAGAAGAAGAGAGGAAGAAGAGGACGTGGTCTTGTGATCAGTGATTTTAAAGGGTAAAGATGTCGCACCCTCTTGAGGTGTCTGAGCCAATAAGGAATTTTCCCTTTGGAGGGAAACTTTTACGAGTCGTTGTTCTGTAGCAAGATATTAGACATTGGATTGGATGTTTGACAGAAGAACTAGTCTGCAAAAATCTTTCTGATCATAAAAGTTCTTATCAGTTTTCCGGTGTCCTGTAACAGGACACCTAGCTCTGCCTGTGTGTTAGCTACTTTTGGGATGCTAGTTCACAGAACTTTGGGAGAGTGAGTTTCTGGATAATTCATTAAATATAATGAATACTTGTGTGTCTGACTGATCAGATGCTACAGTATAATGCCATTAAATGGCAGATAAGAACCAAACATTTTCAAGGTTGCCAAAATCTGAAGATAGGAAATAAGATATTAAGCTTCCTTTTCATTAAAATCGACAACTTTTTAGATAACAAGCAGGTCTGTCATTCAATTAAAAAGTTTAAGGGAACAGTCGAGAAACAAAACGCATATTGGATCCATGCATTTGGTCTTAAAGGGGACCTATTATGCAAATTTCACTTTTACATGGTGTTTGAACATAAATGTGTGTTTAAAATCACCATAAATCATAAGCAATGTCTCAGAACAAGCCGTTAGCAGATTCTGTACAGTGATGTCAATTTGAACAGGCCCTGCCCACAACTGTTGACAGACATTGCCGTATTAGTATAGACCCTGCCCTGAGCGAGTTGTACACAGTCCGACATGTTTCAACGCTGGAGCAGCTGAACCGCTGAAGACATAGTGGATTGGTTTTTGAAGGGAATGTGCCACAGATCTAATAAATACATGCGATTTCTGTCCCTAATGTTTATGTTCACAGACATAACCGACTGTGTTTATGTAAACTTTGTGTGTTTTTTACGTAACCTTATTGGCAGTTTAAGCACAATAAAACGTGAAAGAGAACTTAGTTTAATATTAAAGAGATGTGCGTCTGACAGCCAGTGCGTGTGCTTCAGATTGTGTGCACTCAGAAAACGATAAATTTCAAGTTTAAACTGATACAGCTTTAAAACGCATGCAGATAATAAACTTTAATGATGATGAAGAACTGCAGTGTCCTTGATGCCTGCTTCACACTGCAAGCTTGAGCGGCGCGTGAGCGTGAACTGCAGCTGCAGAGACTTGCAAATGTATTCACACTGGAAGCGTTTGTACAGCGTCACAGCAGTGGCTCCAAGCTACATATACGGTAAGTGAGCATTTCTTTACAAAGACAACTATAAATTTGTTTTTATAAGTTGGTCATTTATAAACTTGATAGTCTTGAAAGTTTGTTAACATGGGGAGGTGTACAACATTCTCATGTAAACATAAATAACAAACAAACGAACAAACAAGAAGTCTTGTGTCATATTGCTGCACATGAATGAGGTAAGCTTTGTGTTTACATCATCTGCCGCATATACATGTTTACAAGACAGCAAACTCGGCAAAAAAAAAGACCACAAATTCAGGTTTAATTTGGGTATTGTTGCCTATATACCAATGTAAAACATCGAGTGTCCTGATAAACACAGCTGCTTATGGCTTAGGTGAACTAAACAATTCAGAAAGAAAACCAGATGTATTCTGGATACTCGCATTTTGTCTTAAAGTGACAGCATCCTAATACTGCTGCTGCTTTCTGTCATGAATGTTAATCAAACAACAAAAGACAAATAGAAAAATCACTTTTGTTCAACTACAGCCCGACTGATATATTGTTTTGCCAATTTTATCAGCCGATATGAGCCTGTCGCCGATCTGCATCGGCGTATATGGCGCCGATATGCCACCGATATGAGCATTTAAGAATTTAATTTTTTTTTAAGAATATATAACACAGATAAAATGGTTGTAAATGGTGTGATTACGTAGTTTGTCCAGCTGAGCGCACTCCATTGTTCGCTACCAGCCAGCCCTTTCACTTAAAAAAAGAAAAAAAAAAAGAGGTAAAGAGGTCTCTTGTTCGGGCAGCGGAAAGCAGTCAAACGGTGTCTTCACGAGAGTCAAAGCGTTGTCTTAACGGTAAGTTGCTAACTAGTTTGTGTAATACACAAAACTTACTGTAAAGTTTTACTCTTACAACAAGCTTATCATACTCCTTTGCTACATTAGTAGGATTTCCATGATGCAGAAAACGCGGACAAAATCACAGAATCCAGTAATGAAACGGATTTTACTGTAACATGGTATTTGTCATATTTTTACGAATAAATAAAAAAACAGGTCAGAACACTTAAATCACGATGTAGACTAGTATCTGTGAATATTAAACTGTAAAAAAAGAAAAAGACTATTTAAATATGATCCTCATGTTCTGCATGTTCATTTAATTACCAGAAAATAAGCCATTGACTGCATAAACCTGCCCCTGTTGGATTGGCAGTAGCTTGCTTGCCCTACACAGTTACCTTGTTTATTTTCTTAATTCAATTTATATATATATATTGTTCTATTTGTGTTGTAAAGTTATTTATAATAAGTGAAGTTTACTGTTTAGTGCACTAATGCAGGCTTATTTTTGATAATAAAGTTTATTGTTAAATTGTTAAATACCCTGCCTTCATTGCATATCTTTATCACGTCATATCTTGATCAACTTTGGACACACAAATGGGAAGTGTGTCCAAACTTTTGACTGGTACTGAACTTTAATATATACATAAAGAATATCGGCCAATATATCGATATCAGACTTTTTTTTTTTTTTACTTCTAATATTGTATCGGCATCAAACCCGAAAAACCCAAGTCTAGTTTTAACACTGATTAATTATGTTTAATTTATAAAGTGAAGACTATGCAGTGTTATTTTACATTTGATTATTCAATTTCTGTACCTGAATACTGTTAGGCTTACCAGAAATATATAATGCACTATTTAATTTGTACCTTTTTTCTATTATATTTATCATCAAAAAGTTGATTTATTTCACTAATTCCATTCAAAAAGTGAAACTTGTATATTATATTCATTCATTACACACAGACTGATATATTTCAAATGTCTATTTCTTTTAATTTTGATGATTATAACTGACAACTAAGGAAAATCCCAAATTCAGTATCTCAGAAAATTAGAATATTACTTAAGATCAATACATAAAAAGGATTTTTAGAAATCTTGGCAAACTGAAAAGTATGAACATGAAAAGTATGAGCATGTACAACACTCAATACTTAGTTGGGGCTCCTTTTACCTGAATTACTGCAGCAATGCGGCGTTGCATGGAGTCGATCAGTCTGTGGCACTGCTCAGGTGTTATAAGAGCCCAGGTTGCTCTGATAGTGGCCTTCAGCTCTTCTGCATTGTTGGGTCTGACATATCGCATCTTCCTCTTCACAATACCCCATAGATTTTCTATGGGGTTAAGGTCAGGCCAATTAAGAACAAGGATACCATGGTCCTTAAACCAGGTACTGGTAGCTTTGGCACTGTGTGCAGGTGCCAAGTACTGTTGGAAAATGAAATCTGCATCTCCATAAAGTTGGTCAGCAGCAGGAAGCATGAAGTGCTCTAAAACTTCCTGGTATACGGCTGCGTTGACCTTGGACCTCAGAAAACACAGTGGACCAACACCAGCAGATGACATGGCACCCCAAACCATCACTGACTGTGGAAACTTTACACTGGACCTCAAGCAACGTGGATTGTGTGCCTCTCCTCTCTTCCCCCAGACTCTGGGACCCTGATTTCCAAAGGAAATGCAAAATTTACTTTCATCAGAGAACATAACTTTGGACCACTCAGCAGCAGTCCAGTCCTTTTTGTCTTTAGCCCAGGCGAGACGCTGTCTGTTGTTCAAGAGTGGCTTGACACAAGGAATGCGACAGCTGAAACCCATGTCTTGCATACGTCTGTGCGTAGTGGTTCTTGAAGTACTCCAGCTGCAGTCTACTCTTTGTGAATCTCCCCCACATTTTTGAATGGGTTTTGTTTCACAATCCTCTCTAGGGTGCGGTTATCCCTATTGCTTGTACACTTTTTTCTACCACATCTTTTCCTTCCCTTCGCCTCTCTATTAATGTGCTTGGACACAGAGCTCTGTGAACAGCCAGCCTCTTTTGCAATGACCTTTTGTGTCTTGCCCTCCTTGTGCAAGGTGTCAATGGTCGTCTTTTGGACAACTGTCAAGACAGCATGAGAGACCATTTAAAGGCCTTTGCAGTTGTTTTGAGTTAATTAGTGTGGCACCAGGTGTCTTCAATATTGAACCTTTTCACAATATTCTAATTTTCTGAGTTACTGAATTTGGGATTTTCCTTAGTTGTCAGTTATAATCATCAAAATAAACATTTGAAATATATATATATATATATGAATAAAATATATACAAGTTTCATCTTTTGAATGGAATTAGTGAAAAAAATCAACTTTTTGATGATATTGTAATTATATGACCAGCACCTGTATATTGCAGAAAAACAAAATATTGCAATGTCAGTTTTTTCCAGTATAGTCTCTTCCAAAAAGGGGAAACCCCCTCTCTTTTTACTCTAGTATTTGACTTCTTTTTAAAACTGTGAAAAGTCTTTTTTGAAAAGTTTATGTTTCTCTAAAGGCTGAGGCCTGAGGGTTACCTGTATGTTCAGATGACCCCTTGTATTAAATAAAACTTTATGGCAGATGTTTATGCATGAAACTCACACTAGAAGACACAGGAGTTCAGAAAGCAACCAACCCTTACCCTCCCAAAAAGTTTATAAATAAAATCCATCACATCTTCTCACTAGATAGAACGGCTCATAATTAATGCATCTAAGACTTCAATTGTGTGGCTGGGGGCAGGATGGCATGCTGCTCCCCTCTGCAAGCTGCATATCCAGATAGGAATCTCAGCTCACCCTTCTTTTGAGCTGCTGCTTCAGTTCACTTGGAGCACCCTCTGTGTTTTTAAATTGGTCATAACATTTTACAGTACTGATACATTTACTCATCTTCACATTTCATTGCAGAACGCAAAGTAAGTTATTTTGAAAAAACAACTTTGGACCCCATTTACTTTAATTATATGGACAAAATTTATGTATTTATTTATTTATTCTTGCAAATGCAGGTTTAGATCGACATAGTGAAGAAATGAGGACAGAATTTTTATTTTTTGTGAACTATCCCATGAAATCATCTGTATTCAGTCAGGTTTACTGAATAGAAACTATACTGTTTAGTGTGTCTGTCACTGTGAATAGTGAAGAGTAGTTCACTCCAGTATTTTGTATTGCTTCATAAATGCCTATATTGAAAAAAAAAGTTGATAAACATGTTTGTAGTGCCTTTCCAATATTTTTTTACGAGTTCAGCATGTTAGGTGCAACAAAATAGCCTGACTATTGTACACTGTAAACTCTAAGTTGGCAGAACTCAAAAAAATTGAGGTAACCAGTTATGTCAATTTTTTTTTTAACACACTCCAAGATTAGGCTCTGCTCTTTATCACAATAGTAACCCCTAAAAGACTGCAACATAACATAAACCTCTATAAATTCTAACACACATCTCTCTCCCTATATTAATCTTAGGCAGTGTTGGGTAAGTTACTTCAAAAAAGTAATTAATTACTAATTACATCATCAATGCTGTATTTAAAATACTTTTATAATTACTCTGTCTGAAAAGTAATTTAATTACTCAATGAGTAACTTACTAATTACTTCTTAAAATCCCTATAAACCTTGACTGGATAGACAAAAGAAAGAAGGTGTTATAAGAGCCCAGGTTGCTCTGATAGTGGCCTTCAGCTCTTCTGCATTGTTGGGTCTGGCATATCGCATCTTCCTCTTCACATTACCCCATAGACTTTCTATTTCTATTTCTATTTCTGTTAAGGTCAGGCGAGTTTGCTGGCCAATTAAGAACAGGGATACCATGGTCCTTAAACCAGATACTGGTAGCTTTGGCACTGTGTGCAGGTGCCAAGTCCTGTTGGAAAATGAAATCTGCATCTCCATAAAGTTGGTCAGCAGCAGAAAGCTTGAAGTGCTCTAAAACTTCCTGGTATATGGCTGCGTTGACCTTGGACCTCAGAAAACACAGTGGACCAACACCAGCAGATGACATGGCACCCCAAACCATCACTGACTGTGGAAACTTTACACTGGACCTCAAGCAGCGTGGATTGTGTGCCTCTCCTCTCTTCCTCCAGACTCTGGGACCCTGATTTGGAAATGCAAAATTTTTGCAAAACTTTCATCAGAGAACATACATCAGCAGCAGTCCAGTCCTTTTTGTCTTTAGCCCAGGCGAGACACTGTCTGTTGTTCAAGAGTGGCTTGACACAAGGAATGCGACAGCTGAAACCCATGTCTTGCATACGTCTGTGCGTAGTGGTTCTTGAAGCACTGACTCCGGCTGCAGTCCACTCTTTGTGAATCTCCCCCACATTTTTGAATGGGTTTTGTTTCACAATCCTCTCCAGGGTGCGGTTATCACTATTGCTTGTACACTTTTTTTCTACCACATCTTTTCCTTCCCTTCGCCTCTCTATTAATGTGCTTGGACACAGAGCTCTGTGAACAGCCAGCCTCTTTTGCAATGACCTTTTGTGTCTTGCCCTCCTTGTGCAAGGTGTCAATGGTCGTCTTTTGGACAACTGTCAAGTCAGCAGTCTTCCCCATGATTGTGTAGCCTACAGAACTAGACTGAGAGACCATTTAAAGGCCTTTGCAGGTGTTTTGAGTTAATTAGCTGATAAGAGTGTGGCACCAGGTGTCTTCAATATTGAACCTTTTCACAATATTCTAATTTTTTGAGATACTGAATTTGGGATTTTCCTTAGTTGTCAGTTATAATCATCAAAATTAAAAGAAATAAACATTTGAAATATATCAGTCTGTGTGTAATGAATGAATATAATATACAAGTTTCACTTTTTGAATGGAATTAGTGAAATAAATCAACTTTTTGTTGATATTCTAATTATATGACCAGCACCTGTATGTGTAATAAACCGCAAAACTCTGACACTCGCGAAAGGCGGCTATGTGTGTGTGCTTTGGTTGAGGGCACACTGCCTTAAGACCGTCTCTCAGAGAGCGCGCGCAGTTATTTCTCCCTAGGACATCGCTTACATTTTACCGTAGTGTTCTTGCCTACCTGTGTCAAAAAAGTAAAGTAATTGGAATATTTCCACTCTGCAAAACAGCCACTCGCTTCTGCCGACATCTTCAGACAGCGACTACACAGCCAACTGGTGCGAAGTTGCGAACTCATGCGCAACTCACTAAAGCTAACGATTTTAAAGAGGCAGCGTTCACTTTTACCTTTAGACAATAAATTTAGATTTTAAATTCAATATTGATTTAAACAGAACCGTTGAACTAATTTACAGTATGTAATGCAAGTACGTTATAAGTAACTGTAATTAAATTACCTAAAAATGAACAGTAATCCCTTACTTTACTTTTTCAGTGGATAAGTAATTTAATTACAGTAACGACCAAATATTAGGCAAAAACACAAAATAACACTTCATTTCAACTAGTGGCGGATCTAGGATTTTCTAAAAGCAGGGGCCACAATGTAGTAGAAAACCTAAACCTACTAATTTAATGATTATAATCATATATTTTTCAGTTTTAATGATAAATGAGAAACGGTACTAACCATCTTGTTTTTTATCGTGAAAGAACACAAATATCAGTGAATTATTCATAACAACTATACATTTATTTTCAACCAACCATTTTAACACACGTCTATGCAACGTGAGTGTCTTTATCTTACTTTAATTTTAAACAAAATGCCTCAGTTTTTCTACCTGTCGATAATTCTGAAAGAAAACGTGCCTGGAACCATAGAAGGCTAACACAAGGATCTTCCTCTCGCACCTACAGTATTTTAAAGATAAACTGCACGCTCTTATTTTAGCAGAAGGCTTTGTAAAGTAGGTTCAACAGCGTTAAGTTAAAGAGTGCAAACTTTATTATTCAACTGAACTGTGCAAATTCATTTTCGACACTTACGTTATGCTCTTGTGCCGTCCATGCAATAAACGCATGTTTATGAATGAGCGGTGTTTACGCGGGTTGAATTGATATTGTAATGACCCAGCATTCAACACCAGCAGCTGGTTGCATTATGGGTATTTGTTTGTTTTGAGTTGATTTATGCATTATTTAAGCAAGATGGTTGGGTTTTTGCTTTAGCAAAGTTATGTGTGTTTATGTTCAAGTTAGTTTGAGTGGGTTTGGTTCATTTACCACCTGGTTATATAAAGTGTGGCTCTCACCGTCATGGAGAGAGATGTGTACAGGAGGGAGTTGGCGATCTGGCCTTGCCTGTGTAGTTCTTATTCTGTGTTCAGAATAAAGTGGAGAAAAGACAGTGCTGCTTCCTGCTGTTTTGTTCTGACTATAAAGACACTCATGGTCATGTGGTGTATGGGACACGAGTGCTCATACTAGTAGTTAGCATAGTACAAGTATACTAGCGTAGTATAGCTCCGGTTAGCCCCACGTTTTACTAAATAACTGCCAGTTATTACAATATAGATCGGGGATGAATGACAGGGCAGGGGCACTTCAGGGGCTAATCAGATTTCAGCTGGGGCCAGTGCCCCTCTGGCCCCACCCCTGGATCCACCAGAAAGCATGTTAGAATATAGAAATCTGCTGCAACTCATTCAGTCTTAACAAGACAAGTTCAGCTTAATATAATCAGTTAATGAGATCACATATAACTTTTTTCTATTAAGTACAATGCACTTTCAGTAATATTTGACTCATTTCATTTAGTTCAGTTTTGTAGCGTAACATAACCTGTAACCTCAGTGTGATCATGTGGTGTTTGGCATCAGTACACCACTGAAGCCAAATTAAATGCCTAAAAGAGTCCTTACTCTGAGGCGTGTATTGAATTCTTTATATTTTCAGTGTATGCTTGTGGGCATCGTTTATAAATGGTAACCTTGATACAGCCCTTCTAGCAGGAGGTTGATTGTGTTCATATGGGCACTAAGGGAGATTACCTCCAGTTTTTATTTAGTCCCAAAATTGATCTGTGTCAATTTTGGGCTGGCATTAATGATGGCCACTATCTGGATCTAAGCTGCTCGCTCTGGTGCAGGGTGCTCTCTGAAATCGATAGGGCCCTCTGTTCTTCTCTGTCTCGCTTTCGCTCTTTCTCCTCTCTCATTCTTTTTTTTCCCCAAGATCCTGAGGTGTTTTTTTTTCTTTTCTTTCTCATATATGGCTGTGGCCCCTGTACTCATGTGTCATCTTTGCCACACTTTTCACGTCTCCCCTGCCGCGAGCCGGTGATCAACATGATGATGATCCTCTCGTCTCTCAGCCAGACTGTCCCCTGTGGTCATTTTCATTCTCTCTCTCTTTCTCAATGTATCTCTTTTCATCTCTCATTTTTCTCTCTCTTTCAGGTTCAGTAGGGTTCTGTATAGAACCCTAGGGTTTTTGACTCAGTTTTAAAGAACACTTCACGGCAAAAAGTAGGGCTGCACAATGTATCGAAATTATCAAAACATTGCAAATGTACATATCGCGATATGCATATTGCAGTGGGTTACGATAACTGAATGATTTTAATATTTCACAAGATTGTGAAAAGTTATATTAAAGTTATAAAATGCAAAATGGAATCATTTTACATTGGATGCCAGTGTTTTTGTTTACAAATGTGCAAGTTTTTACAGTATGTTTGTTTTTGTTTATTCTGCTGTCTCTTACCAAAGAAACGTACTAACTTAGAAGGACACATAAAAACACTAGAATATTGTGTTGAAATGACAGAAAGTAATCTAGTTAAGTCACTGACATTGTCTTAGAATTGCATTAGTTCTGTCTCTTGAATTCATTTCAAAGTTATTTATATTTATGCAATGTGCAGTTTGATTTGGTATTTTTAAGTCAAATTGACTCCCACATGGCAAGAATCTTGTTTTCATTAAGGGAAAGTGGACACTGGACAGTAAAAGCTCAAACATTTTACCAGTTTTGTAACAGCATAGACATCTCATTTGTAATCATGCCATAATCCCAGAACAAGAATGCACTGCTGAAGTTGTCATGCCGCTCATTAAAGTTTCAAATGGAGGAGCATGTATTTTTTCACATCTTTGTCACTGTGCTGATGTGTTACATGAAGTGAGGAGAAATTCCTAGAATGTTTCATGTTACAGTAGACTGACTCTAATGTTGCTATAGCCTATAAACATAAAATAATTACAAGAAAGAGTATGAGCTAAACAACAGAATAGAAACAGGAAATTATGTAGTAGTAGTCATCAAACTTTGATGGTTTTAGTTTTCTGACTCATAAATAGTCATTGTGTGGTTTAGGAAATCCTCTTGCCAGGGCCCACCTTCCTAAAATATGTAGAAAACTATCATTTTTCATGATCAAAGACCCATTTAAACTGTGTGGGAAACATGGTAAGCATATTATAAATACACACAAAGATGTTTTTTTCACAGCAATGAAGTGGTTGGATTAAACGTGTATATATTAGGGCTGCCCCCTAATAGTTGACCAAACATCAGTTGAAGAGAAGAGGCTTTAAGTCGACCAAAAATTGCAGTTAGTTGGTTATTTGCAAAAAAAAAAAAAAAAAAAAAAAATTCCCTCAACAGGAATTGGTGAAGTCACGTAGTCTATGATCCATGTGGTAATTACAGAGTGTCGGGCTGGAAAATTTGCTCTATTATTATGCATAACCAAGAGTTTGATTTGGATAGTGGAAAGAACTTAAAATACTCCATCATTTTTGCTAATACAGATAAGAGTAAAACAACATTCAAAACTGTAAAGGGTGTACTTTTAAAACTGTACTTTTATCACAATAACAACAAAAATTTGTGCTTTGTAAAATAAACAAAACAAACAAGGTGCGCTTTCTGCCGTCTCCACTGGAGCGCGTCACAAAAATTAACCGAAACTCAGCGTATAATTGCCTCACTGACATGAGAAATATGTCTGTAGACATATTGAAATGTCTACTTTTAAATGAACCAATTCAAAGCTGCATATATTTAATCAAAATACAGTAAAACAGTATTATTGTGAAATATTTAAAATAATTGTTTTCTATTTTAATAAATTTATTTGTAATTTATTTGTATTTTTAAATTTTAAAATGTATTTTTTTATCTTTTTTTTTTTTAAATCATCATTATTTATTTATTTATTTATTTTTTAAAGTTTTGATGAACAAGCTGAATTTTCAGCATCATTACAGTCTTCAGTATCACATGATCCTTCAGAAATCATTTTAATATGCTGATTTGGTGCTCAGTTTTTCTGCTTAATACCATTCAAACATTTATGGTAAGATTAAAAAAATGTATCTACTTTTATTTATCAAGGACTAGAGTAATGATGCTTTGCCATCACAGGAATATATTACATTTTAAAATATATTCAAATAGAAAGCATTTCTTTATTTTGCAATATTACTGTTTTCACTATATTTTGATTATATAAATGCAGCCTTGGTGGTATATAAGATACAGAGTATAATTTAGAATTCTTAATATAAAACATAAACTATTCATTTATTCACTTACCTTGCAACATACTCATAGCACTATTTACTAAATTTAGGATTAAATAAGAAAACTTTTAAGATTGATTAAAATAAGTGTTGTATCTCTCTTAGCTTGGATTAGAAGTGATTTATTTGTCTGGATATTTGTGAACAGAATGTGATAAGATCCACACACTTATTATTTGTAAGAAAGCAGAACTCTTCAGAAAAATGTTAACATGACATTTTTATCACATTACCCTAAAACATTAGCACTGTAGCAGAGATACTGTGTGATATAGTATTGAGCCATATGGTGCACACGCTACCACTGAACACCATGATACGCTTAAAACCCACACCAATATATACCAGCAATATACCAGCTTTGAAGTCTCCCAGGGGAAATTACATTTCCACAGGCAAATTACATTTAATAAGCTGACAAATGTATATCTGTTAGTGTGAATGAAATGAATGCAATGAGTAAAGGAGTATTAATGGCTATTATTTCTCGCCCACTCATTCTTATAGAATAATTCTGTCATAATTTGCTCATGTTGTTACAATATTTAAATATGGCACAACAGGACCTGTCACAGTTGCTTTGACATCAGTGATGCCAGACGTTATTGGCTCTCATATGCCTTGTGGTATTTTGGTTGCGACGTGATGCTTTTCATGATGCACGTAATAAATTATGCAAATTAGAGAGATATTGCAGAAAGGAAGACTGTCTATAAATAATGACTTAAATTTTGAGTTGCTCCTCTCACAGAGCTATCAATTGACTTTCAAAAGATTTAGAAGGAGTTGTATGTCTACAGTTTTGATGTTTTATGGTGTTTTTTTGGAGCTTGAAAGCCTCTGGTCACAATTCATTTTCATTGGTGGTCTAGTCTCTAGAGGGAAAAAAGTCACACAGTTTTTTAATGACGTGAGTCATGTACCTAATGTCATAATGTTTCATTTTTGGTTCATCTTTAACAATTAATTTGATACTATTTGTTTAAAATGAGCGTTTGGGTTAAGGGATTGGAGGTATCGCACTTTGAAGTGACAATTCCTTCCACTGGAGAGGCTTTTGATGCTGAATCATCTTCTTAAAAAAATAATGAAGGAAGGGATGGTGTTTGTACTGAGAAGAAAAGAAAGACAGGTTAACAGATGAGGGTTGGGAGAAGGAGAACTAACACCCACTAACTTTAGATCTCAATGTGCTAGCTGAGGATGAAAATGAGTTGGGAAGGCGGGCTGAGATCTCTCTCGCTCATTACTAGCCACTGACTGACAAAAGAACACATGGGGGTGAAGAGAAACCAGTCGCTGTGGCTTTAGTTTATAAAATGTGCACAATGTCTCTCAATTGCTCCAGCAATCTGTGTGATGACAGTTCTGTTACTGTGGCTTGTATGACTCAAAGAAAGCCCTGCCTTTGATTATTATTAATTTGTCAGATATGTCTGGTTATGCAGAAGTTCATAAAGTTTAAATATGAGTTGTAGCACTTCTGCAGTGACAATCAGTGAAAATGTACCAAACTTCTTTCCTACACTGCAAACAGACTACAGACACCATGTATGTATGCTATGTATTTTTTTTTTTTTTTTTTACTATTTTATTTTACTATTTATCACTTTATTCTCATTTTAAGTTCACATTATTTTCGCTTTTTTACCTTTTCACTATCGCTTTTATTTTTACTTTTTTATTTTTTCAAATTTTCAACATTAAGATATACAGATATTTGATTGTCATTTCACTAACTTAATAGATAAAAGTCAGTATAATTTAACAGATCACATTAAATTATTTATATAGGTTAAATTTGATTAGCTTGCATTATCTGTAGCATTCAGTTAAGGGGGGTGTGGTAAAATTTTTTTTATTTAATTTAATTTAATTAATTGCACTATATTAATACATGTTTTCCCATTCTAATATTTCTTTAAATGGACTTTTATGCAGGTTTGCTGATAAATTAACCAAAAAAGATTTTGGATACGCATACAAACCCCACAATATTACACAAGCTGGCATCATACCATACTGATCTCCATATATTAAGACTTGAGCTGCTCATACTGACATTGACATTTGCCTTAGGATAGAGTTGCACACCAATCACAACTTTGTTAACCTGAGTGTGGAAGCAGGCTTAGTGAGTACTGCAGAGAATTCATTTATGAGATATGCATATTCCATATTTAACAGAGCAGAGGGAAATGTCCATTAGATCTCAGACTAAGGGGAAAGAACTCAAAAAGGGGGAAAAATGGTAAAATTATGCAAAAGTTATCCTTTTGACTGTCCCTTGGTTTGCTGGAGAGTTTTATAATTCAATCTTTTTTTTCTTTTTTTTAATATTAAACTGCAGGTTGTATAATTCATAGAAGGGCCAAGGGTTAGTAACCAACTGAAGTGTCTCTGCAGATACGATTTGCAAGTCTAAATGAACTGCTGAATATGAACGGCTGTATTACTGAAACGTGACCAGGGCTACTCAGAGCTTGGGGTATTGAACCTATGTATTTTTAATTTGGGGAAAGAATTTACTTCAGCAAACCAGATGAGGATGGGGAAAAGAAAGTCTAGACAACAATTACTGAAATTGGGTTGTTTTTATTCATACTAAGAGTCAAAGTATTTGCTTTAAAATGATAAAAAACTTGAGAAATAGTTCTGCATAACTTTGGAATGGCAAACCAGGCGAAGACTTCTCACCTAAAGCACACACATCGACCTGCAGTCAAACATTCATAATTAATTTCTACTAAGAGGATTGTTTGGTTTTGGGATACAATCAACTTCCATTAAATTGTAACATGTTCAGCATTCAAACATGATACATTTATATGTCAAAGCATAATGTGTAAGTGTTATTAATTAAAATAAATTAATTAGTAATTAGTTAAAATAGATTTTGCCATATGGAGACATAGAACTGTTTTGAATTTGTTGTTGTGTTGCCCCTTTTTTTATTTTTGGTTCTCTATTGCTGTTGTGTTGCACTCCCAGAGGCCACCATATACATTGGCCCACCTGAGGACTCAGGGAAAAATGAAGGTGGAAGGAAGCATAATTGAGAAAAGCAATTTATTTAGCTTATTTAAAGTTTCACAGAGCATTTAATTATCTTTCAGTGAATAATTCCCTGAAGTTTGCCACCATTTCGTAGAGCCAGAGAAGTAATTCTCTAATTTAAACAGAGGACTGCCTCACTTTTTCTCACCCCCTTCCATCTCTTTCTTTCTCTCTCTCTCAAACATACCTGCCGTTCTATGAACCTGCTTTATTCACCGGCTTCATTGCTCATTTTTCGTAGAGCAGCCAATTTAACACAGGCTTAATCCTGCAGAGAATACTGGTGTGCTTCCAGTTCATTCAGTGATTGACGTCTGGAAAGATCTAATCGAATGCAATGTATTAGCAGGATTGACACTCAGGTGCAGCACTCTGATTCTGTGACTCGGAACAAGGGTTGGTAGGTTTGTGGGAAATTCATTTTTGCAGGCGTTTTCAGAAGAGAAGAAAAGGCGTTGGCTAGAAAACGTTAAGGGAATTGCTTCTGGCATAATCAGTCTGGAGATCGCAAAATCTCTTTTTCTTATTCACTTTTCATTCACTACATTCTAAGTTTTGTCAAGCTGTACATATGTCATTTCCTGGGCATGTAAATAGCAGTAAATGTAACTAAAGTTTGTTGCATATTTAAAACACGCATAATAGTGAGATGAATATTATCTCTTTATATATACATATATCAATAAGGTCAGTAAGAGTTTTTTTTTTTTTTTTTTTTCATTCTAAAGCAATTTTTTTTCAGCAAGGACACATTAATTTGATCAAATAATATCAAATACTTTCTATTCATCAAAAAAAAAACTCTTTCTGCAGAAATATAAAGCAGCAACACTGATAATAAATAATAATACATGTTTTTTGAGCCAAATCAGAATGATTTCTGAAGGATCATGTGACACTGAAGACTGGAGTAATGATGGACTAATGATTTATATATTTATTAAACATGGTTGCATTCATACCTCAGAATTAAAGCAAACTTGTCACGCACACTGAATTATTGTTTTGATTTGTGATTTCTCTCCATAACTGCCAGTTTCCTGCAGCCATATTTTGAAGAAGAACCATGCTAATTTGTTTTCTTAACTATAGCAATTAATGAAGATATACCAGAAAATGACTACACACTGAGACTTGATCTCTTGCAAATTGCAGAGTGTACAGTCAGTCCTACATATTGCATTTGAAAAACAGATTGAGTTGACACCACAAGTTGCCTGGTAACCGTTTCCACTCTTAGTGTTTCTCTTCACTCTTCTTTCTTAGTGTTCAAACTGTTCAATGTAGCAATTTCTCCTCTGTTATGAATCTGTTTATGTATGCTTATACTCTGAGAACGTAGGAACAACCTTTATCACTTCAAAACTGCTCATAGATTAGTGTAGAGTAGAAAGTACCTTCAGAAATAGCTACAGTATCTCACAGAAGTGAGTACACCCTTCACATTTTTGTAAATATTTTATTATATCTTTTCATGTGAGAACACTGAAGAAATGACACTTTGCTACAATATAAAGTAGTGAGTGTACAGCTTGTATAACAGTGTAAATTTGCTGTACCCTCAAAATAACTCAGCAGCCATTAATGTCTAAACCGCTGGCCACAAAAGTGAGTACACCCCTAAGTAAAAATGTCCAAATTGGGCCCAATTAGCCATTTTCTCTCCCCGGTGTCATATGACTCGTTAGCGTTACAAGGTCTCAGGTGTGAATGGGGAGCAGGTGTGTTAAATTTGATGTTATCGCTCTGACTCTCTCATACTGGTCACTGGAAGTTCAACATGGCACCTCATGGCAAAGAACTCTGGGGATCTGAAAAAAGAATTGTTGCTCTACATAAAGATGGCGTAGGCTATAAGAAGATTGCCAAGATCCTGAAACTGAGCTGCAGCACGGTGGCCAAGACCATACAGCGGTTTAACAGGACAGGTTCCACTCAGAACAGGCCTCGCCATGGTCGACCAAAGAAGTTGAGTGCACGTGCTCAGCGTCATATCCAGAGGTTGTATTTGGGAAATAGACGTATGAGTGCTGCCAGCATTGCCGCAGAGGTTGAAGGGGTGGGGGGTCAGCCTGTCAGTGCTCAGTCCATATGCCGCACACTGCATCAAATTGGTCTGCATGGCTGTCGTTCCAGAAAGAAGCCTCTTCTAAAAATGATGCACAAGAAAGCCCGCAAACAGTTTGCTGAAGACAAGCAGACTAAGGACATGGATTACTGGAACCATGTCCTGTGGTCTGATGAGACCAAGATAAACGTATTTGGTTCAGATGATGTCAAGCGTGTGTGGCAGCAACCAGGCAAGGAGTACAAAGACAAGTGTGTCTTGCCTACAGTTAAGCATGGTGGTGGGAGTGTCATGGTCTGGGGCTGCATGAGTGCTGCCGGCACTGGGGAGCTACAGTTCATTGAGGGAACCATAAATGCCAACATTGTGTCATGAATGCCACTGGGACATACTGAAGCAGAGCATGATCCCCTCCCTTCGGAGATTGGGCCGCAGGGCAGTATTCCAACATGATAACGACCCCAAACATACCTCCAAGACGACCACTGCCTTGCTAAAGAAGCTGAGGGTACCTAAACCCTATCGAGCATCTGTGGGGCACCCTCAAACGGAAGGTGGAGGAGCGCAAGGTCTCTAACATCCACCAGCTCTGTGATGTCGTCATGGAGGAGTGGCAACCTGTGAAGCTTTGGTGAACTCCATGCCCAAGAGGGTTAAGGCAGTGCTGGAAAATAATGGTAGCCAAACAAAATATTGACACTTTGGGCTCAATTTGGACATTTTCACTTAGGGGTGTACTCACTTTTGTAGCCAGTGGTTTAGACATTAATGGCTGTGTGTTGAATTATTTTGAGGGGACAGCAAATTTACACTGTTATACAAGCTGTACACTCACTACTTTACATTGTAGCAAAGTGTCATTTCTTCAGTGTTGTCACATGAAAAGATATAATAAGATATTTACAAAAATGTGAGGATCTGTGAGATACTATATATCTGATCTACTTCCTGGATCTAAAGTATGACTGCTATTATAGAAAAAAAATATTAAAGTGCCCCTATTATGCTATTTTAAAGGTTCCTAATTTTGTTCCTGGACAACAACCAATTCGGCTTCAAAAGCGGCCACACAACTGAGACTGCCCTGCTCCCGATTACTGAAATACTGAGATTGGCAAGAGCAGCTTCCAAATCCACAGTACTCATCTTGCTGGATCTGTCTGCTGCTTTTGACACAGTCAACCACCAGATCCTCCTGTCAACCATCATGAAGATGGGCATCTCAGGAACTACACTCCAATGATTCAAATCTTGCCTCTCAGGTAGGTCCTTCAGGGTGTCTTGGAGAGGGGAGGTTTCTAAGACACAACTTCTTGCTACTGGGGTTCCTCAGGGCTCAGTGCTTGGACCACTTGTCTTCTCCATCTACATGTCATCATTAGGATCTGTCATACAGAAACATGGCTTTTCCTATCACTGCTATTCTGATGACACTCAACTCTACTTCTCATTCCAACTAGATAATCCAACGGTAGCTGTTCACATTGCAGCCTGTCTGAAAGACATCTCTGGTTGGATGAAGGACCATCACCTTCAACTCAACCTTGTGAAGACAGAACTGCTTGTGGTCTCAGCCAACCCAGCACTTCATCACAACTTCTCTATTCAGCTAGGTTCATCAACCATAACTTCTTCTAGGACAGCCAGGAACCTTGGAGTTGTGATTGATGATCAGTTAAGCTTCACAGACCATATTACCACAACGGCCTGGTCCTGCAGATTTGCTTTATACAACATTAGGAAGATTAGACCCTTCCTATCAGAGCAGGCCACACAACTCCTAGTCCAAGCTTTTGTTCTCTCCAGACTGGACTATTGTAATGGTCTCTTAGCAGTTCTTCCGGCATGTCCTATCAAGCCTCTGCAGCTGATCCAGAATGCTGCGGCAAGAGTGGTCTTCAATGAGCCGAAGAGAGTGCACGTCACATCTCTCTTCATCAGTTTGCATTGGCTGCCAATAGCCGCATCAAATTCAAAGCACTGATGTTTGCCTACAAGACAACCACTGGCTCTGCACCAAAGTACCTAAACTCGCTAGTTCAGACTTATGCGCCCTCCAAAAGCCTCATGGTACCATCCCAAAGTGGCACGAAATCAAGAACCGTTACCTGGACTGTTGCAAGCTGATGGAACGACCTGCCTATCTCAATTCGAGCAGTCTTTGGCCATTGTCAAAAAACGTCTAAACATCAGCACCTGATTAATTAATACTAGACAAATAGAAAAAAAAAAAAAAAAAAACTTTGGTATGTGTACTGTGCTAGACTAACTGAGACTTGTTATAGCACTTGTATACTGTTGCCCTCTTATTGGTCTGATTGCTTCTATTGTTCTTCTCATTTGTAAGTCGCTTTAGATAAAAGCATCTGCTAAATTATTAAATGTAATGTTTCGGAGGTCTACTACAATAGTTTTACATGCATCCAAGGTCACAAAACACTTTTTCACTTTTATTTTTCTCATAATATATGGTCTCTCTAAACCCCTCCTTTCCGAGAGCCTACTCTGCTCTGATTGGTCAGACTGCCCAGTCTGTTGTAATTGGTCTACCGCTTACAGCATGTGCCAGAAACAAATCATCATATCTAAATTTTAGCTCTGGAGGTTTCCTCATACTTGTATACTTACACTGTGTCTACACCAGACAACAACAGCTAAAAGCTGTCAACACTGAACACGACAAACCGACCATTGCAAAGCACATGGACTATGTCAGAAATAGAACGGGGAATCCGTTTACTGTTGGGAATTTGTTGTGTCGCATCCAGTGTAGACAATATCACTGATTATAATGGGTTCTATTGTCTTTTGACGCGTCGTGTTGCACCACTTGCGTCCGGTGTAGACATGGTGATAGTGATATGAACAGGAACGATGGTTTTGGTTTTACCGTATTAATTCGAGCCCAAGTCCTCATCCTTTTGAAGTGCATGCAAAGTGGATTCAAAGGCAAAGTCGACAACACAAACCAAACTCTTCCGGTCCTTAGCTACAGTGTTTGAGAGCGGGCCAAACCTCGAGCAGAAAGTAAGACTGGAATTATTGATGACTCGTTTCATGCAGTTCAGGCAATAACCCCATTTATTGTGCACATTGATCTTTCAAACTTTAAAGACCTTTTACATTTACAATCAGCTATATTACAGATTACATGAAAGGTAATATCAGAAAAAGCATAATTGGGGCACTTTAATGAGATAATTATTTGTTTGTTTTTTTTTTCTTTTTAGAATAGTAGCTTCTTAAATAGTTTCTCTGGATAGCAAATTTACAATTGTATACTAATATAAAGATGAATCTTAAAGGATTGGTTCACCCAAAAATGAAAATTCTGTCATCATTTAATCACCCAGGAAGTACAGGTTGTTCCAAAACTATGTAAATGTCTTTGTTCTGCTGAACGCAAAGGAAGATATTTGGAAGAATGTCAGTAACTAAACAGATCTCATCCCCCCCATTGACTACCATAGTAGGAAAAATAAATACTATGGAAGTCAGTGGGGGAGGAGATCTGTTTAGTTACTGACATTCTTCCAAATATCTTCCTTTGTGTTCAGCAGAACAAAGACATTTATACAGGTTTGGAACAACCTGAGGGTGAGTAAATGATGACAGAATTTCCATTTTTCCGTGAACTATCACTTTAATGTTTTAATTGTGTAGCAAAATGTAAAGAGCACAAATAATATAGCCTTAAACACATACAGATTTTGTTTTAAAACACTCCTAAAGACATTCATATCCATAGAGGACAAATAAACCATGTAAGCTAAAACTTCATGCTTATAGAATCTTCATTGAGTTTGAAAGTTGGACGGCATTGTCTTACATCCCCTTCTGTCACTAACACCATAACAAGTACGTTAGTGACATAAATCTCACTAATTGAATTTGGATGTAGATGCCCAGCTTGATTTAGAGCCCCGTTTCGTGGGTGGGTGAATTGGAATAGAGTCAGTTGTGGATGCAACATTAACTCCAAGTGGTTTAAATCAGCACACTGCAGACAGACAGCGGTTGGCATGTCAGTACAGAAGGGCATGTAAAATACATGGGGCCTTTTGGGTAACCTTGTGCAAAGTAGTTAATGATTCAGCCGCTCTGGGAATTGGAGATGTTCAACACAGTGTCATGTCTAAAACACTGCTTTTCTTTCTTTTTTTTTTTTTAAATTAATTTATTATTATTATTTTGGGATTTTAAATCATTTGTTGTGGTTGTGGAGCTTATTACAACTGAAACCAAATTTTATCTGGAATATCTGATGGGAGCTGATGATATTTTTGTAAAACAGGCAGTTAAATATCTTTTGAAATAAATGTTTCAAAATTGTAGTTGTCTAGGAATCATTTTGACAATTTTAAAGGGTCAAAAACATGGCACTCTCTTTCCCCCTTAAAACTTGTAATAAAACAAATACTTAAAAAATGCAATTCATATATTTATGCAGTTGTTTTTTTTTTTCTTACAAGTTTTGTTAAAACATTAATATTCATGTGGTGCAACCAACATGCAGAAAAAGAACATAAAAATTGGACTTTATACCTTGAAAAATAACAGATGTTTGAATGATTTTGCATGGATTTTTGGTGTATGGAAAATATGTTTTTACTTTTTACTTAATGGTTACACCACATGATTTTTAGAGTCAATAGATTGAAACTTTACCTGAAAATTAACATTTTTGTAAAGGACCACCACGAATACAAACGTGTTTTAAACTAGATTTCCACCCCCACCCCCCACCCCCCCACTTATCATAGACACTCATAGTTGTAATTTACCCTAATAGAATATTTCATATCTCTGTGCTGGTGGCATGTGTCTTCTTAACTGTTTCCTTCATTATGAGGCTCCTGTACATGCTCACGTCCTTGTAATTTGGACTTTTCTTTAATAACTATTGATGTAAATTAACTAGAAAAGACACCTCAGGTACTGAGAGCAGCATATGAAAGTTAAATTAAGTACTTTTCTTCAGATACACACATTAACCCTGAGCACATTCCAGGACTGCAGTCCCTGTGCGACGCGGACAGAATAACACACTCTCTCCAACAGGTTTCACAAACAGGTAGTTGTGCCATTGAGTTAAAAGTTTCTCCTTTAAGTCTTGCCTAGAAGTCTTTAAATCCGTTCAGCCCATCTCATGTTTTCTGCGTGCAGAGACGATAAAAGAAAAGCAAAACAAAAAGTTTAGGTGAGAGAAGCGCAAGAGAGAAATAGAAGACGAGGGGAGCACCTGAAATACTCACTGTTTTATTTATGAAGGCCCTGCCTGCCACAAAGGAGACAAATTACCTTTTAACAATGTGAAATAGAATTTTGTTTACAAGGCTGCACTTCCCCTTGCTTTTTAAATGAGATTTCTCTATGCTCCCATTTATATCCCCCGGCATTATCATCTCAATCTCTCAAAGCCCTATCGCTCTTAAAGGCAAACGCAGGAAAGAAAGGCATGCATCTCTTCTCATAAAACCAGCCATTAGGAATATTCGCAAAAGCAACACCTCTGTCTGCACTAGTCCAGCTCGATGCTAATTTGTTGCCATAGGGAGCTTTTGCGGCTATGGGTTATTTAAAGCTGGAGCTCTATTGCTAGAGAGAGAGAGAGAGAGTCTGACCCTCAGTAAGAGGTCACGCTTCTGGATATCTCTGGCACTGAGTGGCCATCTGTAGAAGAACAGAAGGTTAAAAGTATGCAGGGCCTGTAGCAATGTAAAACAGAGATGAAAGGGAGAGAGAGAGAGATAGAGAAGAAAAAAAAGAGCAAGCAGGAGAGAAGTGCATTTTAAGAGCTTGTTGTATTATGGGGTTCTGCCCATACTGACCTGAGAACATACCATAAATCAGCAGTGCAACACTCCAGCCAAAAGTAAAATGGAAAAGTCTCATGGACATTCTGAGTTAATTTATCTTTAGCTTTTTTAGTTCTCCATTATTATCGTGGGCCTCTTGACAAGGATTTTTTTTAAGCTTCTTTTGAGCACATACTATATACATTTGAAGTGTCTTTACTAGGTGTAATACTAATGGACTCTTTTTAAATGGGATTTCAAGCATTTTTGTATAACATTGCAAATCTTCTGTGTTCTCTACTATATCCTATATTTAAATAACAAATTATATAACTTAAGGTAGGGCTTTGCAGCAGAGACAGTATGGGGAGGCACTGATAAAACAATTCTGATCATTATTTTCTTGTTTCTTATATATATTAGAAAAAACTTTCAAATAAATCTCCAATATAGGCCAATTAAAGAATTTTTAAAATTGGCAAATAACCAATAGCTGGCAGGACTTATTTTTACTTGTCAACTTGTCTTCCAGAAAAGTAATCGGTCAACCGTCAGTGGGTCAGTGCTTATTCCTTGTGTAAACTACTCAACATATTGTTTATGTGCCTCATCAGCGGTTCATTACTGTATTCCAGAGTGTGTAAGTGGACAGAATATCTGCACAGCTAAGATTGTGAGAAGTAAAAACATGCATATCTCCATTTCTGGAATAATGAGGCTTGCATTACCTATGTTTCCATCCAAAGTTGTGAATTTAACTTGCGCGCAAAAATGGGATATCGCATAAAACATTTTTGAATAAAGCAGCCTTTACATGTGTTTAAGAGAGGAGGGGAAATTGGCGCAAAATATCTGTAATAAAAATGGAAGTTGCTGCAATCAGGCAAGCCATTGTGGCCCTTTCTTCGGTAACACTTTATTTTGATAGTCCCTTTAGTGTGGCTGCATGATTTATAGCGATTTATTGCAATTTTATCGCACGTGATATTTTATGCGCAGCTTGTCAGAGCTGTACGGCTCTGTGATCAGTGGTAAATGCTTGTCCATCTGAAAGCCAGAAGGCGCTGTAGCGCAGAAACTCTAAATATGCTGTAGATAACGTGTCATTCCAGGAAATCCCTATGGGCATCATACTATTGCTGTAGCTGAATAAACAGAAGATTGAAAAACTTTGATTAAACATGACTAATAAACACATGACTGCCTTATTCTGTGTAAAAAGTTACATCATCTCACAGAAGGAGGCTCAGCTGTCGTTTGGAGTAAAAACATGTTATTAAATGTTGTCTTTTGTTGGACAAGATGTTTTCAAATGTATATTATAAGCGACTCAAACTCGCAGTGCTTTCAGATGGATTAGCATTTGGAGCCATACTTCACTGACAAGCTGCGCATAAAAAAATAATCGGTGCCTTTTTGTTTTCATAATCGCACTAAGAATTGCGTTTAAGCGCAATTTTTTTCGTATTGTGCGATAAATCGTGCAGCCCTGCACTTTAGACAATCTGTTGTCTATAAGTAACGTTGCATCTACATGTCAGCTAACTCTCATTAGAGTGTTAGTTAAGTATTAGTAGACTTTCTGCTTAATATTTGTTAATACTTAATTTTGATGGTCCCCAACAGACATTCTACTGACTATGAATAATTTTGCAAGTATGTCAACTTATTCCACTAACCTTAACCCCTTATTCTACTAACCCTACCCCTACCCCTAACTGTCTACTAATACTCAACTAATACTCTAATTGTCACTTATAGTCAACAGAATGTCTAAAATAAAGTGTTAGTTTTTTCTCTATCATAAATAACTTGTGCCTCACACAGACGAAATGCAATAAACGCAGTCATGTTATCTTGCATACGGATGCCTGTTTGAGAAGGCAATTGTGTGAGATGCTTCTGGGAGTGATTAAACCAGATCATTTTGATGACAGACTTTGGCTCAGGTAAAACAAACATTTGAGATGTTGTGCAATGAAATTGGTCCACTGGTTGATCCAGTTATCCAGTTGCATCCAATGTTAAGGTCACGTTTTTTTGTTGCACATCAAGGGATTTATTCGGTAAATTTGTTTCCATCGTAGTTTATGTGCATGTCTTCTTATCAGATAAAAAAAAAAAAAATTGTATCTGCCACAATTGAGCACATATGATTTTTATGTGAATTTTTAGAATTTATGCACATACTGGCATTTCCACTCATCGTTTTTTATGCGATATCCCAAAATGTGCATAAAAATAGGTGGATGGGAACATATCTATTATCATAAATATTACAAAGTACAGTCACACTCCATTTACTTGTCAGCAATACTTGATTCATTTCAGAGCAATTCTCGAGAATTTTTCTCGAGAATTCTAATCGACTTATCGCGTAAACCCCTATACTATGGTCCTCCTTATTTTCACTCTCTGAAATTAAACATGGAAAGAACCTGCTGTCTGTGTATTCCAGTTACAAAGTACATCATGTTTTGCGTTTCTCTGAACAACCAGGAATTGTTAGGGTTTTTGTATTTTTACAGCTTTTATGAATGCATTATCATAGCATCTGTTTTCATAAACAAATACAAACTTGCTGATTAAATGTACATTAACTTGGATTTCCTTTGTGGCTATAGAATTGTTTTTTTGTATTAAGCACTACCCTGTCTAGGCTGTATAATGTGCTCTTTGTTTAAAAATCAAAAGATCAAAGTTTTTTTTTTTTTGTAAGAATAGCCTTATGTCGGCCAAGGATTTTTAAGGTAGTTTTTCACTGAATATCAACAATACACACTTTTTAAGGTCAACATTTGCATTACCGACCCAATTAGGCCAAGGGTGCAAAATATGAACACTCTCTCCAGTGATAACCTTCTAGACCAGACACTGCTTACAATTTGGTTAACAAATTTTATTTACAACACCAGAAGTACTTTAGAGTGAGTCTGACCCAAAATCTATTTTATTCTGTGAGGAATAAAAGTCTGCAATCATATAAAAGAGGAAACATGCTCTTTTATGTACCTCCACAACAATTTGTAGAAGTTGACAGTAGTTTCTTTCACTGTTCTCAAAAAAAAAAAAAAAGTCTGGGTCTTCTGTGAGGGAGATTTTGTGGATTTTCAGACTGAAGCCAGATGATGTGTGGATCTTTGTGATATACTGGATGTTTTTAATACTCAAGTTCACAACTAAATATAGCATTAGATGCAGGGGATGTAGTACAGTGTGCCTTTTGTTATGCAAAATATATTGTTTTATTACTTAGTATGGAATATTATAATTACAGAATAGCTCACATTGTTTAACTACACTATCTAAGATTGTTTTTAAAAGTCTCTGAGAAAGGCTGCGTTCATTTGATTAAAAATACAGTTAAAAAAGTTATTCTGTGTAATATTTTTACTATTATTAATTTAAAATAGCTGTTTTGTATTTTAATATATTTTAAAATTGTAATTTATTCCTGTGATTCCTGTGAAGCCGAATTTTCTTCAGTGTCACATGATCCTTCAAAAAATTATATCATAAATACTATCAATATTGAAAACAGTTGTGCTGCTTAATATTATTTTGGAAACTTTTGAAATGCAGTGTATTTTCGGATTGACTAACAGAGTTTTCTGGTATTTATCAGTATTATTTTATTTTATTTATCAGGATTATTATAAATATTAGTATTATAAATTATGTATTTATCAGTATTATTTTGTTTTATTACTTTATTTTAAAGCTTTAATGTTCAAATACATTCTCATAGCTAATATTATTGTCCTGCTTGCATCTTCAAAACTTGCATTATGTTGTCAATTGCTTATTTAAAGAACTAAATATAATTTTGTCTCCACAGGTATGTGACCACATTTTAGTTTTTCTTCTTAAAACTAAGGAGACAAATATTATATGATATATATTAAATCGTTCTTATACATGAATTGTGATCAGTCACACATCATTATTCATATTTATACATTAATTCTTGTTACATGGTTTCAAAGAATCCATAAAACAGTCTCTGTAAGACTCTTATTATTTTAAGAGAATAATAGCTATTTTCAGTCTCTTTACTCAACATTTCGTAAAGGACAAGCAGAAATTTGTACACATTTTAAGTTAAGCAATCAACCACATTGGGTAATTTAAATTTAAAGATTTTTTTCTAGTTTACGGTGTGCAGTGAGGACCCTCTCTGTGTGCTTCTCCATTTGTATTTGGCCTCTAACAAAAAGGCCAGAGACCAAGCTAAAATAACACATCCATTATTTTCACCTTAAAGATCGAACGGCCACCACAATCTAGGCCCAAACCACTGTTTTTCCATTTATTTCTGTGCTTGATAAAAGAAAAAAACCCACAGAGTGACACAGGTGTATTGGAGTCATTAAACACTATAGTGAGAAATGTGGCACACTTGGCCTGGCCCTCTTCACTGTGTGATTGATTGGGTTGTTGACCCTCTCCACCCCTCTGCCACTTCCTGTTCCAACGGCCAGTGTACAGTGTACTTTGTGGTTCTGCTGTTTGTATCTCGGTAATGCTTCTAAATATAGGCTATTTTGCTTCTCGCTGTTTAATTGATTTAGATCGTTGCATTCTCTCTAAATGACAGATGTGATTTCTTGACATGCTGCTTTAGTCGAACTGCAACACTCCTAATGCATGCACTCATTTGCAAACTGTTGAACTAGCTTGTAATTGATATTTCAAAGTACCATCTGGAAGGCACAAAAAACAATTGTTTTCAGCTCCTAATGACTAAAAACAGGGGAACACAAATTATTCCCGGGGTGAGGGGCTTATTCCTTTTCACGTGTTTTGTAAATATGTAAATATCTGCAAATTAAAGCTGTTTAAATAGCACTCCCGCTTTCATTAAATGTTATAAACTGGTAACGGTTCCACACCTCATCACCCTTGCAAAAAGATGAACACATCTCTGAATTTAATTTCTTTCTCATTTTGCCTGCAATTACTGCATTGGTCTGCTATATCTCCTTCCCTAACAGCAGAATTTATTTTCCCTCTGAAAAATACCACGCTGTTGCTATCGACTGCTTATTGCTATGGAGATCTTGAGTACTTCCTGAGAATTCTGGCTCTATTTTAACATTTGCATAATGCTGTCAAGTAACAAAGGTAATCTTGATTATAAGTGTTATTTGACATTTAAAGCATTTCTGTGATTTAGAAGGTCATGTGAATGTAGATCACTCACAAATTTGATAGTATTTTGTCTCCCAAATGGAATTTCATAATAATGCCAGTTTATAGTACTGTGTATGTGCTCCATCCATCCATCCATCCATCCATCCATCCATCCAAATAAATTTATTTAAAAAATACTAAATACACAAATAACAATAAATGTGCACAGATGGCAATAAATGCAATTTATTTATTTACTAATTTACTTATTTAAAAGTACATGCATTTTGCAGAAGAAAAATGTTTTGGTTGTGCTTCAGCTCTGGGTGTATGCGGTTATCCTATATTGCTCATAAAACATTTACTACTGGGCTTAAGTGATATAACCAGTTTAACTGGAAAACTGCCAATTCTCTGGAGGTTCGAAATTTAGGGTGCACTATATCAACCTTTCTCACTCGTTGTGACAACTAACTAGAGATGCACCGATCGACTGGTAACTGTTTTGTTGCCACAGGCAGTAACATCAGCTGTGTGTTCTCACTCTCTTCTATCCGACGGCGAAGTGACACACAGCCGCCTCTCACTCACTCGTGCCCATAAGACTATTGGCGCCAGCATGCCTCCCATTTTTTGTGACTGCGCGTACTTGTCACTAGGCTACAAAAGCACCACCTGTGCATGCGCTGGAAAAACAGCATAAACGTGCTGTCCGCAGCTGTCCACGTATGCGTCCGAACTGGAATATAACCAAGGCTTGAGTCTCAAGCAGCTTGTGAGTTGTAAATACCAAAATGACTGGCTTACTGTGACTGTGCTTAACGGTCAAACACACACAAAATTCATGTTAAAATGCCTGTCTTGGCGAGTACCCAGTTAAACACAGTTTTGGAATCAAATTAGTTGAGAAAGATAATTCAAGTTGTGTAACAGTATTTTGGATCCATGCATAAACTCTTAAAGTGACAGCAGTCTAATATTTCTGCTGTTATCTATCATGTTAACCAAAGAGCAAGACACTCTCTGCTCTTGACTGAATAACTTTTGTATCTAATTGTAAGCATTAATCTGTATTTAATTTTTACAACGAAGACTACCCAGTGTTATTGTCAGGACAGAGGGGTGAGTGAACACAGATGTTTATTGAAACAGTCCAGGTACGTATAACGAGACTAGACAATGATGTGAAGGGACTGAGAGTCTTTATAGTGTCCTGGGTGATGGGATGTAGGTGCAAGTGATTAGCATTTGGGAGACTATGAACGAGTGGGAGGAGCATGGCGATCTGGTGACGACGCGTTGGTGTTGGTGGGTGCTGGCTGTGACTCCGTGACAGTACCCCCCCCTCCACAGGCGGCTCCTGACGACCAGATGGGGCGACGACGACGGGGTCTACCTCGACCCCGGGGAGCAGGGCAGGCCTCTTGGAGCTGGTGGAAAGCTTCTCGGGCAGATAGAGTCCAGGACAGAGACTTGGACCGACCTTTGAGGAGCGAGGTGAGGGGTGCACTGAGGAGACTGTAGTTGTGGATGAAGCGACGATAGAAGTTCACAAACCCTAGGAAACGATGTAACTCTTTCACGGTGATAGGAAATGGCCAGTTGCGGATGCTTTCCACCTTCTTCTTTCCATCTGGATGCCGTGTTGGTTGATGATGTAGCCCAGGAAGTGCATGGAGGTGATGTGGAACTCGCACTTCTCCAGCTTGAGGTATAGATGGTTGAGCCCATTGTAGCGCTCGTCCAGCGAGCAGAGAGATGACGAGCGCTACCCGGCATCGCTCGGTGGAGGAGCCCAGTTGAGACTGGGCTTCCTGGTAGAGTGAGCACTGTAGGAGAAACCTATTTCTTTCCTGAATATACTGTAGGGCCTATACCCACCTGAAAAACTTAAAAAATCTCTCTTTATTCTATTGCATTTATTTGTGCTGTTGTTTAAAAAAAATTTATTTGTCCTTTTACTCATTTTTTTTGTGTAAATAAAATTTTGCATTGAAGTAGATTTTTGTTTGTATATGCTGTCAATTATAATTATAATAAAGCACGGGTGAGTGATGTATGTACGCAATTTCCCGCAAAAACCATCTCGACAGGTCCAAAATATGAACACTTTTACATTTTGTTAAATTTGAACAAAAATGTTAGTGTCTTTAGTACCTTTACATTTGCACAGATGACAAATTTATTTAAATAAATGAATACATACATTTGCTCTGATTATAATAAAAGCAATTTATTTATGTATTTGTATAAATAAATTTGCACAGATGACAATACATTTTATTTATTTAAATTTGCACCAATGACAAATTTATATGAATACATGAATGCAAATGAATACATTTGCACCGATGACAATAAATGTATTTTATTTATTTTAAAAAGGTAAGATTCTCCATAATCTCTTCATGTGAAAAGCTAAATTTAAAATTGTTCTTTGCCATTCTTTCAGTAACCAGACTAACCAGGTTAAGACGGGTCTGAGTATTTGGTGAGGGATGGTCTTGAACTGACGACCGCTTCTCTGTTTATTTTATTTTCTGTGTGGAGGCAGCTGAAGTTACCATTATGATGCTGCATACAAAGCAAAGTGAAGGTAGCAATTTGGGTTGTGGATTCCAGAAATTAAATCCTACCAGTTTACTGTAGCTCCATGAGCTCTGTATATATTGTAAACAACACCCAAAGTTATCTGGGTTTAGTTTTGAATGACTGGAAGACCCTTGAGATTATGTGTGTTGCTTGCAAAACAGTTTGATTAAAAATAAGCATAAAAACAACTTTAGAATGTGAGCTTGAAATGTTATGAAACACCATTTGCATTTTACTTATATAATCTGATGTATTTCTGAGTGAAACAGGAGATTCAGTGAGAAAAAAGTGGGACTTGATTCTATCTAGTACATTTTGCCAGATTCTCATTTTTAATATAATCATTAACAACACTGAAAAGAGCACTGCTTTGGCAAAAAAAATAAAAAAATAAAAATAAATAAATAAAAAAATCCACTTTTCTGAACTAGTCATTAGGCTTCGCAAGGAAGAAATTCGGTATCTTTTCAAGCATTACCAGAATCATTTATGAGGATGTTTGAAGTTATTATGTGAGAACGAGAGATAATATATTCTTGTTGCTTCTTACTAAAAGCCTTCCTTCTGTTCTGCTTCTTTGCTGTAATGTTGTGCAATATAACTAACAATAAATGTATATGATCAAAGAAGGATCGGTTTATTAATTGCCCCCACAGGTGCATAGATGAAAGTGAATGGGGTTCAGATTGACCAGCACCCACTACCATCTCTCTCCTTCTCTCTCTCAGCAAAAAACTTTTTTTTTTCTTTCTTTTTGTTTTTTTTGCTGCTCTCTCTGTAATACAACTCATTATCCATTTGCTGAGAGCATTGTTGTATAATTGAAGGGTCAATACTAAACCGTTCCTCCTTCTTCATGTAGGAAGACATTCATTAATCGGGTAGATGATTGATCAAGATGGTCTAGATGTTCTCCCTGCTTATCAAAAAAACCTCTTAAACTAGCAAACCTGATCAGGCTGTAAATACCTCAACTTAAGGGGGTATGTACACTTAAGCACTTCTTGCATTTTTTTTTTTTTCTGCTCTGGTCATGAAAAGACCAAGTTTAAAGATAAATGCAAGAAACATAACAATATGACCACTCATTCAACCAGGTGTCACTCACTCAAGCCTGTATGAATTTCTTTCTTCTGCTGAACACAAAAGAAGATATTTCAAAGAATGTCAGTAACCAAACAATTGATAGACCCCACTGACTTCCATAGTAGACATGTGCTGATATTCGGTAATACGATATATCATGATAATAAAATAATTGTGGGCACTTCAAAATACTGTGAATAATTATTTATTATGAATTATTCAAATTTTATAATAAATTTCAAGAATGCTTTCCCCATCAATCGTATAACATGCACAACACCGCTGTATTCTGCGTCAAAGGGAAACGTGCACTTAGAAGTAAACAAGCCCAATGTGCATAAAAAGCACAAGGCGGAACGAGTGAAGGAGATGCGCTGAATGAAAGTGCACGTTCACTCTCTGACAGCAGAGGGCACTGATGGAACAGCATAAATGCAGTGGTTACCCCGGAAACCTCGTAAACAGTTTTTAAAATGCTTCAAGCAGCCATTCATTTTTTTGTATTCGCAATGTTGTCCATCACAGGACCAAATACTTAATACTTAAAGTCTTAATAGGCTGTTTATTTTCAAACTTAAACATTTTTATATTTTAATCTGAACTATAACATGCCCTATTATGATTGAAAATGTTCTGATTATTTGTTATTGTTCAGTAACACATAGTGAGCTAAGTTTGAGCTAAAACTAACAATGATAAGTTGTATTTTTTAACTAACATTAACAAAACAAAAAAAAAAACCCTTCTGTAACAAATGTAGCTATTGCTCATTCTTAACCTTAGTTAATGCATTGCTAAATAATGTTAAATAATGAGACCTTATTATAAAGTGTTACCTGTTGTTTTTTATAATTCTTTTGCACTTTAATCTGTTTGAAACATTTTACTTTTTTGTGTGTGTATTGCGTTATTGTATTTAAATTTTCTTAAACCTGTTACACTATGACAACACTTTTTTTGCAACTTATTTCAATATCGTGAGAATACCGTATACCGTTTAGCAGTTTAGCAGTTATCGTAACATGAAAATTTGATACCGTCATATGCCTATTCCATAGTAAGGAAAAAAATACTATGGAAGTCAATGGGGACCCTCAACTGTTTGGTTACCCATATTCTTCAAAATATCTTCTTTTGTGTTCAGCAGAACAAAGAAATTCATACAGGTTTAGAACAACTTGAGGGTGAGCAAATTATGACAGAAGTGTCATTTTTGGGTGAACTATGCCTTTAAGTGGACTAAACAGTTGAGGTAGAAGCACGTGTGTAACAATATATTGGATCCGTGCAGCTCTTAAAGTGACAGCAGCCTAAAAAACCTGCTTCCGTCTATGTGCTTAATGTTAATCAAACAACAATAGACAAACAGAAAATCACTCACTGCTCTTGACTGAATAACTTTTGTAGCTTTAATAAGAGTCAGTATATATTTAATTAAAACAGTAAAGAACAAGCCAACCCGATCTCACTGTAATTTGTACGTATTTTATGAGGTGGCTAATTCATACAAAACCTCACTTGTACGATTTCATACGTTTTTTGCTAAATCGTATGTATTTTACGAGTTGCTGAATTTGTATGAATTCGTACAAATGTCCTACCCCTAACCCCTCCCCTAAACCTATCCGTCACTGAGGTTTAGACAAACAATTGATGGACCCCATTGACTTTCATAGTAGACGTGTTGATATTCGGTAATACGATATATAACGATAATAAATATGCACAATATTGTTATCGTGGGCACTTCAAAATACTGTTAATAATTATTTATTATGAATTATTCAAATTTTATAATAAATTTTAAGAATACTTTCCCCATCAACCATATAAAATGCACAACACCGCTGTATTCTGCGTCAAAGGCACACGCGCACTCAGAAGTAAACAAGCCCAGTGTGCATAAGAAGCACAAATCGTATGAAATCATATGAGTGAGGTCCTAGTCAACTCATTATCTCATTACATGGATTCCCTGCACCTGCACATCCTCATCAGCACTTAAGATAAATACTCACCTCTCCTGCACTCCCTTGTCTGTCCTTGTCATTGTTTAGTTAGTTGTTTTGTTCCTGCTCCAGAGTGTTTTTGTGTTATAGTTATTGTGAATAAACCTTCGTTGCTGCTATTTGATCCTGCATCCTCTCCTTGTTTGCAACCAGCCCTGACAGAAGGACAGACCTCAACATATGGATCTTGCAGCAGCAAACAACATTATCCTGGCTGAGGACCACCTGTGCGGACTGCGGCAGAATGGCTGGCCTTTGGAGAGGTATGTGGAGGTGTTTCTTGAGCTCTCCCATCAGGTGAGCTGGCCTGATGCCTCCCTCAATGCCTGTTTTCTGATAGGAATGGATAAGGATACTATTCATTATAGCGAACCTGCTTGTTATTTCTTCCTAGTCGAATCTCGTGCCTCGTCGCAAGATGGCCACCACGCCTGAGTCCTAGGTCGAGATGGCCGCCGCCACGCCTGAGTCCTAGGTCGAGATGGCCACCACCACGCCTGAGCCCTCAGTCAAGATGGCCGCCGCCACACCTGAGCCCTCAGTCAAGATGGCCGCCGCCAAGCCTGAACTCTCAGTCAAGATGGCCGCCGCCACGCCTGAACCCTCAGTCAAGATGGCCGCCGCCAAGCCTGAACTCTCAGTTAAGATCCGACTTCGACCTTGGTGACCGAGCCTAGGGTCTGGGCCAAGGCCACGGAACCCGAGGAGCCTGCCACGCCATAGCGTCCCGAACGGCCAGCCCTGCCGTGCTGTCCCGAACGGCCAGCACCACTGGGCCTACTCCACCATGGTGCCCGGAATCCCTGACCCGTCATGGCTCTGTCCTGGAGTCTTCCACATATCCACATATCCATATCCACCTGCACCGTCACTCCCCTGTCAAGACTCCAGGATGCCTGCCCTCCCTCCCTGGTTGTTCCATATACAACGCAAAGGGAGAGGGGAGTACTGTCATGATCACTAGCTCTGTCACCTTCCCGAGACTACATTTCCCAGCATCCCTCCTGATCCACACCTGCACCCAGTCAGCTCATCATCTCATTACATGGATTCCCTGCACCTGCACATCCTTATCAGCACTTCCGATAAAGACCTCTCCTGCACTCCCTTGTCTGTCCTTGTCATTGTTTAGTTGGTTGTTTTGTTCCTGGTCCAGAGTGTTTTTGTGTTATAGTTATTGTGAATAAACCTTTGTTGCTGCTATTTGGTCTTGCATCCTCTCCTTGTTTGCAATCAGCCCTGACAGTACGAGTGAGTTTGTATGAATTTGTACGAATTAGCCACATTGTAAAATACATACGAATTGGTCGTGAGACAGCGTTGAACAAGCACAAAAAGAATGTGAAACATGTATGTTGGTTTTATCATTTCCAGTTTTTAAATATAATTTAACGAGTTATCACATATCACACTTTTCTTTTTTTCCTGAGCATGGTTTGATATTCTCCCATCTGTGCTGACTCTGCTCTCACTCCCTTTTAACTCTTTGCTTCTGAACATTTAACGCTGACAACAAAGAAGATGAGACACATGACAGCTGTTGCCATTTATACCACAATAGTCAAATCAACTTCTATTAGCCACGTTTAGCAAAATTGTATTATTTTATACTTGCATATAGCATGGGGGTTTACCAATACCCATACTGCAATTGAGCCACATTTTCTGGGGTATGTGATCATTATTATCAGTATGTTGGTTGTTCGCTTCATATCCCTTAACAGTAAAATAAAAAGGATGATATGCTGAGATGGATGAAAATTGCATTTGCTGCCATTGTAATTCTACATCATACACCTGGCCCGCTGTGTTAAATCGATATTCGCACACGCTCATGTGAGCAGTCATGCAGAGGTAAATCCTGTGGGGAGATCAAGCACATGACATTTCCTGTGTTCTCAAGGTCACCAGCCTTGATTCTCTCTCAATGAAGCCTACAGATAAAGACAGATGACCCTGATATATACTAATAGAGGGACATTAAAGGAGAGAGCTCACCAAAATGCCTCGCCGCGCAGTTCACGGCAGAATAAATTACCCCTTCCATGCCTCGCCTCTGTTAAAATGATCACCCCATGCCTCTCGAGTAGAACTGGCATCTCATATTCACACATCACTTCACAATGTACTGCTCATACTAATAGGACAGGACTTAAAGACATGAGAGGCGTCTATCATTGTGCCAGGTGTCAGATGTGAAAATGTAGGTTTGATTATTAAAGCCCCCTTTATAGAAGTCATTTTGTTAAGTTCAGTAGTTAGTGACATGGTCTAAAATCATCAACACTGTGTAGGGTCCAAATTTAACAGCAAGTGCTAAATGTAAGTAAGAAGTTGTAGAGTTTCTTGCCATTTTGATTATAAATTTAGATTAAAATATTAAGACCCTCACTGATGCCTATTTTGTTTTTCTTTAGAATAGTGGCCAGTGTTGGGGAAGGTTACTTTTAATTGTAATGCATTACAATATTGCGTTTCTTTTATTTTACGTTGTCACGTTGGTCATATTCATGCTCTGTTGGTTGGGGTTTTGTGTTTAGCTCCTTTTGTGACTGCCTGAGTTAATTGTTTCCTTGGTTACTCATTAGTTAATTATTCTTTTCAGCTGTTCCTGTTTAGTTTGCTAACAGTAAAAAGCACAGAAGAAGAGACAAAGAGTCAGAGCATCTCCAAAACTGCAGCTCTTTGCAGTTCCTGGTCTGCAGTGGTCAGTATCAAAAGTGGTCAAAGGAAGGAACAGTGGTGAACCGGCGACAGGGTCATGGGTGGCCAAGGCTCATTGATGCACGTGGGGAGTGAAGACTGGCCCGTGTGGTCCGACCCAACAGATGAGCTACTGTAGCTCAGATTGCTCAAGAAGTTAATGCTGGTTCTGATAGAAAGGTGTCAGAATACACAGTGCATCGCAGTTTGTTGCGTATAGGGCTGCCAATAGTGGGCACGTGAGCATCAGAACTGGAACACGGAGCAATGGAAGAAGGTGGCCTGTTCTGATGAATCACGTTTTCTTTTACATTCCGTGGATGTCCGGGTGCATGTGCGACGCTTACCTGGGGAACACATGGCACCAGGATGCACTATGAGAAGAAGGCAAGCCGGTGGAGGCGGTGTGATGCTTTGGGCAATGTTCTGCTGGGAAAACTTGGGAAAACTGCCATCCATGTGGATGTTACTTTGACAGGTACCACCTACCTAAGCATTGCTGCAGACCATGTATACCCTTTCATGGAAACGGTATTCCCTTTCAGCAGGATAATGCACCCTGCCACAAAGCAAAAATGATTCAGGAATGGTTTGAGGAGCACAACAACGAGTTTGAGGTGTTGACTTGGCCTCCAAATTCCCCAGATCTTAATCCAATGGAGCATCCATGGAGGTCTCACCTCGCAACTTACAGTACTTAAAGGATCTGCTGCTAACATCTTGGTGCCAGACAACACAGCACACCTTCAGGGGTCTAGTGGAGTCCATGCCTTGACGGGTCAGGGCTGTTTTGGCAGCAAAAGGCAGACCAACACAGTATTAGGAAGGTGGTCATAATGTTATGCCTGATCATTGTATATATTGGCGAACGTTTAAGAATAAAATAAGAATATGCTTCTATGCTCACCAAGGCTGCAATTATTTAATAAAAAAAATACAGTAAAAACAGTAAAATTGTGAAATAGTATTACAATTACACTTTTCTATTTTAATATTTTAAAATGTAATAATTTATTCCTGTAATGAATTTTCAGCAGCCATTACTCCAGCCTTCAGTGTCACATGACCCTACAGAAATCATTCTAATGTGCTGATTTGGTGCTCAAGTAACATTTTGCATTATCAATGCTGAAAACAGTTATGCTGCTAAATATTTTGTGTTTTTGTTTAATCTGGGTTAAATGCACAGTATGTTACATTTCCTCATGAAAAGCCATTTAAAATCATAGGGCCTCATGCTCATGTTTTAAGAATGAGGCTCATACAGTGAATACAGTAATTGAAATCTGCTGCTTTCTGAGAGAAAATACATTTGCTAGAAAACTTAAGCATCTTAACAACAATATTCCCAGGTATTTTTAGATACCATGTTGAAATTTACTTTAACAAACTCTCAGCACCTCATCGCATTTACCCTGAGCAGCATTCACACTGTCTGTCAGTGGAGGGGCAATTCCCACATGCTAGTCAACTTTAACAACCTTCAGATACACTCTCAGCCATGACTGCCAGGGTGAATTTGTAATTAAACCTCCTGGTTAACAGGAACACCTGCAATGAAGGAATAGATTTAGAGGAGCGGTGGAGAGATAGCAAATTCTAAATTTCATTAGAGATCAGAAGGACTACAGAGGGCTCGTAAGAGCTTCTGAGGATGAAACACAAATTTGCATTCAGCAAGGCTCTCCGTTGGTGTCTTACAGACAGCTTGCCCAAGTAGGAAATATTACGAAGTACCTTCATATTGATGTTTTGACAAGGCACAGAGAAACACACGTAGGGAACAAACATCTATGCTTGAAAACAAATAAATCAATGGGGCTGGCCTTTGTCCAGTTGTTAGCTCAGTTCATCTCTGTGTTCAAGCTGAAAGATGATCACGTATATGATTAAATGTGTATAATTACTGCATAATTATTTATCATAGGTATGGCTCCCCATTTGTTTAAAAAAATACTTTTTTAAACTTTTTTAAACTAAAATGGTTGCTGAAATGTGAGGGGTGTACTCACTTTTATGAGATGCTGTATGTCAGCGCTAGCATTAGTTCTTTTTCATAGCTTTTTGTATTTAATAACTTGATTAAACCTCATACACATTTAAAAGATTTTAACTTGTTTTTTATTCTCTTTTGTTTAATTACAGTATTTTTTTTTTTAACAGATAATTCTGCACACTCATAATGCATGCCATTAACATTTAAAACAGTCAGTATTTTTGCAGTTATTTTGATGATGCGAGTGACACAGAAATTATGCACTTCACCTTTAAGAATAACACAAGCACCTTTTAGCATTCCCCGAAATATACAGCACCACAATAAGCTCTCTCCGTGCTTCCTTTTTCCTCTGCATAATTAACACGTTGCACTTTCAGAGGAGCAGAAAAGCCTCTTCCGGCTGCATTGTGAAACTGTCACTAGGTGGAGACCTTAATCTAGAGATCTAGAGAGGAAGAGAGAAATGGGGTGAACGATACATAAACATGGTCACAAAGCAGAGTCCTTGTATTTGACAACCCTGACGGGAGGAGGGGATGCAAACCCCGACTAACATTATCTTTCTACCTCATACGCACCAAAGCTGTACAAACAATATACCCTACAGTTATTTGTTTTCCTACTGTATTTTCCTTTGGGAGTATGGGTGGTGGATGGAAAACGCAACCCCATTATTACAAGACCGTGTCCTTTTTGTTGAACCCTTGTGTTGAATGAAGTTTACACTTTGAGTTCTCATTAATAGATCTGCTGCTCTGCCACCACCCAGTTAGTCTGAATTGCTGTTGCTTGGCAACAGTGAAATATCTATCCCCTATTCCTCCTCTCAACATGGCAACTTTTTGTGAATAATCAATGTGTTATGTGCAAGGCTAAACATTTGTAGCATGATTAGTGGGATACGGTGACCCCCCCCCCCCCCCCACACCCCCCACACCCCCCACACACCCCCCATACACACCCCACTCTTTCCAAAATTGCTTATGGAGGAAACGAATGCAGTCAAGGTTATGACAAAGTTAATGGGCAATTTGTAGGTATTGTTTCTTCCCCATCAAGTGTTTTATATGTGCAGTCGTGTCTGTGGCGACTTTAGGAGAAAGTAAAGAGCATCTTTATCTTCACTATCCTTAGGGGTGGATAATATGATCAAAATTGTTATTTCACAATATTTCACTAACTACCTATATATATATCGTAGGTGAAATGTAGGTCTAGAATGTATATATTTGTTGTATGATTAATGGAAAAATGCTAATAATGCTACAAATATATCACGATAGTTTTGTTTTATTTTAGTTATTAAAAATAACAGAACAAAAAAGCAAATTACAAACAATAGAACAAATATAATAGAACAAAGATACAAATTAAATAAAGTCTTTCAGCTACAGTAGGTTACTCAATGTAGTAAGAAATACTACAGAAATTAAATAATCAAATGTAAAAATAAAATAATGTAAAAATAAAATACTTCACTGTATGAATTAAATTTAAATGTATTCTTATTAAAGAAACAAAAGTTTTTATGTTGTGCTTAACCCCGGGTTATTGTCATTCTTAACTCATTTAACCCTGGGTTAGCACTGCGTTTTACCTTTTTTATGAAACCCTGCTCTTGGATCAGAGTTAGCACCACTTTTGCGTTGTTAACCCCTGCATTTCGGTGCCAAACGTGTGCAATGTATAGTTGCTAAATGCTTAGCAACCGCGTGCCTCATATTTACATGTATTGGGCAGTCACACAAAGACTGGGTGTTGTATAAACAGTAATTTCAGCGTTTGAAGGAAAAAATGTCAAATGTGACAGAAAACGCATCAATTGGAGTGAAGAAGAGACAATCTTACCTGTGTAGTCTGAAAGTCTAATCAGACTGATAGCACAGTCGGCAGTATATAATATGAGGATGCGCAATGCTAGAGTGTTTATATAAACAGGCTGCATGCTGCTTTCGTCCAATCAATGATACTGACACCACAAATATGCAAATAAGGACATTAAGGTTTAGGAATTTAAATGTCGGTTTATAAATACCCAGGATTAATTGTTAACCCTGAGTAAATTATGAGCAATGTGAAATGACCCAACTATTTCAAGTGTGAAAAGCCCTACTATGTGGGGATGGGCGGTATGACAGTATATATCATTACCATGGTATAAAGTGTCTGTTGTTAGAGATTTTACTATATCGTTTATTTCATGGTACGTAAATATATCCGCATAGCACAGCACTACGTAAAGCGGGGGTGTCCAACCCTGGTCCTGGAGGGCTACCGCCCTGCAGATTTTAGCTCCAACCCCAATCAATCAAACATACCTGAACCAGCTAATCATGGCATCTCCCTTTGCTCCCGTCTATCCTCGCTATCCTAATTAGTATAGCACAATTGTCCAGGGGTGCAGTTCTATCTTCTTGGGATCTCTTTTGATCAGAAACACCATTTTTCGCGGATATGAAAAAAGAAAATATGCTTGACTGTCTTTTTGGCATTCAAGATATTAACTTATTTTTATTAGAATAAACATCAGGTCTCTCCAAACTTTATGCTACTCCATGCACGCAAAACAATAAACAGTGTAAGCACTAACCAATGAGAATGATTTTGAACTTAAGAAAGCTGTCAAAAATATATCAAAACATAACCTCTAAATACATCTGCATAATCCCGGGCTCGCTCTGTCTCTCTTACACGCACTGTCACCATGTAATGCACTTGTTAATGACCATTTAAAAACAAATGCCAGAATGCAAAAATCCCAAATCTGACAATTTCTGAAAAAGGATCCAGCAGGATCTGGCTCATAAATTGCCTTCTGACTTAACGCATGGCCCTTTCACAAACAGTAGTGCCATGTTAATCTATATGTGACTCTCAAGAAACGCCTTGGTCTCAGTAGTGTTGTGATATGTCATATTCATGTAGCAGCAGTGGTGATGAGAGAACAGTTTACAGAGGAGAAATCAATCTACATATAAAATATTGGTCACAAATTATTGGTCACTTTCTAAATAGTAAAAGTATAGCACATACACTAATAATTATATATAAATAAATCATTTTTTACAGATGCAAATATTTTAGAAACGATGCATCACGATACAAATGCTGGCTTGTATCCGATTCACACATTTTTAAATCGATGCATCGCATCTTTTATGCCGATGCACCAATGCAAATCTGTGAATCTTACCATCCCTAATATATATCATACCACCCAGCCCAAACCAACCTTCAATTTTGGCTTTGTTTTCCAGTAGCTTTGCTCACAGAGACCCGAGACTTTCAGTTACAGAGATAATGCAGCTTGTGGTTCACGCGTGTTTGCTAGGTGACAGAACCCTAAGCTTGCTGGAGTGGCAGTGCCCCAGTTAAGCTCCCTAATAAAGCCTGACAGGCAGGCCTCTGCCCAGAATACTGATGCTAGCCGCCTGGCAAGCTGATGGACAGGCACTGAGCAGTAGTGGCTTATGTTGGCATTACCCTCACACCTGAATTTTAAACCTCTAACTAAAGGATCTAATGCCTCAGTACCCCTTTGGCCATGAACAGAAGTGAAACCTTCATAATCCAAGTTTTACATCTCAGAAATCAAAGCTCAGAACTTGTTTCTCTATATTTGGTTGATGTTTTTACAAAGGTGTCATGATGTATCATTCTTCACAGACAACAAATCCCTGTGCGCTTTCGATTTTGACCCATGATGTATGAGTCGTAGGAGTTTGCTGAACTTTTATTAGATGTGGAGATGTTGAAGGGATAAATCTTCCTCTAAGCACTTTGTTGTAGACATTTGTCAAATCTTGGCTATAGTGCTGGTTCACTAACACCATCACTGTCTCACTGTCTCTCTTTGTTCTCTCTCTCTTCTTCACAGCATTAATGCAACACACACACATAGACACACACATAGACTTTTTATTTAGTTTCCCATTCTCAGGCATCTGATTCCCTACAGTTCGCTGATTATAGAGGAGAGGAACATCAATTATTGAAGCCTGGTTTTCTATGAGTCATCATGGTGTTGCTGAATTAGCCATCTTGACTATTTTCCCACAGACTGTCTGCATTTCATCATGACTCTGCTGCAGACAGTGTTCCTTAAAGGTATAGGTCACACAAAATTGAAAAAACTAACATTTTCTCCATCCAGACCTGCATGACTTATTTCTTCCATTTAACATGAAAAGATAGATTCTGAACACTGTGCTTTTCCCCCATATAATAAAAAAAGAGCAAAAGCACCATTATAGCAGTCCATACAACATGTAAGCAATACCCCACCTCCTCCGAAGTCATATGATAGGGTTAATGTTAACACGCATTAATGTTCAAAAAGCAGCTTGGCTGAAACACACTGATTTATACAAAGCCCCTCCTTCTGAAAAGCTCAGAATGCTCTGATTGGCCAGCAGACCCAGTGCATTGTGATTGACCAAATACCTCAAGCGTCACAGCTTCCATGGCTTTAAACATTTGAAAACACACAGTTAATAATGTTTTACCATATCAGTTTTGAGCCCGAGTCGGATTCTGAAAATTCGATCGGAACCGATCGGAACCAACTTTGCAAGCACGACTTGAGTAGAACATTTCACAGTGGTAAGTAGTCTTTGTATGTAGCCATTCAAAGTTGTACGCTCCCAGGTTCAGGGAGCTGTCCTCTGTAAAATGTACTGTGCCTAAGCAAACTTTTGGGTTACAAATAAATCTTAACATCTGTTTTCTAATTTCATCCATTTTTGTAAAGCCAGACAAAGCAGGTTTGCATCCGCATCCAAAGGTACAGCATCTCCGTGACGTGCAACAACACTACAATTCACTGAAGCTTTGTAAATTATGCTAATATTTTGCATTGTGACGTAGATGTTTGTGGAATATCTGGACTTGAATCAAGGTGTTTTAAGTAGGTCTGGATCAGTGTTCTCTGTTAGATAGAATAAATTGCTTTGTGGGAGACTATGAGTTTTGTAACTTTGCAAATCATGTACATGCACAAACAGATAAATTACACACTAAAGGAAAGGAAGACATTAAAAAGCATCATATGACCCCTTTAGTGTTACCTTTGATCAGTCTAATGTATCCTTGCTAAATAAAAGTAAAAAAGAGAAAAAATCTTACTGACCAAAAACTTTTTAACTGTAGTGTAAATGGTACAAAATTATCCTTAACAAGGCGTAAATTAAAATATTATATCAAATAATTTGCTCTGATTAAAAATGACAGAATTCTCCTGTGATGCATGTAGCCTGAATCCACTGATGGACAAATTAAACTAGAGTGTGAGAAATGTATTTTAAGAGAGTTTAATTTAAGTATATCTACAGGGCCAAAAGTGTCCCTGACCTAGCCGCACAGTCGGGTATTAATATAAAAATATTTTGGATGTGTCATTTAAATTCTTTGGCATTACACAATGTAACATTTCATACATGGGCCATCATGGTCACTTGTTATGCTTAATAATCTCTTGCCAATTATTTAAGAATGATGTTTAATTAGTCGTTATCTTTTAATTGCTGTGTTGTAAAAAGATTCTCACCCCCATCTCTAGTTATTTGAATAGAGACACGGATTTACACTGCCATGATGTGAGGGAAACAGCCATAGCCGCCAGCTTGGTAATTTTGCTAACGAGTCATATTCTCATTTTGATTAGATTCATTTTTGTTTTTCCAAACTGTAGCCTTCGGGCATGTTTTCCTCTTCTCTCTTTGCAGTTCTTTATGTTTGTGTGTGTTGCTGGCAGCTGGCAGAATCTTTTACAACAACTCAGCAGGTTTGTTAATAGCTCATTTCACTGTTTACTGTTAAAAAGAGTGTTTGTAATTGCAACAAAACTGTTGAAGTGTGAAAATGGATTGATTGTACATTAGGGGGTATTTCAATAAAATGGTGACGAGGAATCGCATTTGAACAAGGCATAGCATTTGAACAAAAATGAATGTACTGTATCTTGTTCTTAAGCCATCACAAAAAGTTTCGTCATAAATGTGTTATAGTGAGAGACAGGGAATGTAAAAAGGTCACTCTTAACTCCCATCAAACAGAAGAGCTGCAGCTGATTGGTTGGTTATGTGATCAAGAGATCAAGTTAATCAACAAGTTAGTGCTGCACATAATTTGACTTCCCCAATCTGGCATATTTTATCATGTCTGTACTGCTCCAACACTGCGACCCTGACATCTGAATTAGCTCTTTAAAATGATGAAAGACTACCCATAGAGTCTGAATATATGCGCTTTTATAGCGCTCTCCTCAATCATTTGATTTACCACTACCTTGATCAATAAAAATACATCTCCATTTTCAATAAAATAGCAAAAAGCAGGCGCTAATAGGATAACATCAATTGTGCCAGGCAAATTATACTTTGTAAAAGAGCCATACTTATGCTGAATAGAATAAAAAAAAAACTTTAATATGAACTCTTTACTATAAGATATTGTGAACTAAAAATTGTTATTAATATTTGGTTACTCTTTATTTTAAGGTGTCTTTGTTACACTGTAATTATACATTTAAGTACTGAGTAATATTAAGTAACTTACTATAGGGTTAGGTTTAGGGTTTGGTTTGGTTTAGGGTTAGTTGCATGTAATTATGCATAATTTATAGTTATTACTATCAAAACTACATATGCAACAATGACACTGTAAAATAAAGTGTTAACAATCTTTGTTAACATAGAAAATACAACTGTTCATCGTAAGTTCATGTTACCTCAAGTCCATTAAATAATATTAACAGATACAACTTTTGATTTTAATTATGTATTAGGAAATGTTGATGAAATTAACATGAATTAAAATTAATAACTGCTTTACAAGTATTTTTTATATGTTAGTTGTGAAGTAATGTTCACAAATGGTACCTTATTGCAAACCTTATTTTTTTCTCAATAATATATTTAATTTATTTGTATATTTTTATATTATAAAAGGCATATAATACAGAATGTATTAATCTAGGTTAATGTTCATTACTGCATATAGGGCATTTATAACATTTCAAGTTGTATAAATTAACATGAATGTATAACAAATGTTAATAAAAGCGATAGTTCACCTAAAAATGAAAATTGACATCATTTACTCATATAATTAGTTCCAAACCTGTATATGACTTTTCTTCTGTGGAAAATAAAAAGATAATTGTAGCAAGAAGATAATAAATGTCTCAGTATTTTTGTCCATACCATGGAAGTCAATGGTCGCCTTTGTCAACCTTCTTCAAAATATCTTCGGTAACACTTTATTTTACAGTGTCATTGTTACACGTTACATGTAGTTACTCAAGTAATACCTATAAATTATGCATAATTACATGCAATTAACCCTAAACCAAACCCTCATCCTATCCATAACCCTATAGTAAGTACATGTAGTTAATTATTATTAATCAGAACTTAAATATATAATTACACTGTAACACGGACACCTTAAAATAAAGTGTAACCATATCTTCTTTTGTGTTTTGCAGAAGAAAGTCATACAGGTTTGGAATAACATGAGGGTGCGTAAAGGATGACAGAATACAATAGTATATTTATAAATGAACAGTAACCTCTTTTAATAAATGCTGTAAAGATTGTTGCTCAATTGTTAGTTGATGAAACCTAATGCATTTACTAATGTTAACCATACCGTGAATTATCAATTTAATTTGTACACTTACAATGCTGCAATATTTTAGCACATTTCGTGTCTAGTTAAACCAGATTGCAGGTGGTTAGTGGTTACAGGTTTGCAAAAGTGGCAAAACTCTTCAGGTAATTTGCCCAACACATACTTAATGCTATAAATTCTTGTCTGGTTATTACTAGTACATGTTTTCACAAAGCCTCTCCACCTACACACATCACCAGAGACATAACTACTGTAAATATTTAATGCTCCATAAGAATATAAGTTATTTTCCAGTGTAACTGAAATCTTATGGTTGTAAAATACAATGGACATTGTATTACTGCCTTGGGCATTGAGGAGCTCAAGCATGGCAGACCTCAGAATCATTAAACAGACTGCAACCTGTATTATATTGGAGTAAAGCTCTTTTGCTCACTCACACTGGGAATGGAGACGTTGAGGAGAGAGAAGTGTGGGCAAAGACCTGGAGACTAATACTGAGGCACTAACTTTAGAGAAGCAAAATTAGAAAGGGGTTCTATGTCAGGGATGCATAAATTTGGTCGATGTTAGCAGGTCCTTTGGGACCCCCACAGCAATTACTATCAAAAGCGCTGTTTTATGTTGCCGCAGTCCGCTTCCCCAGAGCCGCCCGCACGCCGCTCCTCATCACCGCTGCAATAAATCAATTTTCATCCTTCTGCCACCACTGCCACTTTACCAGTACACACATACACACAGTCTCTGTCTCTCTTTTAGCCACTCATTCCCCACAAGGGCTTCCCTTCCTCTTAATATGACAGACTGACATCCTGCCCAGCATACAAACTCACTATTACACACAAACACATAAATATAAATGAATTTCTAAACTGACTCAAAAAACAGACATCGTAGAGAAATCCAAGAAATTAATATTCTTTTCAAACTCGATCCAATATTTTTGATTAGCAGATTTAGGCATATTGATACTGTTGTCTCTTTGTTTGCATGTGGGTTTAGAGAAAAACAAGTGTACAGAGTGTATACAGAGAGTATACAGAGTGCAGATAATGAATTGTCAGTTAAATGCTTATTCAAACACAACATACCTAAAACAGTTTATTTATTTATTTGTTTGTTTGTTTTTTGATACATAAAACAGCAAAAAACAGTCTTTCAGTTATCTTAGAAAGCAAGGCTTTACTGTATGATATGCATATTTAAAATTAAGTGGGAACCATAAGGTTAATCAGCTGACCAAAAACAAAAAATTAATTGCATTGTGCCATCTCAAGCCATATTATATTTATACCTTTCAAAAAAAGTTGTGGTCGTTTAAATTTTATTATTTTTGTGTTTTTGAAGGAAGTCACTTATGCTCACTGAAGCTGCATTTATTTGACCAAAATACTGTAAAACTGCTTATATTTTGAAGTGTTATTAGTTCAAAATTACTGTTTTTTTGTTTTTTGTTTTCTTATAATTTTGAATGTTTAAAATAATTGTGCTGCTTAATGTTTTTGTGGGAAGTGGTACATTTTCAGGATTCTTAGATAAATATAAAGTTCAAATGAACATTATTTCAAAACAATATTTATATCAATATCAATATTTCAAGACAGAAAAATAATGTTCTTAGCACGTAGCTATGATCGAATCATTATCAAGGACATTGGGTTTATAAGCAGGTCAGAATCAACTCATAAGAGTGTGCAAACAAGTTTTATTTAACTAAATCACAAACACATAACCAAACCAAACTCTGACTGGGAACTGGGCTAGGCAGGGTTCTGGATCGCTGCTGTTGAAGTGTCGAAGTGTGTTGAAGTGTTGAAGTGTCTCCAGACACTTCAACAGAGCTTCCCTCCAGTTCAAGCCAGTGGTGTCTGGGAGGTTGCTGGGACTGTGGAAGTTTGCCCTAATCCAGAACAAGGTCTTCAGGGTTTCATCCTGGTGATGGCGAGGTGAAAAAACATAGATGAGAAAGACAAGAAATCGTGGCTCTCCTGAGCCACGTTGATGAATTTTTCCCATTCATCCATTAGGGTGGTCTTCTGTAACAGGCTGCTTGCTCAGGAAACACACGTCGAAGAAGATGAATTTCAAACAAGTCTTTACTTAGTAATCCAATGGGCGCTAATACAGGAACAGGTAAACACACAACACAACACTAAAACTGGACACAGTGGTGAGGATAGTGACTGCTTATAAAGGGAGTGCTGATGAGTGGTAATGATGATGATGGTCTTCCTATAGTGTGTGGAGTGCCACGATGTGACCCAGACACCACACCACACAATAACAGATTCCTTTCACAGACAACCAGAGTCTCGACTGTGAACATGAGAAATCGTGCAAAATCTCTTGCTTGTTTTCTTATAATTTTGAATGTTTAAAATATTTGTGCTGCTTAATGTTTTTGTGGGAAGTGGTACATTTTCAGGATTCTTAGATAAATATAAAGTTCAAATGAACAGCATTTATTTGATCTATCTATCCATCTATCTCCATCCATCTGTCCGTCCGTCTAATCTGAAATTTGTTGAAAACATTGTTGTGGATGCAGCAAATTAGCTCAAATAAATATGATAATTAATCATAACTAGTTATAATTATTTATAAATATTTGGATCAGTTAATAAAATTAACTTAAATGTGATAAAATTAATATGACAATCAATTAACCTGTTTGGCCAGCAAACACTCTATCAATATTTCAAGACAGAAAAATAACGCTTTCTTAGCACGTAGCTGTGATCGAATCGTTATCAGGGACATTGGGTTTATAAGCAGGTCAGAATCAACTCGTAAGAGTGTGCACACAAGTTTTATTTAACTAAATCACAAACGCATAACCAAACTAGCAAACACATAACATACATGCAAATAACACATACATAGGTAAAAATGTGTAATGATAGAGTTGAATCGGAAGTGGGACAGGAGATGGAGCTATGGGAAAAAGTCAAAAACAATCTGGAACAGACCATCAGTTTTCTCAGTAATAAAGCACCTTTGCAAACAAAGTCTGGGCGACAACATCCCTCCTGTCGGGGCTTTTACGACCGAGCATGATTTAACTGGCTGAGTAGTTGAAAGAGAACTATTAAATATTCTTGTAATACTGATGTGTTGCACAGGTATTGACATATCGTATACACAAGCATTTAAACCTTCTCGATATGAACCCATAGACACTAAACATGGCATAATTGAAGTTACATTACATGTATCATAAAACATATGAATACAATACTGAGTACAATACAACAAACAGTAATAATGGATACCATTTCCTGGGGATGTGCATGTTAATTTATAGAATAGTCTGTCTATAAATTAAGGCAGGAAGGTCTGTTTTCAGGCTTTGTGTGCCTTTTCTATGGGCCTGACTCAAAAACGTTTGGATGCAGAGTTCTGCATAGCTGCATAGTTTTGGATCATAAAAGTCTTATCTGATTGTGTCCAAGAGGCCCTTGCCCAGACTGGTTCTTTTCGGGGGATGGGGACAGAATGAGTTTAAAGATTATTTGTTCAATATGACAAATAATTGTGTCTGATTTGTCTCAGTCATTACATTGAATAAAAAAAAGAAGTTTTCCTGCATTTTTTATTTATTTATTTTTTTTTATTTTTTTTATGTTTTTAGAGAAAAGTATTATTTTTACATATTGGAGATGATAAACTGGTAAGAATTGTTATTATTATTATTATTATTATTATTATTTTTTTTTATTTAAATGTAAGGCAAAAATGGTAGCCATTTTGAAGCATGACCCCACTTATTTGGATTTGAGCAGACTTGTTCACCCCGGTGTCCATATCTATTAAGGCCTTGTTACAAAAACTCTGCATGCTACCATGGACATTTTCTATGATAGTATGATTTTTTTCATTAACTGAACCACAAGTGTAGGCTACCCATTGTGACAATTCATGAATAACGTATCTCTGATGCTGTTTCTGCCATACAGCTTATAAGATCAGATTGTTGTTGCTATAGACTTTTAAATGTCAAGTTGTAGCTCAGAGTAAGTGTACTTATTGGTCTGAGCTTTGATAGGTTATTTGAATCTGCTTTGTCCCAGAGTCCATTTGATATTTAGAGAAACGGGGTGTTTGCCTGCATCACTAGTGACAGGGCAGCCTCTCATTTAGAGCTTTTCTGAGAAACCGGTAAACAGAAGCACTCCATGACTCAACTTCACCATGTGAAGTGTTGTCAAAGAAGTAGGGGGCTTTACTGGCTCAGAGGAACAAGCTCTGGAACCATGCAGTGTTCTGGGAAATGACAGCAGTCTTAGAATAAATAAATCTCAAAATCAGTCTGGCAAAGACATTATTTGTGTACTTGTACCGAAACAGCATGTAATACATTTGGATGGGATTATATAAATATGCATTTCGTGTTTTATAAATTCATGAGTTGAATTTACACTTTGTTTTCTCAGAATATTAATTATTGAGCAGCCTAAATATAAGAGTTCAGAGCCAGTAAAGCCTGCAGAATGCAAGTATAGTAAATTTAAATTTTGTATTGTCAACTCAAGTTAGGACAAAAAGGCTTCAGTCGGCAAGTGGCCAACTATCTCAGTGGTTGTCCCCTTAAATGGATACTTCCATCTCTCCTGCTTTACTCCCATTTTTTTTGTTGTGTCTTTATTTTTCCCTTTTTACTTTGAGCTTGCCAGCTTCTCAGGCTTGGTGTTACCTTCAGTAAACAGCCTAAAAATAAATAAATAAAAAAAAAACCTGAATAAACCTAAAAATTAAAACTTAAATTTATTTAATTAAAACTAAGCCCCTGCTGACTTCAGTTGTTTGCTCTTAATCCCCATCAAGATGGCATATTAAGACTCCAGCCCTGTTTGGCACTGCCACCCTGAGCACTTTAGCATGAAGTGGACCAATTTGTGCACGTCAGAAATTTACCGCTTTATGGATTCCAGGAAAAAAAAAAAAAAAAAAAAAAATCAAGCTCTTTCCAAGGTGCAGGCTCTTGAAAATTGTTGTAATTACTCTACTCCATTTTCTTAACCCACTTTTGTTTAGGCCTTGAATACATTTTGAGGTAAACAAATCTCTCACCATTGCCAAAAGGGGCCTGTGGCATGTTTTACAAGTGGCTCAGGCTACAGCCATCAAATTGATCTAAAGTGAAGAGCCGCAGATGCATAAACCATTAAACCCACATAGAGAGAAGTTTGCATCCCATCTCTCCCTTGTGGCATTTCTTTCTATCACTTACTGTCCCTTTCCACCCACTTTCTATTCCACCTTCCAGAAGAAAAAAATAAATAAATAAATAAAAACACAAAGAACATATTTCTTCTCTTGCTCAACCTTTGGCAAATTCACCTGGTGGCCATAAAGCATCTAATAGACTGGAACGCCACAGTTCTTTACTGGTCCCAAACCCTTAGTCTGCACATCTACAGCTACATATACTAATGTATAGTATGTCTCACCTCAGGGCTCAAGGTTTAAAGAAGACAAATGTTTGGTTTGACGGCCACTAGACAGCACAGTTTTGAAACCGATCTCCTTCGGTTTCCTGTGACCACTCAAAATTCAAGGCTGGCCCACACTAAAAGATGCTTAAAATCATATTAGATTTTCAAAATATGAGTGTAACGGGTTGCTTGTGCAGGAAACGCATGACGAAGATGAATTTCAAACGTGGGATCTGACGTCATGGTGGAATCATTCACTCCATCTGCGGTGGGTCTCTGACTGGGAACTGGGCTAGGCAGGGTTCTGGATCGCTGCTGTTTGCTCTCCAGACACTTCAACAGAGCTTCCCTCCAGTTCAAGCCAGTGGTGTCTGGGAGGTTGCTGGGACCGTGGAAGTTTGCCCCGATCCAGAACAAGGTCTTCAGGGTTTCATCCTCCAGCAGGCTGGTGATGGCGAGGTGAAAAAACATAGACGAGAAAGACAGGAAATCGTGGCTTTCCCATTCATCCATTAGGGTGGTCCGGTCTTCTGTAACGGGCTGATTGCTCAGGAAACACACATCAAAGAAGATGAATTTCAAACAAGTCTTTACTTAGTAATCCAATGGGCGCTAATACAAGAACAGGTAAACACGCAACACAACACTAAAACTGGACACAGTGGTGAGGATAGTGACTGCTTATAAAGGGAGTGCTGATGAGTGGTAATGATGATGATGGTCTTCAGGTGCGGGTGACTGATGATAGAGTGCAGGTGAGGAACAGGAGGGATGCTGATAGATGTAGTGCCGGTGCTGGTGACTGATCTGGAGACTGTGACAATGAGAGACCACAAACATGACAATAAAAATAATAATAATAATTTCAACAGTTTTGTTCCTATAGTGTGTGGAGTGCCACGATGTGACCCAGACACCACACCACACAATAACAGATTCCTTTCACAGACAACCAGAGTCTCGACTGTGAACATGAGAAATCGTGCAAAATCTCTTGCTTGACTTTAGAGTAAACAAACATGATGAACGAAGGGCATGGAGAAATGGTGATAATAGTGTTTGGACTGCTTTTCAAAGAAAAATTGAGGGAGAAAAAGAAAAAGGTTTGGAAGAAGTCATGGAGATGTCTGTCTTCCATCAGCTCACTTTCTGATTGGGTATTGTTTCGTTCCGTGTGACAGTCTACAGAGTGTGTGCGCATTTGACCTCTGGGTTCCCCCCACACAACAGGATTTCTGATTGTAAATATTCTGATAATTCTGATAAGAATCTATAGAACCATCTGGACTTTACCAAGGATTGTCAGAAGGGGAGAGAATTTGGCCCAAAATTGTAGTGTGTGGGTGCCTTTACTCCTGAATCACTAGGTTTTCCCTTCACGCCACCTGTCCTTTTTAAACGGGACTACCTGCTTGTCTGACCAATAATAGTCATATTTGCCCATTATTAGTAATGTCAGATCACAATTTGCTATTATGTTCATGTTATTTAACGAGCCATACCCATTAGTGTGGTTTGATTATCGGTTTTGTTTAACAGAATCAATCCAGATTCCTGCTATTTTCTGTTGTTCTGTTGTCTATTCGATGGAAAGGAAAACATATAATAAATTTGACTCAAATTCCTCAGCTTTCTTGTTGCATAATACCCTAGTCTCTTACACTCTTTTTACTTTTTTAATACTCTTGTTATACATTTTTTCTGTTTGTGAATATTTGTTACAGTACAGAAGGGACGGAGACAATGGGAAACAGGTAAGTTATGTTTATTCAACAACCAGAATAGCAAGTAGTGAAGCAGGTGAGTAAATGGCTAAGTAGCAGGTAGAATAGATGATAACTGAGTGGTAATACTGTCCTTTGTGTTTGTAGGAGTGGAGATCATGGATGGCTGAGGAGTGTAGACCGTAGCAGCGATGATACGACACTGGGGAACTCACACAAAGACTGGAACACGGAAGGAGACAAGGAGCACGCTGGAGAGGAGACGGTAAGTATATAGGAGTCCTTGAGGTAAGCATAGACATGGATCTACATGCAAACAAGACCGGACGCTGACTGAAGTGTGAGTCTTTTATGTCGTGGCTGATAGGGGTGATGATTGGTGACAGGTGCGTGTGCTCAGAACTCTGGTGAGGGAGTGCGCTGTGATTGGGTGATGGTGGAGCCTGGCGTGTCTGTGACAATATTTTAGGTGATTATAGATATTTTAATAACAGCTACCATAGCATTACACAACATTGTTGAAAGATCTTTTGAAATATGGTGTTTAATTAATGCATTTGTTGATTTATTTATTTAATAAAATATAAATGTATTAAATTATAAATAAACTTAACTATTTACAAGGTGGCAATTTCGTATGAATTCGTAAGATGTGAATCTTAAAGGAAAATGTATGCTTTTTAGAAAAAAAGTAAGCACCGAGGTCCACCACTAAACATAACCTTGTGTAAGCAGATCGAATGTGAATGAGATTTTACAAATTCATACAAGTTAGTAGGGATGTGCCAAAGCTTAATATCGAATTTGGAAAGACACGGAAAATGAATAACGCATTCTATGGAGCTCCTAAAGAAACGTGGGACTATGCTTGCTGCGGTAGTCGGCTTCATTACAGTACATCAGATTTCCCTTATCACATCAAGAGAGTAATGAGAGATGACTGATAGGATGATAGTGGTGGATTTGGTGCACAACAGATGTGTGACAAATGTGTGGTCAGTACCGCCACTTTCTATACAGAGAGTATGCATGATCTTAAATTCAAAAGCAAAAGTAAAAAGCGAGCGTGCATTCAAAAGCGATTTCAATACCCCCTATATTGATAGCGGCTCCCTGATGCCCACAAATTATATACAATATAATTACCCAACGATATAAATGCAAAAGCATTTTGAATTTTTTTTTTCCCAACACCATTTAGGGGCTCCGTAAAATCCATTATCTCCTTTCCGAATTCAAAATTCTGCCTCAGGCACATCCAAATTAGACACCAGTTCACCAAAATGTAAATTTGTGTTGGAGAGTTGTGCCCACCTAGCACAAAATCACTGTAAATTAAATTGTTACCTAAAGAAATCCACCAAAAAATTTAATTAAACAGTTGATTGATTAAACAACATCGGACTATACCACAATACATAAGTAGAGGTTTTGACAGTTATACTATATATGGAGACATTAAACAGCTTATACTCCATTTCACAGATTGTCATATCTTTACGTGTTGACAAACAGCTGCTGAATTGGAGCATGGGGGTCAGTTTGAAGCCTGTTAAACGGGCGTGCTGTGCCCACATAAAGAAGATTGATCCTCAGTGTCCAATTCAAGATGACCAGCCTTACTACAACACAACTTAACCTGCATGCACAAGGCTGCCTCGCTAGTATATCTGCCACCTAGAATCACATTAACCACTAACATCTTGACAAGAGCTGTTTGTCAGTCTCAAGACTGATAAGGTGGTGAGAGACTTGTCTGGAAACTTCTGCTATTGTTCAGCCCATCAGGCCTTCCCGAATGACATGAGGCCATAAATGTGTCTAAATCTGAATAGTGGATGTAACAGTCTATGTGCTATCTTATGCCCATCCATTTTTTATGGTTTTTAAATTGTGCTTTGAAAGACAGCTGTCAAGATGAGCCATATATTATGTGGTTTATTGAGAAGCATGCTATAATTTAACGAAATAACGATTGTGTTAATTATCAGCTTTTTAATTATCCATTTGTATTTGTACACAAAGTTGGGCTATAGAGTACACAGACTTTTTAATGCTGATTTAATGCAAATTTTATTTCCCAAAATATGTCTAAAACCAATGATTAAATTCACCACATGGTGAAGGTCACAGTTCTGCATATGCAGAATGAAAGATTAATTAAAATAAAGTACTTGAAATCTGGTTTGGATCAGTTAACATCAGAATGGTTTTGTTTTAGTTTTTATTATTTTTTATGCTGTTCAGGCTAAAAAAACAAACAAACAAACAAAACAAAACAAAAAACTAAACGGATTCGAGTGGGATATGCCAATGCTGATTTTGCTGCCTATCTTAGCAAAGCCATAGTATTTATTCTCTTAGCAGCGTGTGTCTGTTTATGCTCAGTGTTGGTAAACGGCCAAGATTACAGGAACTTGGGTGATATTTTGCATGCTGTAATGCAGGATTAAACACCTATTCTTTGTGCGCTGGAGATCATAGAACCTGCCTGGATCGCTGTAATTGAAATTAGTCATAGAGAGAATATGGATTGTTTCACGCTGTCCAGTATTCTAAAGCAGAGCGGGTGTGAAATTGTTGGGAAAATGGCGGCTGTACTTTCTCGCTCCACCACCTCAGGCAGCAGTGCGTAGAGAGAAACCGATTAACTCACCCCAGGGCAGCCATGACGGACGTGGTGACCCAACAGTCGGAGCAAGTCAAGCTTGGGCCCCCCGCATTCATTCTAAACGCATCCTGTCAAATCTGAGTTGAATTTAACTGATGTCTTGCTGCTTCTGTCTCGCCCCACACTGTGCATCCAGAAACATGGTTTAGAGATTTTTAGACCCCCTACTCAAAATCGTCTCTGAAGAAAACTTGTGGTCTCTTACCTCCACCAAAAATTAATATGTTCATATATTTCTGGATCTATTAATTTGCAGTATTCAGTTAATTTAAAATCAAAACTTTAAAAATGTACTTCGTACCTAAATTGAATACATCTTGTTTATGATGAGCATGTTTTTGATTTCTGAATTTAAAGTGATAGTTCACCCAAAAATGAAAATTCTGTCATCATTTACTCCCCTCAAGTTGTTCTAAACCTATATTAGTTTCTTTGTTCTGCTGAACACAAAGGAAGATATTTGGAAGAATGTTTGTAACCAAGCAGATCAAGGTAGGGCCTTTGACAAGGTAAGGTTTGTTCAGATTGTAAAATGTATTTGTGACACATATACTACCGTTTAAAATTTGTATGTATTTATTTATTGAAAGAGATTAATACTTTCATTCATCAAGGACACATTTAATTTATCAAGTGAAATATTTCTATTTAAGATAAATGCTGTTTTGTTAAAAATAAGAATTATAAAATTTAGTTTATGATAAATATATTTTATTTATTTTAAAATAAATATATTTTAAAATATTTTGAAATGACTTTTCTATCAATCCTTTCTATTTTAATGTAAAAAATATTCAATTTAATTGTAATAATAATTCACAATATTACTGTTTGGACTATTTGATCAAAGCAGCCATGAGTATATTTGTGTGTTTATCTTACCAACCCTAAACTTTTAAACAGTATTGTACAAAATGTCATAATTATGAAAGAAAATGGTAAAGAAAATTATGTTATGGATAAAACCACACAAGTCTTTGGCACGTGTGTTTTAAAAACTAGATATTTTTTTTCCTGTTCTTCATCATGGACACTCTAATTTGTCAGTGACCCTAATATCAGAAAATATCACTAGAGGCACTTTGTCTGCCTATATTGAAATGTCAAGTCTATACCTTAGTAAGCAACAAAGGAGGAAACAACGAGACAAGCATCAAGGAGAAAACGTTTCCCATCACTTATTCTCCCAGTAGAATCTTTACATTGCAGGAGTCTAGATGGCTGAAATGTTATTTTGCACTCAGCCTCTGCGGTCTAACTCGGTATTTCAGGCAACTGAGGTAGCTTTTTCTGGTTGTCCGCGGTATACTTGCCATGCATGTCATGTCAAAATGCAGCATTTCTTTTTTTTATATATTTATTTTCAGTTTTCTTGTGAAGGTGAACGTGAGCAGGTGGAAGATGTGTCCGTGACTGTACTCCTCTTTCATGTCAAGCATATCCAACATTCTATGAGATTCCGATCTGGAAGCGTGTGCAGCTCCTTTTGAACATAAGTCGTTGTGCGTATGGTGTGTGTCAGCGGTGTCTCTACACGTCATGTTTTATACCAGATAGCAGCTCTGACGCTGGCACTTTAATATCTTCACACAACCATATGTATGATCTGTTTTCATTAGATAATTCCTGCTTACTTCTTACTCACACGAGGAGGCCTTGACATCTGCCTAAAGACTTAGGATATAGTCTTGGATCATAACTCGCATTTTCTTTCTCTTTAGTGTGTCTGTGTGCATACAAAACACAGTCTTAGTGATACTGCAATGGAGAGACTAGGATAAATACATCAACTGCTTTTTTGTTGTTGTTGTTGTTTAGTAACTCCACTCGGAGGAAGATTCATGCATTCTATTATCGGAGAGGTGAGGATGTTCAAAGATGCGGGAAATTTTTCAAATCACACGGTTCTGTATCTGTATCTGTATCTGTGCAGAAATAAATAAATTTGAATAGGAATGGAGGGGTAAAATCTTGTTCATTTTTTTGGTTCTTTTCTCTTCGTTTCTCTCTCGCTTCCTGACTACTGATGTGTGCAAATTATAATGTAATGTGTGTTTAAATGTTTGCTGGAAAACATTTAATCTAAAAAATTCTTGCATGAAGGAACTGCCAGCAAACATGATTAGATTATTCATTCAAACAAATTCAAATGTATATTCATTCTTCTGTTCAGTATTTAGAGTAATCCATGTTAAGGCTTCATTATATCATTATATAGTTCTGTTAGAAAATGTCTGATAGAGCTGCATGGAATTATAATTAAAATTAATTAACTTAACTGTCACATTCACTGCCTCCAAACCCTTTAAACGAAATAGTAGAGTCCATATTCCCAGAAAGACGCCAGTATTGAGTTTCCTTGCGATACTACACGAGTATTGCATCGTTCTCTTATTAATTAATACTGAATAATTATTAATAAGACAAGACGCTACGTGGAAAACTCCTTTTTCTATGATTCTGAAGCCTTTATACAATCACGCAGTGTGAACTGCATGGCCATTGGTTCGTGAAGTTGAAGAAAACGAACCAATGACGGTGCGGAACGCGCGAGCCAATGGTGAGCGAGCCCGCCAAAAGGGGCGGGGTCTCAGGCTATATAAGTGGCCGTCTCACCATGGCAAATCGATTCATTCTCCTTTAGCGCTACTGATCAACTTGCCACTCTGCAGCAGTTTGGTCAGCTCTTCTCCCTGCTCGCCACTCTCTATTCTGCTCGCTGCTCTCTATTCTGCTCACCACTCTCCAGCAGCTGTCGCCTCGAGCAGCCTGCAGCTCTCTTGCTGCTCTTTCAGCTCATCGCTCAGATTGCCGCTCTTGTGCAGCGCTGATTGCCCACCGCTTCACAGCAGCCAGATCAACTCGCCGCTCTCAAGCAGCTCTGTTCCCATGCCGCTTCCTAGCAGCCTGGTCAGCGCTTTGCCCCTAAGCCGCCTGCAGTTCGAGCGAGTGCACTATGGTGTATCCTTTGCTACACAGTTGCTTTCTAAAGAGCTATTTCTAAAGAGAAAATTTCTGCAACATTGTTGCAAATGTCACGCCACGGCTGTGGCATGTACAGAGCCCCTCTGCACGCTGATGATGGGCACAGTGAGTGTGTTTTATGTCTGGGTAAATCCCACGCAGTGGCTGCACTCACGGAAATTACCTGTTCTCACTGTGACAGTATGAGTCTGGCCTCTTTGCACTCACGGATAGCATTCTTTTCAGAATGTGACTCCACCCTTCGCACCCTTCCATTTTCTTCCTCCCAGGAGCCTGTGAGGAAAAAACAGCGGGGCAGAGGATCCCAGCGCTCGGATGAGAGTGAGCTCACGTTTGGCTTAGGTCCGGCGTGCCTCACTCTCTCCACATAGAGAGGTTTCCCCCGTCCAATTCTCCCGCCCAGACCAACGCCTCTCTGCCATCGCGAGCGACTTAGTCTTGTTCAGAAAAATCTGATGAAGAGCCGCTTCCTGACCCCGCCCCCTTGCCGTCTTTAGAACCGATTGACACCAGGTCATCAATCGATTCGGAACTCACCCGTGTGCTGTCTAAAGCAGTTGAGCAGCTCGGTCTGGAGTGGTCTGCATCCTTCTGCCTCTCACGCTCTCACCTGCCGGGCAGAAAGGATATGAAAAGTCAGCCACCTTCAAAGAGCTGCGTAGCGCCACGGACCTGACCCTACTCGCCACGAAGACCTCGGCTCAGGCTTTTGGGCGTTCGATGGCCAGCCTGGTGGTGCTGGAGCGCCACTTATGGCTCAACCTGACCGAGATCAAGGATGCAGACAAGGCTGTCTTCCTTGACTTGCCAGTCTCCCCCACTAGTCTCTTTGGGCCCGCCGTCGATGGTTTCACCGAGCGCTTCACAGCAGCATAAAAGTCGTCCCAGGCCATGCAACACTTTTTGCTGAAATGCTCCAGCTCCTCTGCTTCAAGCTGCCCTAAATCAGTGTCAGCTCAGCAGCAGCCACCTAAAGACAAGCCGCCAGCCACTAAGCCTGCGCCACGTTCTGAGCACAGACGGCGCTCGCGCTTTGCTAGGCGCCACCCTCCTCCGATGCGACAGGGACCCCGGCCCAAGATAGTGCTGGACCCTGTGCCTCAGAAGTCGGCCTGATGTCCAAGAGAGAAAGAGGAGGAGGCTAAGTCCCGACGCAGCCGGAATGGCCTTGCCCGGTTTTCCTGTCACCCCGTTTTGTTCTGGGTGCTCAAGAAAAAGTGTTTGTTGCCTGCACAGAGCCTGCTCAAACGCCCTGGCAGTGCACCTCTGTGATAGCGGACATTAAAAAACACAAACATACTCAAAAAGAGTGCAAATTTCCTCTTCCACCCAATTCACGCACCACAGCCCCTCACAGCGACTTAATGCCAGAACAACCCACAGCCCCTCGCCACACGGGCCGAGGCTTGGCAGGCCATTTCCAGAGTGTCAGCTTGGGTTCTGAACATAATAAAACCAGGTTATGTACTCCAATTTGCTCAAAGGGCCCCGTTTTTCAACGGCGTGGTCCAAATCTCTGTGGAAAGACACATGTCCTGCGTTCCGAGGTAAACATCATGCTGGCGAAAGGAGCCATAGAGGTGGTTCCTCCAGCACAAAGCGAGTCAGGTTTTTACAGCAGGTACTTCCTCATGGCGGTCTCAGACCCATTTTCGATCTCAGACATCTGAACAGGGCTCATTCAGAATGATCACTTTGAAGCAGATCTTCCTGCAAATACGCCCGGGAGACTGGTTCTTTACCTTGGATCTGAAAGACGCTTATTTTCACATCTAGATAGCCCCCCCGCCTTCGAAGGGGTGGCATATCCATACACGGTCCTTCCGTTCGGGCTATCTCTGGCTCCCCGCACTTTTACGAAGTGCATGAATGCGGCTCTCTCCCCTCTGAGACAGATGGTTGTGCGCATACTGAACTACCTCGACAACTAGCTCATTCTGGCCCAGTTGGAGGCGGAGCTAATATCCCACAGATCCATCATCCTCAACCACTTAAGAGTGCTTGGGGCTCAGGGTCAATTTTACAAAGAGCTTGTTATCTCCCAGCTAACGTGTGTCGTTCCTGGGGATAATTTTAGACTCAACCCACATGAGGGTTGGGGAGCTCTGTGCGACAACCGTCTGGCCTTTGGTGCTTGGAATGGCCTAGAAACCGAGCTACATATCAACCGCCTGGAAATGATGGTGGTATATCGAGCTCTCCAGGTTTTCCTTCCTCTCCTGGTGGGTCTTTGTCAGGTCAGACAGCATGACGGTGGTGTCCTATATAAATCACCAGGGCGGCCTCTCTTCACTCTAGCGAAAACCATCCTAGAGTGGGCCCGGTGCAACCTGCTCTCGTTGAGAGCAGCACACATACAGGGCGTACTGAACATAGGGGTAGACATGTTGTCATGGAGCAACCTTCCCTCAGAGGAATGGTCACTCCACCCCCGCTCAGTCCAGAGAATTTGGGGCGTCTTTGGGAAGGCAGAGGTTGACCTCTTTGTCTCAGAAGAAAATCATCACTGCCCAATATATTTCTCAAAAGCCAGGGACGCACTGGCCCACGACTGGCCCAGCCTCCTCCTTTATGCTTTTCCCTCGATTGCACTGATTCCCCAAGTAATCAGACGAGTCAGGGAAGGTGCTCACAAAGTCCTCTGTACCCCTTTTCCACCAAGGCAGTTTGAGTGCTGGTTTGGAGCCAGAGCCTAGTTTTAAATCAGTTCTTTGTCTTTCGACACCCAAAGGACCAGCTCCGAACCAGGAAAAGTGGTTCATAAGTAGCACCAAAACATTGCTGGGCTAGAAGTAAGAACCGCTTGCATCAGGGGCTGGGGGCGGGGTTACCATGACCAACAAGAAACTTGTGACCGCCATTTTTGAAATAGCAGCTAATCGAGCTAATAGCAGCTCGATTGTAATCTCTGTCTATATACAAATTATGGCGAGTTGTGTTTGGATGCCGATATAGGTTCGTATAGTATAGTAGCGATATAGTAGCGAAGCATCCGCCATTGTTGATGGAAGGCTTGTTCGAGATGCATTGGAGCAGTGCAGAGCGATTCGGCGGGTGACATCGGAGTGCTGCAGGTCCGCGGGAGCGTTTGTAGAGCATACGACTCCTTGTACTTTTGGATTGTTCTCGCGGTGCTTTGATGTAATGCGCCAATCGCTCTGCGAGAAGCCGATGCATCTCGAACAAGCTTGGTATGTTTGTGTTTGGCACTGCAGCGCTATCTTTGCTGTCAAATATGAGACGTATACAGTGACGTAAAACCTGGCTCTGTGCTGGCTCTCTAGCCCGTGGAAAGGCAAACTGGTTCTTCGAAGGCTTGTCAGTTGAACCAACTCTGAACTGGTACTAGCTCTGAACTAGCACCCGGTTCATGCTGATGGAAAGGGGGTACTGGTGACTCCTCTTTGGAGGACCCAACCATGGTTCTCTGAGCTATCTTTGCTATCGCCCCTGGAGCCATGGCCAATCCTTCTGAGACGGGACCTCCTCTCCCAAGCAAGAGGGACAATATGGCACCCCAGACCCGAGCTGTGGGACCTTCATGTGTGGTTTTCTCAATGGGAGCCTGCAAGCCTCCCCGAGAATATCTTAAACACTATGTCTCAGGCCAGAGCTCCATCTATGAGACGTCTCTACTCCCTGAAATGGGCCATCTTTGCCGCCTGGTGTACAGCCCGGGGCGAGGACCCCCTGACTTGTGACATATCCCAGATATTGTCCTTCCTTCAAGACTTAATGGATAGAGGCCGTACTCCCTTAAAGTCTATGTTGCAGCTATAGAAGCTTCTCACGTTCATATAGCAGGGCAATCGATAGGAAGAAACAACCTTGTTGTTCCAGGAGGTTGAATCCCCCTCGTCCCCTCACTGTTCCTACCTGGGATCTTTCTGTGGTTCTTAGAGGCCTTAAAAGCCCTCCCTTTGAACCAATCCAGACTGCCAACCTACGACCTCTGTCGCTGAAAACTGCCTTGCTGCTAGCTTTAGCTTTAATTAAGCATGTGGGTGATTTACAGGCACTCTCTGTGAGCCCCTCATGTCTTAAGTTCGGGCCTAACGACTCCAAAGTCATCCTGAAACCGAGACATGGATATGTCCCGAAAGTCCTATCTACCCCCTTTAGGGCGCAGATGGTAGTTCCCTCAGCTCTTCCTCCTTCTCAGGATGAACAGGAATTAAACCTACTCTGTCCTGTCAGAGCCCTGAGGTCTTACATTGACCGTTCCGCCTCCTTTCGTCAGGTGGAACAGCTTTTTGTCTGCTTCGGTGGCTGCACAAAAGTTCTTCCGGTCAAAAGTTCTTTGAAGCCCAGGCTTTCCAGATGGATAGTCAACGCTATAGCACTCACTTACTCCTCCTTAGGCCTTCAATGCCCCTTGGGTGTGAGAGCGCATTGCACAAGAGGTATGGCCTCCTCGTGGGCGTGGTCCTGTGGCGTTTCCATTGCTGACATCTGTGCGGCGGCTTGCTGGGCCTCACTGTCCACATTTGTCAGGTTTTATAATCTGGATGTCCCTGCGCTTCAGTCGCAGGTCCTTTCTGCATGAGCTACTGTGTCCAGTTTATGGTTTTCCATTACGGCCCCGACCAACTATGTTCTGCGTAACTATGTTCTGTGCCCTCTATATATGTACCCTAGGCCCCTCCGGTGCCCTAGTTACGGGCTTGGGTGGATGACTACAGTGTTTTTTTAGTACCCCGTTGTCTGGGCTACCCCGCCTTGAGTGTATGTCGCAAGCCCTTTTTCAAATGCAAATGAGCACGCCGTGATCGTACTGTCCCCATAGCGTCTTGTCTTATTAATAATTATTCAATATTAATTAATAAGACGAACGACACAGTACTCGTGTAGTACCACAAGGGAACGTACTCGGTTATTAATGTAACCTCGGTTCCCTTAGATACGGAACGAGTACTGCGTTCTTTGCTGCGAGACGCCTCATGCTGTTGCTTCAGTCGAATTTAATCGATTTGCTATAGTGAGACGGCCGCTTATATAGCCAGAGACCCCGCCCCTTTTGGCAGGCTCGCTCACCATTGGCTTGCGTGTTCCACGCTGTCATTGGTTCGTTCCCTTTAGCTTCACAAACCAATGGCCGTGCAGTTCACATTCAGAATCAGGCTTCAGAATCAGAGAAAAAGGAGTTTTCCCCGTAGCGTCTTGTCTTATTAATAATTATTCAATATTAATTAATAAGACGAACGACACAGTACTCGTTCCGTATCTAAGGGAACCGAGGTTACGTTAGTAACCAAGTACGTTCTCTTTCATGCTTGAACAAACAATAACACACAGAATTATGCCAAAATGCCCGTTTTGTTGAGTATTCTCATAAGAGCAGTCTTAAATGAGTTAAATAATGTTTTAAATAAACTTAAAGAATTGTGAGAAAATGAGACGCACATCAGCGGCAGGTTTTAAAGTCACAGCAGCCTAATAAACCAGTTGCTATGATGTCTGTCATTAATGTTAATCAAAGAACAAAGATAACAAAGAAAACTGTAGCTTTAATGAGGATTAATCTATATTTAATTATTATGAATGCAGTGAAGAATGTAAATTGTTTGATAACTTTACTCAATTTCTGTATATTTCCTACCTGTTAGACAGGTAAGAAGGCCACAGGTAAATATGTCATTTATTATAATGGGTTCATGAAAAGATTGTTTTAAGTTCACTTAAATTAAAAGTTGTTATAGCTTTTAGTTATACTGTAATGTTGAATGTCTAAAATTAAAGTTTAAAAAAAAAGAAAAAAACCAATTTCATACGGTCATCAGTACCAGTATTAGTATCAGTGATACTGGCCTTCATTCATAAAAAAGATGCCACTGAATAAATATTTAAAATATACTGTCTTTAAGTTGTTTCTACATGAATTTGGAGAGTAACTGTGAAATTATTACAATATAAAAATATTTAAAACTTTCAGAAAAAAAAGTGTGATTAATTAGTTAATTGTTTTTTAATCGATTGACAGTGATAATATATATATATATATATATATATATATATAATATAATATTGTCAGACACTTGCATGTCTGACCATATATTATTATATAATATATTGCATTATTAACATTTTACCAAAATCAAGCTCAAATGAAGTTGCAAGGTTTCTGACCAGCGAATTTCAGAGAATTTTGGACATAAGTGTTTTGTCTGTCATTAGAACGGGCGCATCTAAGGGCAGAAAGTGTTTTACATTATGTTTTCATGAACTTACAGGTTTATCGTAGCTACACTTTTCTGTAATTTGGCCAGAATCCTATGTTCTAAATGATGGAAGTGCTACGCACAGGCTATTAAGACAGTATTGGCTCTGACTCGACAGCAAGTGCTAGACTAAGACTCTTCTCCGATCCTCAAGCACACAAAACTTTAATTTTGCACCCTGCTGCGGAACATTATTTTATTTGTATCTCAAACCTGTTCTGCATACTTACACTGCTCTGTTTGATCTGTGGATGAAGTCATTGGATGGCACATCAGAATTGCCCTTGAATATTCATTTGTACACAAAGACAAGCTTGTGAATATTTCCTCTCCTGTTATCACTTGTACAACACTGGCAACGAAAATACAGTATTCTTGAATTTATTTGATTTGTCTAATTTTTTAGCTTGCAGTTCCCAAATGTATATTGGTTTGCCCATATGCTCTCAGCATCTATGATGAGACTTAAATGGTGGAAGCACAAGCAGTGAAACTGACATGATAATGTCATACGTCACTCTCTAGTACATATTCTCCATTTAAAAGCCTCTTTGGGTGTATTGAGGGGCTTTTAATGTAATGAAACCTGACCTCATTCTTTAATCAATACCAAAATGTTCATACCCTGATATTAAATTGGTCCTCATATTTCACATGCGGTTCCAGACAATTGTACAGTATGTTGACTCAAAACTCAGTGGAGGGTGGTGATTGGGGCAGATTAGCTATTCAAAGCATATTCATGATAATCTCAACAGGTGTCATAACATGCAACAATGGACAAAGATCAACCAGCATTGCTTGAGCAGACTTGCGCTGAAAATGACAATTGGAACAGTATAGCGGTCTGGCCATCTGGAGCTATGTAAGAATTCCTGCCGGGATGATCCACCTGTGGGACACCAGTGTATTACATTTATTTACATATTTAATCCTGGCTCAGCCAGTCTGACTCGTTCTGCTAAATAATTTAGGTAGTAATTGTGAATGGGTTGGAGGGAATGTTGATAAATCTGAGGTCCAACTGTCACCGAGCCCAACCCCTCTTGCTCATTTTAGTCTCAAGTTTAGTATGTATATCGTCAGCCAGCCTATTTCTTCACACTCAGACAGATGTAACCTCTCAAGAATCATCTATTAATAAGAAAACAAGAAGGAAGAGGATGACCATACAAAGATTGGACTGACAATCTTAGGGGGAAACACATTGATTTTTGTGATGAGTGTTGACTTGACTATTTAGGCAAATGAGACCATAACTAAAGGACAGTACTTTTAATATGAATTTTTATCTAACAAAAAAGAAAAGTTCTGTTCTGTTAGTTTTAATACAAATAAAATTGCCTTTAGTTTGAAGAAACACCCACCTGTTTTATTCGTAACTGTGGCAGAACTTTAAATGAAATATATGCACTTTGTTGGTTAAAGTGAATGGAATGTGTCCGATTCTATTTTACACAATTTTTTTGTCACATCATTGACTGCAGTGTATGTTTTTCACATGCTATCTTGAACTGGTTTGCTACTCTTTGTATTAACAAGCAGTCATATCTCAAAAAATGGATTTTTCTTGGGCTAAAGTCACTCTATTTTGATGGATTCCATTTCATAAAAGTAATTTTAAGTAGTTTTACCAGATTTTGTGTGTGTCTGTAAAACACAAGATAAAGATCTGGGTAAATCTGTTTCCAAAAACAAACAAATAAAAAAATGTAGCATTCAATTTAAGTGAACAGTTTATTTACAAATGGATTTATACAACGATTTACACAAAAATTCCCTCTGCTTGTGTTTCATGAATAAGTCCAATTGTTTGTTTTTATTCTTCTGGTATGTTTGGTATCTTCAATTTGAATACCATGCCCCAATTTGCATACTTCTGGTTCCACACTTATTTGCCACAATAAACTTGAATGTAATGAATTATTTACAGGTTCCATTAAAAACTGAACCCCTTTAACCCCACAGAGAATGTTTTCTGTAAATGCGCCTCTGTGTCCTTTAGGGAAGAATTTCCGGAAAAAAAAAAAGGAGTTTATTTATGTACACTGGATAATGCCTATCATTTGTAGGACACCATTAAAAGTAGTTCACCCAAAATTCTGTTCATCGTATACAGTAAATCGATCATGTCTTTTCAGAAGACTTGGATTAAACCTCTTGATTCATACAAATTTATTCTACAATCTGAAATGAATAAACCATCACATTTTTAGGTGAACAGACTTTCAGTGGAGGTTCAGTTTATTTGTGTTTCGAAGGTGAACAAAAGTATTATGGGTTTGGGACAACATGAGAGTGAATAATGATGACAGAATGTTAATTTTTGGATGAACTATCCCTTTAATAAGGGGACAATAGAGCTACACGATTAATCGTAAAAAGATCGCGATCTCGATTCAAGCACCCACTCGATCCTACTTTATTAATAACAACGATTCTCCCGCGTCTATTAAACCTTTGACAAAATCATACCGGAACGTTCAAATCTGTGTTCGTGCTGCCAGAGCCAGAGAGAGACGTTTTGAATCACACATTAGTTATTTCTGTGTTACAAATATTCACATTATCACAGAAGTACTGAGATATAAGTTTTAAGTTTTTAATATTTTAGTTTTTAGTATTTAAACACCGATGTCTACGATAGCGATCAAAATAGAGCAAACTACCTTTTGAAACGAACTTGGCACGTCAAATAACAGTTGTATCAATTACATCTAATTCCACTAGGTGGCGACAACTGACTGTTAAAAAATGTATTTGTCATCGAATCATTCAAAAGATTCGTTCAAAAACACTGATTCATCCAGCAATGAAACAAGTATTTATTAATGAGACACTGAATTCATTCAAAACCATTTTTTAAAAAATAATTTATTCAAACATTTTCCAGCAATTAGAGTCAGCAATTTATATTTTGTCAGAACCTCTAGTAAATTACATGTTATTTTGTTTGGTTGTATTCAGAATCGTGGAAGAATCGTGATCTCTATTTGAAACCAAGAAATCGTGATTCTCATTTTATACAGAATCGTACAACTCTAGAGGACAGCATGCTGGAAAACACTGTGCTTTAGTTCTATTAATTTATGTTTGAGAAAATGCTGGGCTATTTCCTGTAATATCAGGAAGAAAAGAAAAACAACAACCTGAAATTGCATTTCGCAATTGGTTCTGTCCTTTTTCATCTGAGCACCAAACCTCTACTTTTGTAGAAGAACAATGCTGGGCTTAAATGCATAGTTCAACCAAAAATGAAAAGTCTTTTGATGTGATGAACATATTTAATTTAGGATTTTATTCACATAAAAACACACATACATCGATCGCAGCTCTAGAACAAACCTTATTGGTTCTTGTGCTTCACGCACGCACGTTTGAGCTTCCGTGTTTACCATATGTGATGTGCTCCATGTATTGGTGTCAGTCATTGTTTAAAATAAATTAAATCTGTTCATCATATAAAGCAATCTTATCTCTTTACAAGACTTAAATTAAACCGCTCAATTAATTTGGATTCGTTTTACGATCTTTTTTGATATTTTAAGCGTTAGGGCTTTTTTAATGAAGGGATAGAAACCTCTCAGGTTTCATTAAATATATCTTAATTTGTGTTTTGAAGGATAACCAAAGTCTTAAAGGATTAGTTCACCTAAAATTGAAAATTCTGTCATTAATTACTCACCCTCGTGTTGTTCCACATCCGTAAGTCCTTTGTTCATCTTCAAAACACAAATGATGAATATATTTTTAATGAAATCTGAAAGGTTTCTGTCCCTCTAACTACCACTTTCAAGGCCCAGAAAGGTAGGAAAGACATCATTAAAGTACTCTATGTGAGTCTAGTGGTTTAACCTCAATTTTATGAAGTGCTTTGTTTTGCAAAAAAACATAATTTAACACTGTCAGATTTCATTAAAAATATCTTAATTTGTGTTCTGAAGATGAACAAAGGTCTTATGGATGTGGAAAGACACGAGAGTAGGTAACTGAACTGAACTGTCCGTTTAAGGTAAGCTTCAGCTGGCAGTGAAGGGGTCCATAATTTTTTTTGGCCTAGACATTGTATAACTCCAGCTGCTACAGTGAGGAAACAGAAATGGCAGACTGCTGCGATTCACTCAGGGTGGTTTCTATGCTAATAGGGAAGATCATCACCAGTCATGGGAGAGGCTTCCCTACTCTTACCTAAGAGTAGGGGAAAATCACGCATTTGGAGAGACTGTTTATGAATTATGGGAATTATAAAAAAGAACTGGGTGGATTTTTACCATTATAGGCTGGTTGCTTACACACACTGGACATCTGCGTTCAAACACTTTATAAAAGTTAATTTTGCATAATAAGTCCCCTTTAAATAAAAGCTGCTTTTAATTATGTTAGATTATGGTTATGTTAATTATGTTAATATTAACATATTTATTATTATTATTAGGACAAGTAAACCAGAACTTTTAATATGTCTTATGGACATGGAAAAGATAAAGGAAGCAATATCACCCACATATATTTTTTATCCGTTCAAAAATGGCTCCTCACAGCAGTTGCACAGTTTGTGATCATCCCTTACTGTTTGTATTTGTATGTGTTATAATACTCTGAACAGCAGGTATTGGATGCTTAGTGGACATGTCTGCTTTGTTCTGGTGGTTAGGAGACATCATCCCTTTGAATCTGTGTAATTTTTTTATATAAAGGCTGACATTTTGTTCAAGAAAAAAGACATGTCCTACTAAAATCCATTGAGCATTTTGTAGTCTACAACAAACATAAAATCAAACCGCATCTATGTAAAATTGGAATAAAATTGAAGTTTTGAAATGTTTTAAGTTATCATTATTTAGGGATGTACATATCCTCATGCACAAAGACTTCCCTCATTTACGCTCACATGTGGCACTATAGAGCAAACATTGAATGAGGAAGTTTTTTTTTTGGCCCTTCATATTAATGTGTAAAAAAAAAAAAAAAAAAAAAGGAAAAAAAAAAGGAAATAAAGTAATGCTTCAGATGCTTAACTTGTCTAATGAACATCATAGCAAAATGCAATGATGGACTTGAACATCATTTATGTAATAACTATTCTCTTTGTGTCGGCAATAAAATAACTAGTTCATTATATATAATAATGAAAGTTCATTATTCACCCTTCTTCCACCTACATAACTTTCTTTCTTCATTGGAACACAAAAAGATTTAATATAATGCAGCAGTCGTATTATACAATATTATAATTTGTAATATACTATATATTGAGTTGTATGGACCACTTTTATGCTTCATTTATGGTGTTTTTGCAGAAGCTCAGAAGTTTCAATTCCTATTCATTATAATTGCATGGAAAAGAGCGACAAGTGCAGTTCTTTAAAACCTTCCTTTTGTGTTCCATCGAAGAAAGAACATCAATTAGGTTTGGAATGACACTAGGGTGAGGAAAATTTTCTCTATTTCTTCAAGTCATTACTACAGTAGATATATCAGATATTTTCTACACCGCCTGAACAAATGGATCAGATTTCATCACTTACAGAATGACCAATGAACAGATTTATGTGCAGTGTGACCAAAGCCTAAGGGCTCTTGGCTGCTTAAATGTTTCCCGGTCTGTGATGGCCACTGGGTGGAGCTGTCTCTCTGCCACACACACACAAACACACAGACACACAAACATCTAAAGAGACAGTCATTTCTGTCTTTTTCTCCATTTGCTTGTCTCCTTTACTCTGTCATACACATGCACACTATTAGTCACTTACTGATGTTGCTGTTACAGAAAAATCTGCACTGCTTTCCCTGTATTATCCCTTTACCACCTGCAGAATGTGCCGGAGAACATGTGAAAATCCTCTGTGATGTTCAGCTGTGCCTGTTAGCTATCACACCTTCAGACAGGAAGAGCTTCTTTGGCCTTAGACAGTTTCTCTTGGCCCTTTTCCACGGTTTTACCGTAATATATGAGTAGGAGGTTTTTACCATTATGGTAAAGAACATTGTCTCAGTCTTATCTAACAGACCTGAGCCTCTGAGTCATTGTCTTGTGTAAATCACACAGTGAAAACGATGCTCTGCCTAGTACTTGGTTCCCTATGGAATTATCCTTGCCATTTATACTGACACCTGGGAGGCGCACAGCAATTTTGAGAAACAGCGTTTTTAGATCATCTTCAGCTGTGCTGGCAGCGTAACCTCCAAACAATTGAAATGATTGAAATAAAAAGGCAAATGTGTTTCAGGATGTCATTTCTGCAGCGGGTATATCACACTCTGTGGTGAACGCTTCTAATCTGAGATGAGACTCGTCGCTTTAGAAAATGATCTACACTTGACCTTGGTGAAGATCGTCTTCTGCTTATGTGATTTGGAAGCAGAAAGCCATTATACACAGATATGCTCAATGTGATCTTTGTAATTTGCTGAGTGAAAATAATTCACTGCTTACACCTTTTATTTTTTTTAACATTTCCCCTCTTGCCAGTTATTATCAAGGTGTTTGTGGCATCTTCCTTTTGTTATGGACTAGGAACTTTTTTTTTTTACTTAAAAAAAACAAAAACAAAACAAAACAAACCCTTTTTATAGACTAGGTTTTTTTAAACACATAACTAACTTTACCACCCTTAAATGAGTAGCTGATGATAATGAAATGTTTTTATTCTTAAAGTCCCCATGTAATCAATAATTTTATCCCTTAACTGTTCAGACGCACATCCGTCATGTTTGTAGTTTTTTTTTTTTTAAACTTTTTATTCGTGTTTTTAGTTCTAATCGAATCCTCGTCCACAGCGCAATGGGTTGTGGGCAATATTAGACGTTAAGAGTGAGCACGGATCTGCACTTCGGATTCTAACCGGAAAAAGACCATCCGTGTATCTTTAAAATACTCATTTCAACATACTACGATTTGGGACACACTAATTCTATTTTCGAAATACTATTTAGGACGGATAGTATGCGAATTGGGATGTAGCAACAGTGTTATTGTGGCTGCGGTGAGTTACGTGACAAGCATGACGCCTTGCCATGGAAACAATAAGGGCAAATGTTCTAAAATAATGGTCGCCTTAAAAAAACTCACTCTGGGCGGGGTCAACTAGAATATTTTAAACTCACGCATGAAAGGGTTAATAAATATGTTTTATTAATAAAAATTTAAATAGTCAATGTTTTATTGGGTTTAGGTGTATTTTTACTTTTACAAATTTTTACAAACTTTTTAACTTGTCACAACCACATGCAATTCACTTGCGTTTCAATTTCTGATCTTTGCAGCTGGATAGTTTTTACATTATATTGTTTACACTAGTTGCTCTGCCCATGTGGTGTTGGTTGAGTTTTATTCTGCTGTCTCATAATGATAACAGAGTAGGTCCATCTCCATGGAAATTGATTGATTGATTGATTGATGGTTCTTTGATGTTGGATAGGAAGCATCAGGATGGGATTACACTGTGGCCTCATGCGTTTTTTATTTACCTCCATATATATTTTAAATGATCTGGTCACAAAACACTTTGGACCAGATTTACACACTGTTGTAAGATTTGTTTAATGGTTATGAAAGAAGTCTCTTATGCTCACCAAGGCTGTGTTTATTTGACAAAAACTAAAACAGAAATATTGTGAAATATTATTACAATTTAGAAGAATTGTTTTCTATTATTTTATTTTTTTTAAAATTTACAATGTAATATGTTTAATATTCATATAAAATATAATTTGTTCCTGTGACGGCAAAGCTGAATTTTCAGCATCATTACGCCAGTCTTCAGTGTCACATGACCCTTCAGAAATTATTCTAATATGCCGATTTGGTGCTCAATAAACATTTCTTATTGTCATCAATGTTCAAAAAAATCGTGCTGCTTAATATTTTTATGGAAAATGTGATTTTTTTTTCTTTGATGAATCAAGTTCAAAGCATCATTAATTTGAAACAGTATATGTATACTGTATACTTCAGACCACATGAAACTTGAGAAATGAAATGTCTGGCAGATAATGAAAAACTGATACTTATTTTTTGTTTTATTGCCAATAAATGGCCGATATTAAAATTCTGTATTTTGTCTAAAAATATGAACAATAGAACACTATATAAACCCTTTAAAAGCTATTAGTGAACTGAGGTATTGCAACATTATGATGTGCATGTTTATTATAAGATTTGTTAAAGATTACATGTAATGGTGTTATTGAATTATTAGTGTTTTTGAATTAATTGAATATTGACTTTAAGTAAGCATTAGATGACTGCAAAGGTAATCTAAATGTAACCTTTGTAACCATACTGTGCTGTGTGCAAGATCAATGGCTAAGTATCTTGTTCACAAGGTTCACAAGGCCTCGAGCATAATCACAGTTATTAAATAGATGTGCTTTAACCCTTGTGTGTGTGTGTGTGTGTGTGTATGTGTATGTATGTGTGTGTGTGTGTGTGTGTGTGTGTGTATGTATGTGTGTGTGTGTGTGTGTGTGTGTATGTGTGTGTGGCTGGTTTGCTACAAGACTGAGATCAGTGTGATTAAAAAAATTCCTTTCCATTTTGCTTTGTAAATGTCACCCAGGCAACATCAAAACATTTGCTTTTTTGCCTCCATTTTCAGAAGCATGTAAAAAGCAACCTGCTATAAAATTATTTTAATTACAAACTTGACAGAATGCCAGCATTTCTGTGAGAAGTGTTTTTAAATAAATAAATCCCTGCAATTCAAATAAGCGTGATCTTTCACTTTCGAAAGGGCAAAACACACCAGCTTTGCTCTTTTTGCACCCGATCTGAGAATAATACTAATATGTACGAGACTGTTTATGAGAATAAAAAAAAGAAACCATTATCTGTATTCTGTTATGTTATCCATTTTACAGCCGATCTCCCTGTGCAGTACGAGTGAGTCATTGCTATTTGAATGGTCACAGAGGGTATGCGAGGGACGGTTTGTGCTTTTTAATCAAGCATTTTCTTGTGTTATTGTTTCTGTAGTCCTATCTCTCAGGGCCCTGTTGTTTACTTCTTCTTTTCTTCTGTTTTTATAATGATATTCATACAAAAATGTAAGGTACAAATATGAAATCGTTTTTCAGCTCTTTCTGTCATCTACAAAAATTCCTCAGCTCTTTTTTAATGTCACTTACATTCTTTTCACATTCATTATTTACTGCACTAACTGGTTTATCTACCCCCTCAATGTTATACACTCATTGCTAATGCAATTTACTTTTTCTAAATGTAGTGTTCTTGTCAAAACTCATCATTTTGGACCTTGAGAAATGCCTGAGCTACTACAAGCATAAAAATGGGGTTTGTCTGAACATTTCTGCTATCAATTGATTCTAGCTTTCTGTTACAGATTATTTTGGACATAACATTTTGTCTCCCAGTGTTTGCTTTATATTGCTTTAACCCTTTGTGGTCCGAGGTGTTTTTGGGAGATCTTTTGGCATGCCCTGACATTTGTGCTTATTTCAGTTACTTGTAACATTTGTATTTGGCACAAACTGTGCTACAATGATATGTGAGCAGCATGTATGTAAAATTTGTATTTTTCAGTCACTGATCCATGCCTTGTTAGTTTTAAGAAAATACTAGCACTGAGGTTTCTTGCCAACATCTATGTAGGCGGTAAGGCGGAAAAGCGAGGTATACAAATGCACATTAAAGATAATTAGAGTAATTAGAAGCTAATGGAAACTAGACTTACTTACTAACTAGACCTTTTATTTCCCCACATTTATTTGAAAAAAGATTTTTAATTTATCTTCTTGAGTAACTGTGTTATATTTTTGGATGCACTGTTGTACAAAGATACTTTGAGGATGATTTTGATAATTGCCTCTCCACTGATATGCTAAAATGTTTTTCAGATTGTGTAAATCTGCTGTGTCAAACTTGGGGTTAGAGCACCGACAAAAACCTAAAGTTAGTTGGGTCCTGTTGTGCACAAATCAGGTTATAGACTTTTACAGCCAAAAGCAAAATAAATATGGATGCTGGGCTCCAGACTAACATCTGAGACCAGTGGTGCTGGTGTCACTAAGTTCTACAGAAGGTGGCTGTGTTTTTTTTTTTTTTTTTTAATCATAAAGGTAATTTAATCATATTACTATTGTTTTGCATTAATACGTGCAGTTACTAATCATATTACATGTTTATTAATTGGAAATTTGACAGTAAAGCACTGATCTTGAATTGAGATGCAGATAAAATTAACTTAAAATTAACAGTAACGGTGAGAACATTTTTGTAGGGAAAATTTTTAATATTATACTCTTATTAAATGTACCATACTGAACTGACCGACAGCTTCATTGATTATAAAAGGAGTGCTCTTGCTAATGGCCTTTTTGAACCTTTTCGGTCAGGATTTCGCTCTTCACATAGCACTGAATCTGCTCTTCTTCGTGTGGTTAATGACATTCTTCTGTCCATGGATTCTGGGTTAATAAACATCCTGATTCTTCTCTATATAAGCTCTGCATTTGACACAGTCTGCCATGACATACTCATCGCTCGCCTTTCTGATATCGGTATTACTGGTCCAGCTCTTTCCTGGCTCATTTCCTACATCAGCAATAGAAAATATTATATCACCATACAAGAGTATAAATCTGCCACTGCTCCGGTCTCACAGGGTGTTCCTCAGGGTTCAGTTCTGGGTCCATTTCTGTTTATCATTTATATTTCTCCACTTGGTGACATCATACGCATGCATGATGTCTTCAATTTCATTGCTATGCTGATGACATTCAAATCTACCTTACCACCAGCTCTGATAGGCCATCCTTGCCTGACTCACTTACTGTATGCATCAGGGATATCAAGCATTGGATGTGAATTTTCTTAAACTAAATAATAACAAAACTGAAATATTGATGATTTGCTCTGCTACCTCAGTCAAAAGGATGGACCTGTCCTTTGAAAGCATTCTTCATCTGTCCGTAATCTTGGTGTCTTATCTGACTCATCTCTATCTTTTGTCTCTCATATTTCTTCTGTCATTAAAAACTCTTTTTTTCCATCTTCGTAATATTGCACATCCTCTCTCACTCTAGCTGATGCTGAAATCTTAATTCATGCATTAATCACATCACGTCTGGATTATTGCAATGCTCTATTTCTTGGTCTGCCTAAAAAACTCATAGCAAGGTTACAGTATGTTCAAAACTCAGCAGCAAGAGTTCTTACCTCTACCAGGCATTCTGCTCACATTACTCCTCTACTGGCTACCTGTGGCATCACGTATTCACTTTAGGATATTACTTCTAACATTTAAGTCATTAAATGGTCTTACGCCTCCATATCTGTCTGACCTACTCTACTTCTACTCTCCTGCCCGGTCCCTCATATCATCTGAGCTTGGTCTTTTGTCCATTCCTCATTTTCGGCTGTCCACTGTAGGTGGTAGGTCATTTAGTGTTAATGCTCCTAAATTATGGAATTCGCTACCCCTTACACTTCGTAATATATCATCTTTGCCTACCTTCAAGACTCAGCTAAAAACATATCTTTTCAATATGTATTTTAAATCTGGCCTTATGTGTTTGTATTGTGTATGTGTATGTGCAAATATATTGTATAGCACTATGTGAAGCGACCTTGAGCTATGGGAAGGTGCTATATAAATAAAACTTCTTCTTCTTCTTAAACTTCTTGTAATTCACAATCACAATTCGAAGAAGTTTTTGTTTTTCATGAGACTTTTCCTACTTTCATATATTAGGGAGTCAATAAGTGCTTTTCTGCAATTTAAAGAAACGTTTCTGCCACAATACCATAGCTTCAGACTAAAACGTTACTACATTAAATCCATGGTGATTTGTGGACTGAGGAGCCTTGTTCGTGGCACAGTTTCTCCTGGTTTCCACATTAGCGCTATTTGATCTGATATCTGTGGTCTAAAGCAGAGAATTCTGCTCTGAATTTGAATGCTTCCCACCTGATCTCGCAGTGATGTTATTAATTTTGCGGCGGATTCAAATGCTTTCTTACTGGATCTCCCAGCAGTGTGTACTGTTGCTGCCTTCATGTGCTCTCGGAATTAGTGTAAATACGAGATTCCTAGGTAAAAAATTCCACATTCACCTCTTGTTGAATCCTGAATGCAATAAATTCGTAGTCGCGACTTCAGAAGTGGGAATTATCAAATTTCCTATAGCACGTAAAGGCAGCATGTGTAGTAAGCAGTGTCACGTGATCGGGATCGGCTTGCGCTGCGCTGTTATTGCTCAGTGGTGATAAACACAGCTCAAACAGTGCCATTTCGTTTCACTTTCATTTCGTTTGTCGTTTGATGTTTCTCATATGAAACAGAAATGGCAGCTCTTATAAGTTGTGCAATGTGGTGGTCGCCCCAGTGCAACCTCTAACAAAATGTAGTCGCAATGGCAGAAAAAAAGGTCACAAAATGCAACCTTTTAGTCGCAGCCTGGAGACCTGGGATGTGTAGTCAAGTTAGGATTGGACTAAATTGAATTCATACAGTTAAATTCAGACAACTGAACAGTAAATGTCTCTTACGGCTGGAATACACTACACAACTTTTGGAGGATTTTGCCCCAAATTGCAGTCTGGATAAGTCAACAATAGTTGCGGAAAGCATGTCTGCAGATTTTGGTTAGTCAGAGTTGACAGATTTCACAGAAAATCATGTAGTGTATGATGGGCACAGACTATGATTTAGCTTCAGACTATGATTCCATCCAATATTTTGAGCCGATTTTAGAACACATATGGCGCATCAATACTGAAACCAAAGCTGTCCTTTATCTACTAGTGTTGCAATAAAATACAATAACCATACAAAAGTAAATTAACAGAACACACATAACCAATTAGCCTATGGATAAAGCAACGCGCCACTCACCTCTAACTCCCATTGTAATTTGTAGAATACATACTGACTGTTTCTACTCACACACAAGACGCGCTAAGCTTGTTTTTTCTTTTGCGACTCAGCACACAGAGTCGCTACAACAACTACTGTCATCTCCTGCACATCCATGTGTTTCATCTGTCATGTATCTCCTAGCAACGAGGCACATGTGAGTTTGTTGTGTTCAGAACAATTTGAAGGTCTAGTGTATGATTCTCGGTTGTTTAGTGTATGATGCCTAGTTTTTCTGTGTAACCATTTACCATTAACCATTAAAGTGGGCAAGTGTATGATGCCTAGTGTTTTAGTAGGAACGTAGGCACAACCTGTTCGAAGACATGACCTGCTAAATTCATAATAGTTTATTATTGTAGACAGTATCTGTTAAGTTCATAATAGATTATTGTGAGTGCTTTTATAGCAGGTTGATGTTAACCTTGTAAACCCATAGCTGAAAACCCCACAGATGGACACAAAAGGCTACAGCCTCAGTGGACTTTTTATGTATTTGAATGTCACAAATCAAGTTATGTTGTAATATATTTTATGTTTTAAAAATATATAGGCTACAGGGCTGGGTGATATGAACCAAAAACTACATCTTGGTATTTTTAGGTTGCATAGACTATAATGGAACCTTATTGTAAAGTGTTACCATTACTTTTATAAGGAAATTATTTAATTTTATTCTTGAGAATAAACTGAAATAATTTCTTTATAAAAATATTAGTAACAGGAATTTCTCAAAATATGTTTTAGTTCTACAGATAAAATAAAGTTATATAGGTTTGAATTCATTTATGGGTGAAGTATTCCTTTTAATATCACTCTGTTTCTCACATAAAACTACTTTATGACTTAGTTTCAGAAGAATATAGCACAAACAGAATGTACTACATTTATGGTGCATTGGTAATTTCTGGAGCTATGGCTATATAATATTCTAATATAAAGACAACAACAACAACAACGGATTATGGTGCAGAATTGAAGTCATTAAAGTGTGTTACAACATTAGTTTAGTATAAACACATGCCTGGGCTGCTGGGATAGATTTGAACCGTATTTAAAAAAAAAAAAAAAATGCACAGATGTCTTCAATTAAATTAGTTTATTTCAGTAATCTATTGAAAAATACGCAATATCCTTTGGCTTCTATTGTGTTAATAATACTCATCACAGTGCACCAAGGTTGTAGCTTGTCTGTAAGTCAAGATGATCATGTTTTTCATAGCATGCAGACCCAATAGAGTTGTGTTAATTAACTGAAACAGGAACTAATCCTGCATTCCATGTTTTCTCATCTAAATGATCATCTTAAGTCATGTAACTTATTGGCTTATGAGATGAACAGAGTCATTCAGGATCTGTTGGTTCTTGGACAGTAGCTATGTTCCTAGGTTTTCGTTCTTCTGTCCGTCAGTTTAAGATGTAAGCTTGCAAGATGAGAGTTGCTTAAAGTTTGATCTGGTAATTTATCAGCCCTCCTCCTAAACCAATTACAGGCTCAGATTTGCATCAGAATTACTTAATTACTTGATTAGAGTGGATGTTGAGTTAATTGGATGGTGGAGTCCTTGTAACAATGAAGTGAGTGACAAATTAGGGTTCAATTATGTCTAACGCATGGCTGTATGTTCTATTTCAAGGACTTTAATCAAAGCAGATCTAAACAACCAATTTTTAAAGGAAACACAGCTGTTGCCCTATACACACAAATGATGCTAATTTTCGCATAGTCATGTCTTACTGTCTGAGACAGTTTGCAAGTTTTCTGTTACTAGAGATGCTACCAAATAAACTCACATTGTCATTCCAACTTTGGATAGCAAATCTGTAGCACATATAAAACAAATCATAATGTACAATATAAAATAAATGGAATAAGGAAACTTCACTCGAATGAAAAATCTGTAATTATTTACTTATCCTCATCACTTTACAAACCTGTATGTCTAGCTTTTATTCTGTGGAAAAAAGATCATTTTGAATTGTTCATGTTTTATGACATAATACAATTTGATAAAAACCGAAAAATTTAATATTGTGTTAAATATATATATTCTCTAATAAATATAATATATTCAAATTATTAAATATTCAGTAATCAGTATTTTTTTTTTCTTATGGTGTGCTGAGTGATATATATTATATACTTTACATGTTAAATATATGTTGGACAGAATAGAATAGAATAGAATAGAATAGAATAGAATAGAATAGAATAGAATAGAATAGTCATGGTTATGGACTCTTATTTCGATGTTCTGTTTTGTGTCCCTTAGTTCAGATTCCTTGGTTTCTGATTTTGTCCCTGTTTGTTTCTTTGGTTACTCATAATTATCAGCTGTATCTTATATAGTTCATTGTTATCTCCTGCATATATACTCCCTGTTCAGTTCAGTCCTTTGTAGTTTATTTTCTGTATGTAATGTGTTATTTCCTTGTGTTCTTCTAACTTCGGTAACACTTTAGAATACTGATCCTTCATTAATGAATAACTACACAGGAACAAATGAGTAACACATTATTAACACTCTAGTAACTACTATTAACTAACGAGAAACTCTAATTAATGAATTAGTAAGTAATAGTGCTCAGTTGAAGGTAGTAGTTCACTATTAGCTAATCAGTAACTACTATTTTTTCATACCTCCCAGAGAACTACTAAGAACTACTATATATAGGTTCATAATTAACATGAATGATGCATAATGTATAATTAATTCTAATGTAAAGGTCATGGTAACCCACTAGTAATGACTGAAGTATTACCAAATCCTTCAGAAGGAATTACTAATTATTTGGATCAGTATTCTAAAGTGAAGATCATGATAACTGTCCACTAACTACTGGAGTCATTGTAAACTTTTGAGGTTTTTGTACGTTTTTGTACAGTTTTGTACAGTAATTCCTTCTGATGTATTTGGTAACACTTGAGTAATTACTAGTGGGTTGCCATGATCTTCACTTTAGAATACTGATCCAAATTAGTAGTAGTTCCTTTAGAATTATGTAGTAACTCTTGAGTTATTACTATCCAATACTTTACAAAAACCTCAAAGGTTTACAAAGACTTCAGTAGTTACTAGAGAGTTATCATGCTTTTCACTTTAGAATACTGATCCAAATAATTAGTAATTCCTTCTGAAGGATTTGGTAATACTTCAGTCATTACTTGTGTCATTACCATGACCTTTACTTTAGAATTAATGATACATTATGCATTATTCACATTAATTATGAACCTGTATTTAGTAGTTCTCTGGGAGGTATGAAAAAAATAGTAGTTACTGATTAGCTAATAGTGAACTACCACCTTCAACTTAGCACTATTACTTACTAATTCATTCATTAGAGTTTCTTGTTAGTTAATAGTAGTTACTAGAGTGTTAATAATGCATTACTCATTTGTTCCTGTGTATTTATTCATTAATGAAGGATCTGTATTCTAAAGTGTTACCCTAACTTCTTCTTCTAATTTTGTGCATGTTGCTTACGACATGTTACCGAATAACCGACTTATTACCATCTTTACATAACCCTGTCACCATTTGTGAGGCAAAGAAGGAGCCCAAGCCCATGCCTACCACAGACCACACACTAGAGCCTGCCACCTGTGTTGTCCCAAAGTCAAGGTGCACTGCCAAGTCCATTCTAGAGCCAGGAGCGGATCACTGCTTTATCGATCTGTGGTCCGTGGAACCAGTTCCCACCCTCGTTTTGATGCCTTCCCCGACGATCCTGTCTGGCTGAGTCATGCGTGCACTCGAGGATCCCCCAGTTCTTGGCTAATTTTCAGTCAGATTTGTAAATTCATTCACTGGAGACTCGCTCTGAATGGATCATTGAATCAGTGAGTTGTTGACTCGAGAACAGCTGCAATACCTTCAGTCCAGTTCGCGAATGAATTGTTGATGTGATTTGTGAACCGATTTATTTAACAGGATGATTGAAAAGAATCAGTTTGTGTATAAATCGGACACCGCTTTTTTTTTTACGCTCTGAGCATGTGACGATTTTTTTCATTTTAAAATAAGGAGCAACGGTATGTTTTATGAAATGTAGTGGAGTAAAAAGTATGATCTTATGTTTTGGAATGTAGTGAAGTAAAAGTAAAAGTTGCTCAAAATAAAAATACTCGAGTAAAGTACAGATACTTGAAAAATGTACTTAAGTACAGTAATGAAGTAAAAATACTATGTTACTGTCTACCACTGATATGTGTATGTGTGTGTGTGTGTATATATATATATATATATATATATGTGTGTGTGTGTGTGTGTGTGACAAATTGTGTTAGACACACAGATAATAGTCTTTTTATTCCTTTTACTTCAGAGATGACTTTGGATATAGGGAACTGTAATGATTTGGTATGAAATATATTTAAATAAACCCTAAAAATGTATGAAACAAACTCCTGTTGTCTTGTCCAGACTGCTCTCCTAACATGACATGGCAGCACTTTGTATTAAAAACAGACAATTTCATGGAAATCTTGAAAACTCTATACATTTTCAAACACAGCATGCTGGGTGGAATTTATCTGGAGAAACTCTAACTGTAGCTTTGCTCAAGGGTGTTTGTAATGTCACGGTGCACACAGTCAAAGTATCGGACTGGTATCCATCTTCGCAACATTGATGAATCTAGGTCGGAAACCATGATTCACTTAAGCCGGTTATCTCTGATCCTGAATGTATTTAACATTCTTTGTGAGACTCTTTCCATACCTCCAATGGAATAGCGTTCTTTAGAATTTCTTCCCACCAAGGCTCTTTTTCTGTCCCCCGTTACCAGTGCTATTCATGGACAGCCTGTTCTCATTTCTTACTCATTAAAGTCTTTACCCTCTGAGGTAATGGAGTGGTTCAGACAGGCAAGCACTGATCTGTAGCTTGTTGGGCCTGTCACCACTGGTCTAAGTGCTTTTTTGCTGGGTCGCTGATGGGGAAGTGTAAGAATGCTGGCTGAAGTAGGAGGAAGTGGAGCTTTTTAATGCAAACACATCCAATGAACTTGTTTCATTCGCTCTTATTCTCTAGCTGCCACAATAAGCCACATTAATGCATGATGAAGAGCTGTGATGCTGGAGGTAGTGTGGGCTCCCACCGGGCAGTGAGTGTTGAGGTGAGTCGTGCTGAACGGGGCTAATGCCACTGCCTGCTGCCCAGCAGTGATGCCTCTCAGTGGGATACAACTCTACGGTCAAGCATGACTGGAGAAGAGACGGGCCATAACATGCGGGCCTAACAAACGTGTAAAAGTGCTTGAGTGTTTGTGCACACAAACACAACACACAGAGATCCTTATGGGCTTTCTGTTGCCTTATTGTTGTTTCTGTGAATGTTTTGTGTTATATATAATATTACTGGTCTATATCTGAATTTGTCATAATCTGTTTTGATGCAATAAAGATGCCATAGAATGTTTCAATACAAAATATATTGTCTAGTAACTTCTAAATAGTACATACAGGGAACATCATGACACAGTTCTTTTTTAACTGATGGAGAGAAACCTAAGTGTTTCATGGCCCTTCTTGTGAAGGGAAACCCATAGTTCAGAATAAAAATGGGGTTTTGTTATTGTGAGTGTTATGATAATGGGTTAAGAAAGGTTTTAGTTTATGTTATGTGGCCCCTTTAAGGGTGTGCATGTGCGTTGCAAAGAGAAGTGACTGCAGAATCATGTATAATGTTCTGTATTGATATGCCGAAGAGAGTGACAGAGTAAAGCTTTCACAATTCTGTTAAGCACTGCCTGGTCTCCATTTATTAAATTTTTGGCGACGAGCATAAACAACGCACTTCTGCTGACGAATCGTATGGGTTGGCACAAGTGTGAAGCCCTGCACGCATGGATTATTTTGACAAAATGGCGATGTTCGGAACTGTGGGGGAGTTCGTGGAAGAAAATGGTGACTGGCTGGAGTATATGGAGCATCTGGAGCATTTTTTCGCCACGAATGAGATCGAGGACGAAGATAGGAAGTGCTTGTTGAGTGTATGCAGAGCAAAGACTTATAAGCTCATGAGGAACTTGGCAACACCACAAAATTCGGCAGAGTTCACTTACAAAGATTTAATCGACCTGATCCAGAACCACCACAGCCCGAAACCATCAGTGATTGTGCAGCGTTTTAAGTTCCACAGCCATTTTCGTAAGTCTGGAGACCCTATTTTGAAGTTTGTGGCCGAGCTGCACCAGCTGTCTGAACATTGTGAGTTTGGGGCTGTGCTGGAGGACATGCTGTGTGATCGTCTCGTGTGCGGAATTAATGATAATGTAATTCAGCGCAGACTGCTAGGGGAAGCGACGCTCTCCTTTATGTTACGGCCAGCTCGTTCATGACCGCCACATAAAGAGGATCACACAAACAAACGAGTTCTTTGAATTGTCATGTTGTTTATTACAAAATAATCCGTTCCAAACAAAATAGCACATTGTCTAGGGAATTAAGTAAACAAAAGAAAATAAGAATCCAGTGGGTAAGAAAAAATGACTTCTCTGGAGAAACACATTCTACCAGAGAAAGTACTGTTAAGTAGATCAGTCAGATATTTATACTGTCCACCCATAAATTATCCAATTTAACATTGACGTCACATCCAGACGCCACACTGCCACCACCAGGCGAAGAAGAGAAAAGACAGGGTTGTAACTTTTACAAAAGCGATGGAAATCGCACAAGGTATGGAGTCGGCAGCACTACATGCAAAAGATTTTCAAAAAGCAAGTGGCAGTGCGAAGAGTGATGTGTTTCATGTGACTAAAGCTGTTAAAGTGAAAGCAGTGGAATGTTACAGGTATGGGGGAGCTCACTATGCAAATGCTTGTAAATTCAAAGACACAGTGTGCCATAATTGTGGCAAGAAGGGACATTTGGCAAAGAAATGCAGAGGCAACAAATCTAAAATGAAAAACCTAAAGGATGGGAGGCAACCTCACTTAAAAGCACATCACATTGTGGAGACAGAGAAGACCTGTTCCTATTCAATGTTTAACTTCAGTGAAACTCGTTCAGACCCACTTTATGCGACAATTCAAGTTAATGGAGCAAGCCTTAAGATGGAAATAGACACGGGAGCTTCAGCATCGATCATCAGTGAGGAGACTTATGGGAAGTTATGGACTAATCATCAGACACCAACATTATGTAAGTCTTCTGTTAAACTGAGAATGTGTACTGGAGAGATTATTCCAGTAGTGGGTGCAGTGAAAGTGAACATCGCCTATGGCAGTCAGGTGGCTGAAGCTCACTTGCTCGTGGTCAAGGGAAAAGGCCCAAGCCTGCTGGGATGGGACTGGCTCAGTAAAATTCAGATTCAGGTATCCAGAAGTGTTTAAGGATGAACTGGACAGCCTGAGGGTGGAGTGTGGAGCCCAATGCTACACCTCGATCTTTAAACCCCGGTCTGTCCCATATGCAATGAAGTATAAAGTGGAAAAGGAGCTTGAGAGGCTGCAGCAGCTGGGTATCATTGAGTCGATTCAGTTTTCTAATTGGGCAGCCCCAATCGTTCCTGTGCTGAAAGAGGAAGGTACAGTCCGCATTTGTGAAGACTATAAGCTGACAATCAATCAGGCAGCGAAGGTGGAGACATACCTCATTCCAAGAGTGGAGGACTTGTTCTCAATGCTTGCTGGAGGCAAAACTTTCACTAAGCTTGATATGAGTCACGCCTATCAGCAGTTGTTGCTGGACGAGCACATCACATTCAAAAAACACTCACAAAGGGCTGTTTAAATATAACAGGCTGGTGTTTGGGGTGGCGTCCAGTCCGGCAATTTTTCAAAGGACAATGTAAAACTTGTTGCAGGGGATTCCACAGGTGGCAGTGTACCTTGATGTCATTCTGGTCACAGGGAAAACAGAAGAGGAGCACCTCAGTAACCTGGACCAAGTGCTCAAGAGGATGTCGGAGGCAAGACTGCGGCTAAAACAATCTAAATGTACGTTCCAGGCAGAGAGTGTAACCTACCTTGGACATCAAATATCAGCCCAAGGCCTCTATCCAGTGCCAGAAAAAGTCAGAGCCAACAATGACGCCCCCAAGCCCTTAAGTCATTCCTGGGCATGGTAACTTATAACAGGAAGTTCTTGCCTGATCTATGAACTGTGCTAGCTCTGTTGTACCAGTTATTGCATCATAATTGCCAGTGGAAATGGGGAGCAGCGTAAACAGCTGCCTTCACCAAAGTCAAAAGTCTGCTGCAGTCAGCCAGCGTGTTAGTCCATTTTGACCCTGAGAAAGAGCTTACAGTGTCGTGTGATGCCTCTCCATATGGCATTGGGGCAGTACTGGCGCAAGTGATGGAGGAGGGCTCAGAGAAACCCATTGCATTTGTGTCAAGGATGCTTACAAAAGCAGAAAAGGGGTACTCTCAACTAGACAAAGAAGGCTTTAGCCATTTTTTTTTGCTGTGAAGCGTTTTCACCAATATCTCTATGGCCGTCCCTTCACAGTTTTTACGGACCATAAGCCATCGATGAGCCTGTTCAGTGAGCATAAGAGCATTTCTTCCATGGTGTCTGCCCGTATCCAGAGGTGGGCACTGACATTGTCTGCCTATCAATATTGTATAGTATACAGAGCAGGGAAGGAAAATGCCAATGCGGACGCATTAAGCCAGTTGCCACTTCCAGACACCCCTGCGTCCACTCCTCTGCCTCCTGAAACTGTTTTCCTGCTGGAAAAGTTGAGTGACTCACCAGTGAGTGCGAAGCAGATCAAAACTTGGACTGAGAGTGACAAGGTCTTGTCAAAAGTCAAAAGATTTGTGCTACAGGGTTGGTCATCCATCGTTGTGGAAGCCGAGATTAAACCTTTTGAGAAAAGGAAAGATGAGCTCTCAGTTCAGGATGGTTGTATCTTGTGGGGTTCAAGAGTGGTGGTACTTCTGCCAGGACGGGCCAAAGTGTTACAGGAAGTCCACATAGCCCATCCTGGGGTAAGTATGGTGGCCTAATATGGATCGAGATCTCGAATCAAGGTCCAACACTGCCAAGAAAACCAGAAAATGGATTTCGCAGGTCCGTTCATGGGTCGGATGTTCTTGGTCATGGTGGATGCCCGCATCAAATGGCTGGAAGCACACATTTTGAAAAACATTACAGCTGCCGTGACAATTGATACACTGCGTCAAGTGTTTTCAGTACATGGATTGCCTGATGTAGTTGTAACTGATAATGGACCAACATTTACGGGAGAGCTGTTTCAAGAATTTGTCAAGCGGAATAGAATTAGACATATTCGTACAGCGCCTTTCTGTCCTGTGTCGAACAGGATGGCAGTGAGAGCGGTGCAGACATTAAAGGACAGCTTAAAGAAGATGTCAGGGGCAAATGTTGAAACTAACCTCTCTCGTTTTCTGTTTCGGTATCGAATTACGCCACAGACTACTACAGGCCTGGCGCCCGCAGAGATGTTGCTGGGACGGAAACCAAAATCTCACCTGGATTTGCTGTATCCGGATGTTAGGGAGAAAGTAAGAGTCCAGCAAGAGAAGCAGAAAGCTAGGCATGACAAGCATGCCAGAGAACGGAGTTACGGGGAAGGTGAGATTGTCTGGTGAAAAAGTGGTCCCCACTCATGTGTAGTGAGGCTGTCAGATGGACTTGATGTCCGTCGTCATCAAGATCATGTGAGGAGCCATCACGTGGCAGAGCCGTGGGGTTATCTCGATCAAGGGCGTGCATGTGTGTTGCAAAGAGAAGAAGAGACTGCAGAGTCATGTATAATGTTCTGTGTTGATATGCCGAAGAGAGTGACAGAGTAAAGCTTTCACAGTTCTGTTAAGCACTGCCTGGCCTCCATTTATTACAGTGAGAGACAGTCACTTTGGTTTCCTACTGTTCCTCTGTGTATAATGAATGAAGTGTTGTGTCAGACTCCAGCTGAGATGATGAGCAGTGTCATCTGATCTCATAAAGAGCATGGAGTACTGCATGGACTCTTGGGAAAAAGATGAATCTGGAGGTCTTTTGTCCACTCAAAATTAGGCCAAAAGGTCATTGTTCATCATTGCATAGCCTCTACTGTATAGTTGCCTTACATCAAAAGTGTTTTTTTTTTTTTTTTCATCAAGGTGGTTTGACCTTTGGACTTTAAAGTTGTTAGGCTAAAAATATTGTATTTTCTTCATAAGGCAGCTAGGAAAAACATTAATATTCTATGTGAACATCTAAACTTGACTATATAAACTTAGTGTACATGTGGAAAGCAAACTGGATGGGTTGCCTGGTCCTGCTTATGGATTTGCTGAAGTTTCTGCAATAGCTATACACTTTCTTTTTTTTTAATAGAAAGATCAATATACTTCATTAATGTTTAACACCATCCATCAGTGTGGGTCAGAATTGGTCGCTCTCAGGCGCTCAGTGAATTCAAGCGTGGTACCGTGATAGGATGCCACCTGTGCAATAAGTCCATTTGTGAAATTTCCTTATTAAATATTCCACAGTCAACTGTTAGTGGTATCATAAAGTGCAAGCAATTGGGAACAACAGCAACTCAGCCACGAAGTGGTAGGCCACATAAAATCACAGAGCAGGTCCAGCGCATACTGAGGCGCACAGAGTTTGAGTGAGTTAGTATGAGCTTTAAGGAACTGTCCGTGGTGCTGAAAAGCAGAAACTTTCAAGTAGAGAAATTATTCCATGCTCATAAGTATTTATTTTGGACAACTTGTTTTGATTTACTTACCCTCATTTCTCAATTTTTATGTTCTTTACACAATGAAAGTTAACGGTGTTTAACTTTGTATGGGGCATACACATTTGGAATGGCAAAGGGGTGAGTAAATGATGACAGAAGTTTTAGTTTTGGGTGAAGTATCCCTTTAATGACACCATCAAATAACAGAATGCTCACTCTAATGTCTGTTAGGAGTGTTAAATGAACCTCTGATTTGTAATTCCACACTGTTTTGTAATGTTCAGAGTTTAATCTTAATGACTTTAATTTTGCATTACTCAATACTAGAAAAAAAGATTCTAAGTTAAAAAAACAAAGAAGTGCGCAGAAGTCGCCAACTTTCTGCAGAGTCAATAGCTACAGACTGCCAAACTTCATGTGGCCTTCAGATTAGCTCAAGAACAGTGCATAGAGAGCTTCATGGAATGGGTTTCCATGGCCGAGCAGCTGCATCCAAGCCTTACATCACCAAGTGCAATACAAAGCGTCAGATGCAGTGGTGTAAAGCACACCGCCACTGGACTCTAGAGCAGTGGAGACGTGTTCTCTGGAGTGACAAATCACGCTTCTCTGTCTGACAATCCGATGGACGAGTCTGGGTTTGGCAGTTGCCAAGAGAACGGTACTTGCCTGACTGCATTGTGCCAAGTGTTTGGGGATGACCCCTTCCTGTTCTAACATGACTGCGCACCAGTTCACAAAGCAAGATCCACAAAGACATAGATGAGCAAGTTTGGTGTGGAGGAACTTGACTGGCCTGCACAGAGTCCTGACCTCAACCCGATAGAACACCTTTGGGATGAATTAGAGCGGAGACTGCGAGCCAGGCCTTCTCGCCAACATCACTGCCTGACCTCACAAATGCGCTTCTAGGAGAATGGTCAAAAATTCCCATAAACACACTCCTAAACCTTGTGGAAAGCCTTCCCAGAAGAGTTGAGGCTTTTATAGCTGCAAAGGGTGGACTAACTCCATATTAAACCTTACGGATTAAGAATGGGATGTCATTAAAGTTCATGTGCACGTAAAGTTAGGCGTCCCAAAACGTTTGTCAATATAGTGTACCTTAGAGGGAAACAACCAGGCAGTGAACATTCATCAAGCTATTTTAACTATATGAATATATAAGAAAACAGTTGAATGCATAATTTTGGTTGTTTTGTGTTGGCATGGGCTTTGGTGTACTTTCTTTCTGATCAGCAGGTTATTACTTTCCTGTGCTGTGTGTTTACATGCGAACTTGCTCTCTGGTGTTGAATTATAGCCCACGTGTTGAGTAGGCTGGCTGGAGGTGGACAGCACCAGCACTGTCTCTGGCAGTAATGAGAGTTCATTGCATGTTTGTTGCTGACCAAAGCATTCCTTCACCACAACAAACAGCCTACTTCCATCCTTACATCCGCAAGAACAAAACTGAGCCTCTGTGCTTTTGTCACATCATATAGGTGTGGTCAAAACAAAACAAAATCACAGATGATTATAATTAATTTTTTAATCAGTGTTCATAATTATTTTTTTATAAATGCATTTGCAGATTTTATTTTAGATTATGATATAATATCATATAATGTCATAATATTATATGTTATTTGAGTGAGTTGGTATGAGCTTTAAGGAACTGTCCGTGGTGCTGAAAAGCAGAAACTTTCAAGTAGAGAAATCATTCCAGGCTCATCAGTATTTATTATGGACAACTTGTTTTAATTTACTTAATTTTTATATTCTTCACACAATGAAAGTCAACGGTGTTTAACTTTGTATGGGGCATACACATTTGGAATGGCAAAGGGGTGAGTAAATGATAAAAGTTTTAGTTTTGGGTGAAGTATCCCTTTAATGACACCATCAAATAACAGAATGCTCACTCTAATGTCTGTTAGGAGTGTTAAATGAACCTCTGATTTTGTGAAGGTCATATGTTCCACACTGTTTTGTAATGTTCAGAGTTTAATCTACATTTTTGTTTTAAAAACAACTGAGCTTCTGCCATAACAATGATTTTTTATACATTATATATATATATATATATATATATATATATATATATATATATATGAATGAAACAAATCACTGTTAAATCTTGTCAAATCCATTATTTGACAGTATAAAGCACTTTCTTTTCTTTTTTTAATGTTTTCTTTGGAGAATCTGATGGGGTTCTCAACAATTGAGAAGTCTTTGTTCCATTCACTCTTGTACAATTCATAGGGTTTCGTCTAAGGTGGAATTTTCAAACAATTTTGTCTGAGTCTGAATTTTTTGCTGCTCTCTGTTTCACCACATAGATCAGGCGCAATGCAACAGCACACACTTCTCATACACTGGACGGACCTTATATCAAAACTCAATATGAGAGTGTTACACGTGTTGCTGCTCTTAGCACGTAGCAGTCACCTCTGTTATGAAAAGAAAATACACATGCCATATCCAAATGGGGCAATATTTCACTCTCTCTGTGTTAGATGCATGCTTCTCAGCTTATTTTGCTGACCAAACATGAACCCCCTTATTTAAAGATGATGAATTTTACATTTTCACATTTCTTTAGTGTGTAATGTTGCTGTTTGTGCATCAAAAGGGTCTGCAAAGTTCCAAAGCACAAAGTCTACTCCAAAAGGAAGTTATTGTCTGTATCAGTTAGCACTGTTTCACACCTCCCAAAACTCCTTGAGTGTAGTCGTCAGTTTTCCTTCAGGGACATACATAAACACCATATGTGTATTCCTCATTTAATTAATTCCCACCCAAGGCATATGCAAAAATAAAGGGAGCGAGGGCTGATTGAGTTGCGTTAGTAGTGTATTGAAACTCATGGTTATGGTAAGGGGCAAACTGACATTTCCGAAACAAGCAGTTGACCAATCAATACACTGGTCCAGCCGACCAATCAGAGCACATTGCACTTTTCTGAAGGTGGAGCCAAAGCCACTGGAAGGCAAGCCTGCAACCTTTAGCCGACGACTAATGCTAACGTTCCACCTCTGGCGGTACGCAGGGAAGGAGACCAGAGGCCTGATTATGCTGATTAAACAGCTTTTGTGGGGAATTAGCTTATCATTTAATTAATCGTCAGTCTGTTCGCTAATCTTCAGCATGTTTTACACTAAACAATATTTTCGTTGGGAACTATATGTAGATTTTAGCTTGATAAAAATGTATTTTTTTAAGAGAAGGCAGACTAGGGAATGTTGCGACAGGTAGGACTCATTTACGGCATTACCAACAGCAAATGTGCCACATTACTGTTTAACAGATAGAACAATAGATGTTGTGTAAAAGCCACTGGAAGGCAAGCCTGCAACCTTTAGCCAAAAGAGCGTAATGGCTAATGCTAAGGCTCCGGCTGTGGCGGTATGCAGGGAAGGAGTTTTGAATGGCGGGCACTGATGTCACTGCCATTATACAATAGGCTGAGAGGTGGGCACGTGATTAAGTTAGCCATTACACTTTCTCCAATGGTAAGAGATACAGACCCTCTCATCTCCCTATAATATACAATCTCTGGTAGAGCTTCTTAGAGACAGGAACTAAACAGGGGTGCGTTTCATGTACAACGACGTAACTCAATGCTTAACTAACATAGTATGGTGCAAAAAATAACTTTACTATTTTTGTTTTCCATTGTTTTGCTTTATTTCCAGACATTTCATTAAATCACAAGTTCCCGCTTACATCACTCCAGCATTCCCCTGGCATATTTGGGAAAAGCACCCCAGAGCATTACTGACAGACTGGGAGGAGAGGTGCTACAATAATGTAAAATATGTTAATAAATAAAAAAAAAAAAAAAAAAAAAATGAAAACCTGTTCTAGTAGACCCAAAAAACAAAATCAAGACTTTTTAAAAAGGTGCAATATTGCCTTTTTTTTTTTTATGTATTCTGGGTTGCATTTTCTTTTACCTTGCATAGTTTTAAGTAATTCAATTTTGCAATCCTAAAATCATGATTAAATCCCATCAGAACATACCTGTGCCTTGTTTTGTGTGGTGACCCAGCAGTGATAAGAAAAGTGCGGTCCTATTGGTGATGCTACAACTTCTCCCAAGGTCATCAGAAGACATAGATATGAATCAGTTTTTTAAAATAGCAATAATGACATCTCTCCATGCCTCGGTTCACAGTTGGCAAAAAAAGGTGACGTTTTTCAGGTAATAAGATGCTCAACTGACAGCCAGATTGTGACAAATGATCCCGCTTGCGCAGAGACGCTCAATCAGGAATGCTAAGGGATGGTCTGTAGCCTTACGTTTGCGCCTGAGTAATTGCATTTGAGACTTCATTAATCAACAAACAGACAATAAAGTAAACCCTCATTTAGCCCTGATGAAGCAGAGACTCTCTGGCAGATCTCATAGACTCACAGAGGAAGGAGGAGGAGAGCATCTGTTTGTCATCTCCATTGCAGACAGACCTCTGGCCTCATCATGAAGTCTGAGGGTGGGAAAGAGTTTTGCTTATTTACTGCAGAGGACATTTAAGACATTCAGACTTCTGCAGAGAGTCGAGAGAAATGAAAATGAATGCTCTGCTGGGTTGAGACGTAATACAGCAGGTGTGCTGCTAAATGATAAAGTGTATTCATAGGATTAAATAATTATTTCTAATTAATAATGTAATTGTTTATTTTTATATTATAAATTGTATTATTTATATTAATAACATATAATTAACAAATTAACAGACATACTACCAAAAAGTTTGGAATTAAACTATATTTTTTTAATGATTTTAAAAGTCTTTTATGCTCAAGGCTGCATTTATTTGATGAAAAATACAGGAAAAACATTAATATTGTGAAAAATTATTACAATTTAAAATATCAATTTTTTACATTTTGTAAAAATTTGTTCCTGCGATGGCAAAGCTGAATTAAATGTTACAAACAGAAAATGTTGAAACATAAAAATGTTGTTTGTATACACAGGTACTGGTCATATAATTAGAATATCGTAAAAAAGTTTATTTATTTCACTAATTCTATTCAAAAAGTGAAACTTGTATATTATATTCATTCATTACACACATACTGATATATTTCAAATGTTTATTTCTTTTAATTTTGATGATTATAACTGACAACTAAGGAAAATCACAAATTCAGTATCTCAGAAAATTTGAATATTGTGAAAAGGTTCAATATTGAACACCTGGTGCCACACTCTAATCAGCTAATTAACTCAAAACACCTGCAAAGGCCTTTAAATGGTCTCTCAGTCTAGTTCTGTAGGCTACACAATCATGGGGAAGACTGCTGACTTGACAGTTGTCCAAAAGACGAGCATTGACACCTTGCACAAGCAGGGCAAGACACAAAAGGTCATTGCAAAAGAGGCTGGCTGTTCACAGAGCTCTGTGTCCAAGCACATTAATAGAGAGGCGAAGGGAAGGAAAAGATGTGGTAGAAAAAAGTGTACAAGCAATAGGGATAACCGCACCCTGGAGAGGATTGTGAAACAAAACCCATTCAAAAATGTGGGGGAGATTCACAAGGAGTGGACTGCAGCCGGAGTCAGTGCTTCAAGAACCACTATGCACAGACGTATGCAAGACATGGGTTTCAGCAGTCGCATTCCTTGTGTCAAGCCACTCTTGAACAACAGACAGCGTCAGAAGCGTCTTGCCTGGGCTAAAGACAAAAAGGACTGGACTGCTGCTGAGTGGTCCAAAGTTATGTTCCCTGATGAAAATATTTTTTTTGTATTTCCTTTGGAAATCAGGGTCCCAGAGTCTGGAGGAAGAGAGAAGAGGCACACAATCCATGTTGCTTGAGGTCCAGTGTAAAGTTTCCACAGTCAGTGATGGTTTGGGGTGCCATGTCATCTGCTGGTGTTGGTACATTTTGTTTTCTGAGGTCCAAGGTCAACGCAGCCGTATACCAGGAAGTTTTAGAGCACTTCATGCTTCCTGCTGCTGATCAACTTTATGGAGATGCAGATTTGATTTTCCAACAGGACTTGGCACCTGCACACAGTGCCAAAGCTACCAGTACCTGGTTTGAGGACCATGGTATCCCTGTTCTTAACTGGCCAGCAAATTCGCCTGACCTTAACCTCATAGAAAATCTATGGGGTATTGTGAAGAGGAAGATGTGATATGCCAGACCCAACAATGCAGAAGAGCTGAAGGCCACTATCAGAGCAACCTGGGCTCTTATAACACCTGAGCAGTGCCACAGACTGATCGACTCCATGCCACGCCGCATTGCTGCAGTAATTCAGGCAAAAGGAGCCCCAACTAAGTATTGAGTGCTGTACATGCTCATACTTTTCATGTTCATACTTTTCAGTTGGCCAGGATTTCTAAAAATCCTTTCTTTGTATTGGTCTTAAGTAATATTCTAATTTTCTGAGATACTGAATTTGGGATTTTCCTTAGTTGTCAGTTATAATCATCAAAATTAAAAGAAATAAACATTTGAAATATATCAGTCTGTGTGTAATGAATGAATATAATATACAAGTTTCACTTTTTGAATGGAATTAGTGAAATAAAATTTAGTGAAATAAATTTTTGATGATATTCTAATTATATGACCAGCACCTGTATATATATATATATATATATATATATATACACACTATATTGCCAAAGGTTTTGGGACGCCTGCCTTTACGTGCACATGAACTTTTATGACATCCCATTCATAATCTGTAGGGTTTAATATGGAGTTGGCTCACCCTTTGCAGCTATAACAGCTTCAACTCTTCTGGGAAGGCTTTCCACAAGGTTTAGGAGTGTGTTTATGGGAATTTTTGACCATTCTTCTAGAAGTGCATTTGTGTGGTCAGGCAGTGATGTTGGCGAGAAGGCCTGGCTCACAGTCTCTGCTCTAATTCATCCCAAAGGTGTTCTATCAGGTTGAGGTCAGGACTCAGTCATGTTAGAACAGGAAAGGGTCATCCCCAAACACTTGGCACAATGCAGTCAGGCAAGTACCGTTCTCCTGGCAACCGCCAAACCCAGACTTGTCCATCGGATTGCCAGACAGAGAAGCGTGATTCGTCACTCCAGAGAACACGTGCTTTACACCACTGCATCTGACGCTTTGCATTGCACTTGGTGATGTAAGGCTTGGATGCAGCTGCTCGGCCATGGAAACCCATTCCATGAAGCTCTCTACGCACTGTTCTTGAGCTAATTTGAAGGCCACATGAAGTTTGGAGGTCTGTAGCTATTGACTCTGCTGAAAGTTGGCGACTTCTGTATACTGTGTACTGACCCCGCTCTGTGATTTTACATGGCCTACCACTTTGTGGTTGATTTGCTGTTGTTCTCAATTGCTTCCACTTTGTTATGATACCACTCAACAGTTGACCGTGGAATATTTCGTAGTGAGGAAATTTCACGAATGGACTTATTGCACAGGTGCCAACCTATCACGGTACCACGCTTGAATTCACTGAGCTCCGGAGAGCGACCCATTCTTTCAAATGTTTGTAGAAGCAGTCTGCATGCCTAGGTGCTTGATTTTATACACCTCTGGCCATGGAAGTGATTGGAACACCTGAATTCAATGATTTGGAATGGTGTCCCAATACTTTTGGCAATATAGTGTGTGTGTATATATATATATATATATATATATATATACAAACAACATTTTCATTATCATCCATTTGTTTATAAATTACTTTCAGCAGGTTGTGACATAACACGACTAGGCCTTTCATGGGTTAACCAGCTGGGTTCTGCTTAGCTTCTGCTTAAATTGCATCATATAAGATCTGTCCCTCACCACAGTCCAAAACACACTGCGCCACACAGAGATAAGACAGCACATGAGTCCTCCGGCTGTCTCCAGCACAGTTTTCTCCTCCGCATAGTCTTTATTAAATGGCAGGCCAGAGCTGGTATGTCAGGCCCGGCGTCCTCCCTTTGAAAGACTCTCATCAGCATTGATCTGCCTGCTTGCCCATGGGAGCAAAAAAGCTGTAGAGATGAAAGCTGCCCTGTCTGCTGTCACCTACTGACACGCATCCATGCGCTTACACATACATACACGTACACAATGTGTCTTTGCCTTGTCCTCTCAAGTTTACCTGAGTTGAAGAAAGGTGAACTAGCAGGAGGAGAATATTCAACAGGGGAAAAAAGAGAGAGTTTAAGGGAATTAAATTTAAAACTTTTTAATGCCCAAAAGAATAGATTCTAAGAAGGTAATTTTGCAACCAAACAATGAAAACAAATTCATTTAGACTTATAAGTCTTTATTGATTAAGTCAATAAATAGTGTATATTAGTTAGTATTTTGTAGTCTTTTAAAATTCTAGATCAATTATTCTCAACATTTTTGTGCTCCCATTGTTCACAACAATATTCTAAGGCCTCATGACTTATCCAGTTGTGTATAATTGACTAGAATTAATGATACAGATTTTTGGAAAAAAAAAAAAAAAACTCACATTTTCTACCTGACAAAATGTTTAAGGTCTTTGCGTAACCAGAAAAAAAATGTATATTCATTAATGTTTATTTTTTGCTGCCATTTTGGTTGTAATGCTTGTTTTGTCATATTATTTGTCTTACATAATCATTTTAAGTCGTCTTAAGACCCTCTTAGAAGTTTGATTAAGATAAGAACCACCGATTAGTTAAATAAACTAGAGATGGGTGGATGACAATATTAACCAACTTGCATATTATATTAAAACATTTAAATTCATGCCAATTGCATTGTTTTGAGCAGATTAAATAAAGTGAAAGGTTCAGAAGAACAGAATGCCCAAAATTTATACCAAGATAGTGCCAGGATATTTGGGTTCTTGTGCACAGCCCATAGAAAACAACAAGGGTCAACTGAACGCTAGTTGATGAGTTGAATCAACTCCACAGCAACTACATAAATGTATCCACTAATCATTCAGAAATGTCCAGATGCATTCTAAAGGTTGCAACTTCTTCCTGAGTCTGGACACCGTTACTGACGATCATCGTTTTGGCTGCATGAGATTCTCCAGCTTTGTTGTTCTTGAGCAACCGAAGCATGAGCTGTTAAAGCTCCACCCTCTTCTGAAAAGGGGGAAGCAGCTCATTTGTATTTAAAGGGACACACAAAAACGGCGTGTTTTTGCTCACACCCAAATAGTGGCCAAATTTGACAAGCTGTAATAAATGATCAGTGGGGTATTTTTTAGCTGAAACTTCACATACACACCAGAGACTTATATTACATCTTGTGAAAAGAGGCATAATAGGTCCCCTTTAAGCTCAGCTTTGTGAAATAATGCTTGTTACCACAAAAAGTAATCATTCCTTGTTTTCTTAAAAAAAAAAAAAAAAAAAAAAAAGGTTACAGTGAGACAATTACAGTAAAGTGATAGGATACATTTTTGGGAGGGTTTAACTGCAGAAAATCAAAGCTTATATTTTGTCTATTTAGCTTACTGTATAAGTCTGAATATTCCTTCAAGCCTAGCTTTTGAAAAGTGAATTTGAGGCAGTTTAAAACTAAGAACCCTTGAAAACCCTGTCCCTCTTATTTCAGACAGAAGAGACAGCCTGGGTTGAGGCATTTGCCGAAATAAGAGAGAAACTGCGATCTGTCCTTCCTCCCACCTCCTGAGAGGCCCATTTGAAGCATTAGTGCTTTGAGGGATGGAGGTGACTCAGACAGATGTCAGAGTGGAGGGCACAGACTCAATCCCTCAGCTTTGTGCAGAAGGACAGAATCTATGCCTGCTTCTCTGCAGCGCTTGCAGCCAGATGCCAGTGTGCTGCATGTCAAACAGCCAAGCAGGGCCTCTTTCCACCTGACACACGTACACACACACACAAATCCTTCCCCCATTTCAGTGGCTCTCCTTTACACCTCCAAACTTCGCAAAGGCTCTCAGCTGACCGTGCCTCGTCTCGGTTCTTTGTTCAGTCTCCAACCCTTTGCTTCTTCTCATACAGCTTAGCTCAGGGGTTTTGGTTGCTAGAGGTCCTTGTCACAGCCTTGCAAGCTTCACCACTTCAGTTAGAAGAGGCCGTATGGACCTTAGTCAGGGTTGATGCCAAGTTTAATTTGACTTTAATGAAAATGAGCCTGTGAGGGATAAAAGAGCAAACTGTTCAGTAGATTGGAATAACTTGCTGTATACGATCACTATGTCGATTGGTCAGATGACCTAACATTAAAGACATGTACACTGCTGTTGAAAAGTTTGTGGTCAGTAAGATTTGTCTTATTCATCGAAGATGCTTTAAAGGGTTAGTTCACCCAAAAATGAAATTTCTGTCATTAATTACTCACCCTCATGTCATTCCACACCTGTAAGACATTCGTTCATCTTCGGAACACAAATTAAGATATTTTTGATAAAATCTGGTGGCTCGGTGTGGCCTCCATTACCAGAAAGATAATTAACACTTTCAAATGCCCAGAAAGCTACTAAAGACATATCTAAAACACTTCATGTGACTACAGTGGTTCAACCTTAATGTTATGAAGCATCGAGAATACTTTTTGTGCGACAAAAAACAAAATAACGACTTTATTTAACAATATCTAGTGATGGGCGATTTCAAAACTGCTTCATGAAGCTTCGAAGCTTTACTAATCTTTTGCTTCGAATCAGTGGTTCAAAGCATGTATCAAGCTGCCAAAGTCACGTGATTTCAGTAAACGAGGCTTTGTTACATCATAAGTGTTTCGAAATTCAGTGGTTCACCACTGGGGTGCGTGACTTTGGCAGATTAAATTGATTTAAGGTAACAAGGTTACTTTAACAAAGTTAAAGTACAAAGGATTTCTGTTTCAAATAAATGCTGTTCTTTTAAACTTTCTATTTATCAAAAAATCCTGAAAATCACGGTTTCCAACGATAGAATTAAATTAAGCAGCACCAAAACAGCATAATAAAATGATTTGAAGGATCATGTGACACTAAAAACTGGAGTACTGGCTGCTGAAAATTCAGCTTTGTCAGCAAAGGAATTCATACAATTTATATTAAAATAGAAAATAGTTATTTTAAATTGTGATATTTCACAAAGATGTTACTGTATTTAATATATCAAATAAATGCAGAGATTTTTTTTCTCTCTCAAAAGCCTTAAGAAATCTTACCAACCCTTTTGAACTGTAGTGCATTTCAGAAAAAAAAAATAAAATAAAAAGAATAAAATAAAATAAACAATAATTACAGTGCCCCAAAGCTATACTTTTAAAAAAGAAATGTGATGTAGGACCTGGGAGCAACCCATTCGTTGAGGGTATGCAACATGAACTTTGGCACCCATCATGCAAAGACAGTTTGCTTGGCCTCCAGACATTATGAGAAAACGTTTGTTTAGAAATATTTTCAGGATGTTATAATGAGTGATTTTCCTTTTTTTTTTTTTAATGCCAGTGAGCCCACTTAAAATCATAGAAAGACAAATTAATATACATTATATACATTTAGTCTATGATTTGTGTGTCACCCCTACAAGTGTGTTCCATACTGTATATTGCATACCCCTTTTTTCTGCACTTTTGTATAGGACCTTAAGACAGTACAACCTGTCTGTAATGAAAGGTCCCTCACAGCCTTGTTTCAACTGACATGTAATTATGGAGACCAATGTCTATACATAGAATAACTTTAAATTTAATCTCATTGTTTTGTCAGCCCTTTGGTACCCTGTTCCAGCTTTTTCCTGTTCTCTGGTTCTTTCCTGACTCTTTTCTCACTACACATCATGCAATTTTTTTATTTTTTGCCATTATCATCTCTTGGAGTCAGCTGGGCCAGCAGAGGCTGCTTCATCACCGGTGGCATAATACTAAGTATCTCACTGCTGATGTTAAGAAAGGAGAAGTTACTTGACATTTCAGCTGACAATGACCTCATAGACTTTGTGTGTGAAACTGACAGTGTGGTTTCTTTCTCATTTTTTTAACAATACCATCCACAATGCTTTGTGCAACACTTTGCTTACACTTGCAAATTATGTAGCAAATTGTTATAAGGATAGACCATCCACATGCATGAACATCCACATACATGATGTGGTACAAGGTTTACATGTATGCTTATGATCTACTAATGATCTTCAAAAAAACAAGGTTGAGATTAGATTTTCTATTTTCTATTATTTTTATTATTATCACTATTATTATCATGCTGCAATGTGTTGCTACTTTTCTCCTTGATGAAGTTAGTTTTACTTATTTGCTATTTTTGTCTGTGTTCCTGTTAATAATAATAATAATATTTTTTAGTACTTTTTATTTTATTTATTTATTAATTTTATTTTATTTTATTTTTTATTCATACAACAGTCCACATATAATAACATAAGAGTCAAAAAATGAACTCCCTTCAACTGTTTATGTGTCCAAAAAGCAGAGAATGAAAACTCATCATCCAAACAGGAACCGAGAAAAAAGTCTTCTATCTTCAAAGGTGAAAAGCAGCTTGCATTAGATAAACTACTGTCAGCAGAGAAAACCTATCAGGTTACGCATGTAACCATGGTTCCCTGAGAACAGGGAACGAGATGCTGCGTAAACACACTAGGGGAACACCTCTGCGGGAACCGGTGTCTGAAACACATATCCAATCTCAGCAATATCATATTGACTGGCAACAGCCCATGACATCATAACAATGCAACCCGCATGTATAAAAGGGGTGCCCAAACATGTCATCCGCTTATCGTCTGAAGGGACTGTAAGCAGGCGGGCCCCGAGGCATGGCTAAGAGACACAGCGTCTCGTTCCCTGTTCTCAGGGAACTATTGTTACATGCGTAACCTGAGACACTGTGTAAACACGCTAGGGGAACGATATACCCACGCCGCCATGCCAAGGGGAGTGCGTGCCACACATGGCAGTGACAGCTGTCAGAATCTGGCAAGTTCAAATGAAGTGCCAGACCCACTCACCCTACAGGTCACAAATGAGCTCAGTGACAGCGCTCCCAGCAGTCAAAGCCTCAGCTACCAGCTGAGTCTCTAGACACAGAAGGCTCACAAAGAGACATCCAGAAAGAGGGACTGCAGAAAGGGCAGTAGACCAACTCAGACCGGATCTTAGAGATGGGCATCCTAGAAAGCAGGACTCAGTGAAGTGCTATCGACCCTTGCAAGCGAGGGGAGTTACTCTGCTCTATCCTAGGATCTACAAAGCACCTATGTTTCAAGGTGCTAAGGAGGCTGTGCACTCTAAAGGAACCCTCGCGAGGGGAATGCTCACAGCCTAAGAGCTGATCTAATTAGGAGGCTTTGAGGGAAGCCTCAGAGAGGCCTGGCAAGGCCTGCAATCTGAAGCAAGTCCACTACTGCCAGGGACTAGTCTCCAGGGTGGCCCATCAAGGCTGACTGCCTGGTAGCCAGTTTTAAGTGGCTAAACCATTCTAAAGAATACCCGCACAAAAGGGAGCTTACTCACAGAGAGGCCTCTTAAGGCCTACTTATTTAAAAGCAAAGCATTGCTAGCTGAGCTTTCACATACCAAAGTGCTGGGACCCGGAGTCTTGTTGCTACAACATCCACACTAATGGGGCTGACCACAGAGAAGCCTGCTAAGGCTTACTCTCTGACGGCATAAGAAATAGCTACCAGAAAACCCATTTACTGAGGCTGCTAACAGGGAGGCCTGTTAAGGCCAGCTACCTGACAGCGCAAGTGCTGGCTGCTAGGGGCCCAACATGGTTGGAACTCACTGTGAGAGGAGGCCTTTTAGGGCCTACTACCCTATAACGAGTCTAGTAGCAGAGATTTACTATTCAACAATGCCTGGAACCTACCACGTCGCCAACGAGTGGTGTGCTCAGTCAAAGCACTTTTCACCCTTTAAGCAAGGGAAGTACAAACATACGACAACATGCCCTGGAGGAGGCCCACCTGGGCCTACTACTCCAGATGAACATGGGTGTCAGCTGGGCAGATAACCAAGCTATAAGCGAAGCACTTTAACACCTTGTTTACAAGGGAGTACTATCCACCTAACCCTGAGAAACTACAGGGTGGAGGCCAAACACAAAGACTCCATCATGACAGAAACATCTGTACTCACCCCCAGGGGAATAGGGGCTTTTCATAGAAAAACCACCCACACTAGTTCAGCGGGCTTAAGAGGAGCCTAGTGAGGGCCTACCTGAGCTCAACTTCCAAAATGCATGCCGCAGAAAGCATTACTAATCACAATAGAAAAGGAAACTATCTATTCTACCTCTACACTAATCTGCACCATGCAGAAGGGGGGTGGGCCTTGGCCAAACGACTCTCAAATGAGAGAAGGCCAGCACTAAGTATACAAAAGGGAACCTACACTCACTAATGAGGGGTCAGAGGAGGGAATGTAAAACAGACCGCCTTCACTATCCCTAGTACTAACCTAAGCAAGCTATCAGGGCGGCCCAGGTGAGGGCCAGCCCATAGCACATAGATCTACCTGACGCTCCTCAGAGCAGCGGCCTCTAAAGAGCAACTCTCAGCTGAGAGGAGGCAAAAATCACTTAAAATGACGCTAAGATGGCTAAAGAATACCAAAAAGCCTTAGCTCTCCTAAATTAATCTTAGGATGAGTGACGCTAACCAGGTAACTATATCAGGTGACATCACTAGACATTTAATCTATCTGAAGTCAAAGTGCTTGTCTCTTGCGAAAGCAGCCCTCCAAACCTACAGGAGAGGAGACAAACTACTTTACCCTGAGGTGGCTATCAAGGTGGCCTGAAGAGGGCCGCAGAGCAGCGGCCTCAGAACAACTCTCAAGTGGGAGAAGGCCAGCTTACTCACTAATAAAGAGAGAAACAAAGGAGTGTGGTATCACCAGAGAACATACAATAAGCAAAAACCAACACTCTCACCTAAGAAGACCCAAATGGTACCTCTTTCGCTCTAAAAATCGTACTAGCCAACCTACAGGGAACTTCAGGGCCCTAATTATTATATTTTTACAATAGATACAATAAAAAAAAAAAACTTCCTTCCTAATTTAGATGAATGCCCAAGCACATCCTACACAGGAAACAGTGGTCTAAAGAAATACATTAGTATTTCAAATAGATACAAGACCTGGTAACCGTTCCACCTGCGGCCACAGGATGGTGACCTCCACCATAGAAACATGGTGTCCTCCACCCTTACAAGCCTGAAAGGATCTTCTCACTGTCAAAGCCAAAGGCAGACCAACAGCCACAGGCCTGATGTAAGAAGCACCTGGGAATGAAGAACGGCCCCTTCTGATCCCGTCCACGGCCCTTGGGTCGAGACGGGTGAGGCCCAACCTGTCTGGTTGAGGACTCAGACCTAGCAGCATGCACGTCTTGAATGCCGCTGGTCTAAGTCGCTCAGCAGTTCAGCCTGGTGCGTCTGCCACACAACCATTGTGTGCAGAGCAGCACCAGCTTGACCTGCTGCTGCGTATGCCCTGCCATCTAAGCGAGATAAGAGGCTTAGATGACAGAGTCTGAGCTTTCAGTATCAATGTCCGCTCCCTTAATTATTTTTTTGCAAGAAAAGTGCTGAATAATAACATTTCTTATTATTCTTATCATCAGCCGGAAGCATTGACACATACCCATATTCCTTCACAAACTCTACACAGGGAACAGTGGTCTAAAGAAATACTTTAGTATTTAAATAGTAACTAGACCTAAAATAGTTCGACCTGCGGCCACAGGGTGGCGACATAACACCATGGAAAACGTGAAGGTCTTTCACCCTTATTAAGCCTAAAAAAGGTTTTTTTTTTTGTTATTTATTTATTTTTTATTTTTTTTAGGAATAGGGTTCTCCCATACCGCCTCAACCTCAATATGCAGGTCAGGAAGGAATGGAAAGCTCACTTGAGCTGTAGGATTATGGCCAGAGAGAAACTGATCGTCATTCTTTGTGAATGCGCACGGTCTCTCTCTGCCAGCAGCGCGTTCCATAATCTCTAACAGCTCAGCATACGTGGGACAGGGTGGCTGAGAGGATTCAGTAAACTCACTCTCTCTATCCTCCTCAGCCATCTCCTGCTCGGCTGGAAGTGCACTCGCAGCTGGACCTGAGGATGCAGAAGACAATGCATCCTCTCCCAGCAGCTCACTCTCGCAAACTGCCGAGCTCCATCTGCGAGCCCCGTGATCTGAGTCTCTGCCCTGCCTCAGCACGAGCGGGACCGAACCACCAAGCCCAGATGCTGAACTCTCTTCCCCCGAGAAGAGACCCAGATGAGAATGGAGCGTTCTTAAAGGAACGCGCTCACAGTATGCATAAGCAGCTCCCTCAAGAACTTACCATGTGTGCTCTTCCCCAGACAGAGAACACACAGCTTGTGTGTGTCATCTAGTGTCAGATAGCGAGGACACGGATCCACACACTTAATAATCCTCTCTGTGCATTTCATTTTGCCAGATAGTGCTTCACACAAGACAGTCCCTGAAGACGAATAGAGGATGACATGTTGTTTGGGCACCTCTTTTATACATGCGGGTCGCATTGTTATGATGTCATGGGCTGTCGCCGGTCAATATGATATTGCCGAGATTGGATATGTGTTTCAGACACCGGTTCCCGCAGAGGCGTTCCCCTAGCGTGTTTACGCAGCGTTGAGTTCCCTTTCGTAAGGGAACAAACAGTTCTTGACAACCAGCCAACAACATAATGTGCTTATTAAAAGAGATCAACAGGTTTAGAGACTTATTTAGAGAAAGAAAAGCCACATGAGGTGTTCCTCACCAATCAACAATATTATTACTGTATTGCAAACATTGTCTGCATGTTTACATAGATTAGTCCTGCCATGCGTTTGGCACCTCCTCATGTTCATACAATGTTCTTATTTCCTCAAAAGGGAGATTAAATCTTGATGATATGCAGATTGACAAAGTGTGACCTTTAACTGAGCTTATTATAGTGCTGTGAGGTTGGAGAGATTTTTCAATACATTGGAGGAAATTGGTCTATTGGCGACTCTTTTCAGTCCTCTCGACATTTGCATGACAATGTTTCATATCGCACATATCTGACTAAGAAATTTATACCTCAGTTACGCCTGAAATCTCTTTTTTGTTTCTGACAATTTTTTCTACATCTTTTTTTGATGTTGCAGACATTCTCGATGAATATAACAGTGTAAGAAAGCGAAGTAGCTATAGTGCCAGTAGGATTTAACTTGTTTAAAGAATACAGTTTTGTGTTTTCTTTTTTTTTTTGGTATGCCTTCATATGAGCAATGGACCGAGGCGTAATCAGATTTCATGACTGACGTCTTGCCTTGAAGCTTACTAATTTTCACAGTTCGCCCACTTGTGAGTCAGTTTCAAATATTAGTTGAAAAGCTCAAACAAAGCTCAAAAAGTGTTTTTTGTCAGCGGCGACATGCAGTGACTGACTCACATTTTGCTGAACTAATTTCGCTATTTTATTCTTCGCCAATGCCATTATTTCCCCTCTTAGATAGTTTAAACTCGACAGTTTTGCTTTTTATGAGTTTTAAAGTGCAAAGTATATGTCAAACATGGAGCTTAGAAGTGTTCAGCAACAAATAGCGTTGGGCCACAGCCTGAGCATGAGTAATCAACCACTTTACTGTGCACTTTAAGGAGATTCTCCAAAACTGAAAGCTAGTCACAAACCCTGAACACAATTAGCCTTAGACACACCAGCACTTACCACCCTCACAGGTCACACTCTTCATTTATCAAGAGTATTCTCCTATTTTCCTTCTACTCTTTAATTCATGTGCATGTAATCCCTTTTCAGTCCTTCACTAAACATAAGCAGAAGCTTAAGAGGCTAAGGCGAAGGCCATTTTATCATTTCAAATCCCATGAAGAAGGATTACGACAGGCATTTTGGGGTCAGTACATCTTGTTACCTTCTATCAAATTGTGAAATTGTGAGTCAGTCAAGATAAACCAACCACAAAGGTTTATGTGAAGGCATTGGTTGCTGTTTGTGTCTGCATTACACATGTCAAAAAGAAGATCTCCATTCTTTGAGCTACTATATGGATGCAGCTGAATCTCATGAAAGCATGAGAAGAACGATTCTCTGTTTAATTAGCCACTGAACCCTTCAAGAGATTATTCTTGTTGCATCCAACATGTTATTCAAGCTCCTCCTGTGCTGAGCAGTAAACAGAAAGAGTCTGTAAAACTGAAGTTGTGACACACACTAATTAGTCATTTTTCCACTGTTGTCTGTGCTGGCATGCTGCTGTGAATGCATTAGATATGAGTCAAGAACTTGGAGCTGTCAACGGAGACTTCTACTTTGATGTTTTGAAAACGCTCTTTGAAAACTATCTAATGACCCTGCCTGTCCTTTTGTGAAGTGTCTGTAATTGTCGATGACTTCGCTGAAAAGAGTTCTGTGGCCTTCCTCTGCATGGAACGATTTTCATTTACCAAGGCATAATGTTAGTGTACTGCATATACTGTGTGGTAGCTTGAATGTCATTTCAATTTGTAAAATGATATACTGTAGGAAGTTTAGAGGATGTCATGGTTTGTTTGCTTTCTTTTTTGAAAGAACAATACTTTTATTTTGCAAGGATGCATAAGGTTGATCAAAAGTAAAAGAATTCTAATTTTTTAACTTTCTGTTTGTCAAAAAATGTATCACAGTTTCCATAAAAAACATTAGGCAGCAAATCTGTTTTTGACATTGATCATAAAAATTCCTGAGAACCAGATGAGCATATTAGTGTTGGGGAGTAAATATTGCCATTTTATTGACAATTTTATGTTTCTGAGGATGTTCTGGTATGTTGGGAGTTACAAGAGGACATATTACATTGTGTCAGGGCTCAATGCTAAGGATTTTTTCTACTGGCCTGGTCGGGCCAGTGGTTCAAATGCCAACATTTTCACTGGCCCCACAATAATAAAAATAAATAAATAAAGTAAAAGAAAAGAAAATGGACCTATAAAATAAGCCTAGTTATTGTTTTCATTGTTTTTTAAACATGTAACCTTAATAAATAAGGTTATAACACCAAAAGCTACTAGATTAACTATATATTGTTAGACAAGTAAACAGTACGTAATAAAATAGGAACAAATAATCAAATTACAATTAACAGCACAAATAAATACAACAGAATAAACAAATGAAATAAATGGTGCTTTTCAGGTTTTTATGTTGACTTAAACAGGAGATTTTCAGGTACAGAAATTGTATTCTAATTTATAACTATATAACTATAGATTAAACTTTATTAAAGTTAATCAGTCAAGAGCAGATACAGATACATAAATAATGTTTTGAAATGTTGAAAATATAAAACAACAAATACTGTTATTTGAAATTATTTATAAAATGAAAAGATATTAAAATTTTTTTTTTTTTTTTAAATGTTTATTTTAACTGTTTTTTGTTTTTCAATGGACACTCATGGACAATTTATCCATGTGCCACAGATGCATCTCGCGATCACTATTTCATTATAAAGGTATGAAGTCCCGTTTGATTTTTCATGTTGTTATTTGCACACCTGACACGAATTACAATTACTGGTGCTGGAGCATCTATATCGTAAAAAAAGACACCGTAGATTGACAGTAAACCTTTAGAACTTTCAAATGATATAACTTGCTATTTTTATTAATATTTTAGATAGTATCTTAGATAGATAGATAGCTCCTTTGCCTGCTAACATGATCACGTCACACTAGGCGGGCGTGGTTTCAGTAACCAGACACCTCAGTTCCAACCACGTCCCACCTCTTTGCCCATTTTCAGTTATCTGGGGGTGACGCGCGGTGACGCGCTGCTAAGATGGCAGCGGCCTCATCTTCGCTTCAGAAATGCTCTTCAGAAATCTACGGGTGACGTCACGGACACTACGTCAATGGATTCAACCAATTCATTACAACGGCTGATTTATTCAGGAAGTGTTGCTCAGAGACGCCAAACAATGCCATGCACTTTGTTTGGAACTATTTTTGTTGGCAAAACAGAGTGAAACAAGCGATTTGGTGTATAAAATGTAAGTCACTTAATATAAACTGCTTGTTTATTAAACGATTTGTAATCATGCTTATATTTGGATAAAAACGGTGCTCTTTTTTGTAATATTGGTTAACTATATTAAATTATATAAATATAAAAGACATACAGGGGCATTTTTGCCCCTTATCTTGAATTCTGGGGGCATTCTAAATGCATTTTAAATCACACAGTGAAATCGTGCACTAAATATGCACGCGCATTAGTCTAACCTATACGTCACGTAGTGTATCTCGCCCACTGATTATTACTGTCCTGCAGAGACCTGTACTTGACTCAATGGATGTCTTTTTGTTTGATTTTTTTGTAAAGTGAGAGACAATTTCAGATTGTTAAATCAACAATTACGATATCATAGATGATATATAACGCACACCCTAAAGTACTGGCCCGATCGGGCAAGTGAGAGTTTGACAACTGTCCTGAGCGTAGTTCACACTGGCCCTGGGCCACTGGGCAGTCCTTATTGTCAAGCCCTGAGTGTGCTAATGTAGATTATTGCTGGGTAATATTTAGCAGCACTCTAAAAAAATAATGTGTTGGATCAACAAAATAAAATTAACGCAACAGTTTGTATCAATGTTTTTTGAGTTATGACAGCTTTGAGTAAATTTATGTTGAACCAACAAGCTACACTGAGTTAGAGGAAATTATTAATTTGTAGCATAAATACTAATTTTAATTTGATTACTCAAAAAAATGAGGTCACTCCAACTACCAGAGTTGTAGCCCTGAAACCAATTAATCTTATTTCTGTTCAAATCAATAGCTATAGCACATGCTAGCATAACTTATTTAATGAACAAGTAAGATATTACTTGTCAATGGCATTAGTGCAGTCATTGTTTATAGAGTCAATAGTGTTTACCTTCATGTATCTACTCTTCAGCACGATGGTAACCACAAAAACTTCAACATTACAGAAACTCTTTTAAATGTCAAACATATCATCATTAAACACTATAACAGGTCTTTCCTTTCACTAAAATCAACTTTTTAAATTAAATTAACAATTAAATTAACACTTAATTCTCCTTATCCTATGCAGATTATCCTTATTCTCCTGTCTTATGCAAAGCTGGGAAATAGAAATCCACTACCTACTTTTTGTGGCAACAGGTCTCCTGGATTATTTTTTAGAGTGAGCAAGAGAGTCAATAGTTTCCTTCAAAAGGTATTTGAGTAGAGTTTATAGTGTATGGAACCACTGTCAAAAAAATTATTTATCTAATAAAATGAAATAATTTAGAATTAATTAATTATTTTTATATAATCCATATGGTTTATATTTGCCTTCTTTGTATTGTTGTATGGCTAAATCATATTTGTGTCTGAGATAACTTTGTTGGGCCATATCACACATTTTTCTCTGTATGCTAGATTATGCATGGGCCTCTTTAAATGGTATGTCTGGAAGTGTAATTTACTACAAATTCTATCTCTATGTCTCTTCAAGAAGCCCCAAAGGCTTTCTGAGCTTTGTGATTTAAAAAGGTTATTAAATTCCTCTTAGTTACTATATTGAGAAACCGTCTTGGACATTATATAACTCTGGGTAACTGAGTTAATAAATTGCCTTGTAAATACTTCTATAAACTCAGTCCTCTGACCCGAGCTGGACCTCATCTCACCCCCAAGTTTTTTTATTTTCAACACTATTGTGTACCAGTAGAATATTTGGCCAGAGGGACACAGTTAAAATGCAGCGAACACCTGCTAACATCTGGCTAAAAGCTAGCTCTTCCCACTAATCAGCCCTAGCAATAGAGATTCACTTCTTGAGAAACACTGAAGGCAATTAGTTTAAAAGGCATTACTTGACATTTAACTCCTGGCCTCTTTATAAGCCAGTGAAAAGCTGACATTTGTATGTGACTGAGGCATCGCTGGACTGCAATTTGGCTGGCAGAAGGGTCCAAGACCCACAGACTGGGCTGTCTGCACCCAGGCTCAGAGCAGACAACCAGACGGGGGGGGGGAAGACAGTAGGTCAGGCTGACTCTTTAGGCAACCCAGTGCTCAGTAATTGGCAGAGAACTGTGAATGTACTGTACAGTCGAACTGCAGAAGAGTGTGGGGTGAAATACTTCCACCCCTGTTGGATGAGGTTGAGGTCTTATCCTAGAAGGAGAAAGAGGCATAACATATGTAATGTACAGAATATCACTAAAAGGACTATCTGAGGCATGCTGTACAATGATCTTTACTGTATATAGTTAGGTACAGCTCAGTGGTTCTCTAGGCTAACAACCAAAAGGTTGCAGATTCAAACCATGCAAGGAGTGATCTTTGAACTTAACACCAAATTCAAGGGAGATTGTTTCTGTAATAGATGTTTTGTTGCTACGGATCTTTAAAAAGAACTCGTTAGTAACTACATGAGCACCAGATTTGGAATTAGCTTCTTTTTTTAGGAATTAGGTGCCTTTTAATTCATTAGTTAAATTTGACATGAATTGGGTGGACCCATAAGATATTGGATTAGAATTTGAACTGGAATTTCAATACATTATATTTTTAATTTGAAGTTGTTTATTGAAATATACTTGCCTGACTGCATTGTGCCATGTGTAAAGTTTGGTGGAGGGTGGATTATGGTGTGGGGTTGTTTTTCAGGGGTTGGGCTTGGCCCCTTAGTTGCAGTGAAAGGAACTCTTAATGCTTCAGCATACCAAGACATTTTGGACAATTTCATGCTCCCAACTTTGTGGGAACAGTTTGGGGATGGCCCCTTCCTGTTCCAACATGACTGCGCACCAGTGCACAAAGCAAGATCCACAAAGACATGGATGAGCGAGTTTGGTGTGGAGGAACTTGACTGACCTGCACAGAGTCCTGACCTCAACCCGATAGAACACCTTTGGGATGAATTAGAGCGGAGACTGCGAGCCAGGCCGTCTCACCAATATCACTGCCTGACCTCAAAAATGCGCTTCTAGAAGAATGGTCAAAAATTCCCATAAACACACTCCTAAACCTTGTGGAAAGCCTTCCCAAAAGAGTTGAAGCTGTTATAGCTGCAAAGGGTGGGCCAACTTCACATTAAACCCTACGAATTAAGAATGGGATGTCATCAAAGTTCATGTGCATGTAAAGGCAGGCATCCCAAAACTTTTGGCAATATAGTGTATATTGCATAAGATACACATTTTATCAGTTCACGCATTCCCTGGGAGTTGAACCCAGTCAACTACAGTCAAACCGTCTGAGCTACAGGAATGTATTATAATTATATACAAATTAAAATGCTGCATGCAGTTTTCTGCCTCTATTTAAATTCAATTCAGGTTCAGCAATTGAATTGAAATTTAAAAAGCATTGTCAATTGAAGTCTGGATAGCACACAATCCATCCTGCTGAATGGCTTATGGTAATGCTTTACCTGTTGCAGGAGCTGCTTTTGTTAGTTGCTACTTGTGTACTGTAGAAATTTTAGATGAAATGGAATGGTGCCATCAGTTTTCAAACATTTCATGCCTAATGAATAATAAGTTTAAGAAGAAACAAACAAACAAAACAAGAAACTGCAACTACAAATGTGTATGCAAACTGTTAAAAAGAAGCTTGACAGACTCCCCCTTTCATTCAATCAGTCTTCATCTTCATAAAACACTCCTCCAATTTTTAAGAAAGCACAAAGGCTTGCGTAACCCTGGATTAGTGCACATAACAAGGATGTCAGCAGTGTTCTGATATAATATAGTGCCCTGACTCAGAGATGTATGGCTGGGCTTGATTTATCGTGCGTGAAACGCTGACTACAGGTATTGGCAGGGCTTACGTGACCCCGCGTCTCATGCCACATATACATAACCGGCTAATGGTGATGGATCTCCTGCGCTGACTGCAAATGCAATCTATTTTCATGACATCTGTCAATCAACCTGGGCTCACCGTAATCAATTTCACTTCTTGCTTGCTCTCTGAAGTGCTGTGCGTCCAACTCTCATGGGAGGATAGCTGTTTTAGGCTTGTTTTTTTTTTTTTTTCGACTAGGAGCAATTGCCTGCAGCTTTCTTTTGCTTTAATATAATGCTCCCCAACTTTGTTTTTATCTAAATGGCTGCAAGTATTAGCTCTAGCTGTGACCCCTGTAAACTGAAATGAGAATTGATTTAGCTGAAAGAGCTTCCAGTTTATGATGAGGATTCCACTCCCTTGACAAATAGCCTGATTCTACTCACACACATACAGAAGAAGAAACACACACACACACACACACACACACACTACTATCACTAATAACAAATGGGAATGCACTGAATGCCTCCAGCTCATGGCAATGAAGCAAATATAAATTAGCTTTGCTAAAAAGATCCAATTAATGTAATTAGGATTCTCATTCGCTGAAATGAAAAGCAGTGGGAGTTAGCTGAGGATAGGGTTCGGCAAACCTAGACACATGTGCCACCATTGGCACACGAGCATTATTGAGAGAGAGGGTACTGAGTGCCCCTTTAAAGTCACCATAAAATCAAAATCAACAATTCTTGTTTATCTATCATGTATATGTGTATATCAGTAGTTCTCAACCTTCTTGACTTATTGTTCAACACAATATTTTAAGGCTACACAATATAGTCTATACTTTCTGTTTTCTACTGCCCCCTATCCACCTTTTTTGTAAACAATCAGTGAAAAATTTTCATTAACTTCAGCATTGCGTGATACTATTTCAAAGTGATTTCCGTCATTTTGACAGATAATAAATTGTATTTACCTGTGAAAACAAACCTGGAAAGATTCTTTGTGCATTCCAGTGAATTATTAATGGGATATATCGTAAATTAAATCGGGAGAACAGACCACAAATGTGCAGTATATGTTGTCCTTTTTCATACTATTACAGAAAGTAATCACGAGGAAAAGAATGCAGCGAATGAACAGAGGTTTTGCCAAAGATATTCTTGTTAGAACATGTACGTGACAAATACCAAGAATTACCTTATTCTTATTCTGTCTGAAAATAAAACATGAAGGAAAATTGACATCTCATTCAGTCAAACTGACGGATAAGCTTTATTTGTAGGGCAACCTTATGATTTGAAATGATTAATTTCAGTCTTTTTGAATGGAAGTTCCCCAAACCGGAAGTGGCCATAATTCAAAATGCAGTAGGCTTCTCAGGAATAAGATCTATAGTGGACTTTGACACCCTGGTTGAGAACCACTATACTGTAAATACTCACCGGCCACTTTATTAGGTATACCTGTTCAATTGCTCGTTAATGCAAATATCTAATCAGCAAATCATGTCTAAGTCTGGTTTGAGTATTTCAGAAACTGCTGATCTACTGATTTTCACACATATCCATCTCTAGGTTTTACAGAGAATGGTCTGAAATAGAAAACAAATCTGGTGAGTGGCAGTTGTGTGAGCAAAAATGCCTTGTTGATGGCAGAGGTCAGAGGAGAATGGCCAGACTGGTTCAAACTGATAGAAAGACAACAGTAACTCAAATAACCACTCGTTACAACCAAGGTCTACAGAAGAGCATCTTTAAAAACACAACACATCTAACCTTGAAGCGGATGGTCTTCACCAGCAGAAGACCAAACAGGGTTCCACTCCTGTCAGCTAAGAAAAGGAAACTGAGCCTACAATTTGCACAAGCTCACCAAAATTGGACAATAGAAGATTGGATAAACAGTCTGATGAGTCTCGATTTCTGCTGCAACATTCAGATAGGGTCAGGATTTGGCTTAAACAACATGAAAGCATGGATCTATCCTGCCTTGTATCAATGGTTCAGGCTTGTGCTGGTGGTGTAATGGTGTGTGGGATATTTTCGTGGCACACGTTGGGTTCCTTAGTACCAACTGAGCATAATTTAAATGCCACAGACTACCTGAGGATGTCCATCCTTTTATGACCACCATGTACCCATCTTCTGCACTATAAAAAATCTTCTGTTTAGTTTTACTTACTTATTTGGATAAGTTTATCTGACAAATTATAAAGTAATCTGAACTGATTAAACTGATTAAAATAATGAAAACTTCACTTTAGTTATCTGAACTTATATTTTAGTCATGAAAACTTAAAATTTCTTGTTGTCTGGACAATCTAGTTATCTCTACTGAAAAAAATAAGTTGAAATAACTAAATTGCCAAAAATATTTTTTACAGTGTGATGGCTACTTCTAGCAGGATAACGCATCATGTCACAAACTTTAAATCATTTCAAACTGGTTTCTTGAACATGACATGACAATGAGTATACTCAATGGCCTCCACAGTCACCAGATCTCAAGGTCAAAACCATGTAGCAAGGTGTATATATGTGTGTGTGTGTGTGTGTGTGTGCGTGCGTGCGTGCATGTTTTTGTGATTTATGAGGACACAAATTTGTATAATGACATACGTATTAGACTGGTATTACGACGTAAACATGTTTTATGAGGACATTTCATGAGTCCATAAAACAATGTTTTATTAAAAATGTAGAAATTCAGAATGTTTCCTGTGATGGGTAGGTTTAGGGGTAGTGTAGAGGGATAGAATGTACAGTTTGTACAGTATAAAAACCATTACACCTATGGAATGTCCTCTCTAAGATAGCAAAACAAACCTGTGGCTGTGTGTGTGTGTGTGTGTTTATAATTGTATATATTTGTTAATATGAAATATGTACAAAATTGACTGGAAACTTGTAATTCTCCAATAAGTAAAAATCCAGTTTGTTAGCTTTTAACAATATTATATATATTTTTTATTATTCTAGTATTAATATTACCTTTCTTTCTTTCTTTCTTTCTTTCTTTCTTTCTTTCTAAATAAATAAATAAATAAATAAATCCTGGAGGTTCATGGAACCAGCAGGGTCTCTGTTGATAATTTCTTTTCACCATATACATTGATCTTTCAAATGTGTAATACAGTATTCTTCTATGTCTGTCTTTGTGCAGTTTTTTCACTGCTTCATATGCTACAATTCAATTTAGCATTCCTTTTCACACTGTGTTTTATGTCAGCGGATTGTTGCATTAAAGGATATCTCTCACAGAACCACATAGATGTGCATATTGATTTCTGAGGATGTCTGGGAATTTTTTTTTTTTTTTTTTCAGGCACTGCCTCCTTGAACAAAACACCCCTTGTAGAAATCAACAACTTGACGACACCCAATGTTCTTCACTTCAGAAAAACTGTGACATTTAAAAGTCTACAGCACTGTCAACATATAGAAAAGTTTCCATACGTATAAGATGACAGATGTGCAGGTGTGTATTTTTTAAAGGTTACTAGCGTCTTTTTGTATGTAGTGTTGTTTATAACACCAGTACCTTCTGTCGGCTCCATTTCTCTTGGGCCCTGGGTGATATTTATGTTTTGTGTGGAGGTTGGGGGTACATCTCGTTTCAAACTTCAGAAAAGCAAACTCTGCAACTCTGGGTAGCAAGTATGTCCTATTTCAGATTTCTCATCTGGAGGTCATTCTTTCTCAGCCCACCATCCTATTTTGGGTAAGGGACCGAGAGAGAAAGAGCAACAAGACAATTAGAAGAAATGGTAATATCAATGCAGTGGTACTAACTCTTATCAAAAGTTACCAGGTATATATATATATATATATAGACTGTATGTGTGTGCGTGTGTGTGTGTGTGTGTTAAAATAATCAGCGTGTTAGAATGATTTCTGAAGGATCATGTGACACTGAAGACTGGAGTAATGGCTGCTGAAAATTCAGCTTTGCCATCACAGGAATAAATTACATTTTAAAATATATTAAAAAAGAAAACTGTTGTAATTTGTAATAATATTTCAAAATATTAATGTTTTTACTGTATTTTTATCAAATAAATGCAGCCTTAAACATAAAAAAGCCAAAAAATGATTCCAAACTTTTGACAAGTAGTGTATATATTTTTTCCATCTCAAAGCCCTCAATCCAATTTCTTTACTTTTATTGCTATCTAATAATGAACTGGACCAATGAATCACTCTTTCTAAAAATCTTCACTTAGTTCATCTGTTTAATCCAAAGTAATTTCATAGAGTTTGTTGGCCTTAATTAGACTAATCAGTTTTATCAGAGCTACTTGTCACTATACTTGAAGTCACAGACATCATTTTGAAGACACATTTTCACCCAAAAATGACCTTTTTACAAATTATTGTGCTTTGAAGCTTTGCAAAAGCACCATAAACTTATCACAATGACTTGTGCACTAAAATTCCAGGTCTTCTGAAGATAATCTACGTTTTGTGTAACATACCGCAAATTCAAATCATTAAGTTTTATTGTGGTGTAGAACAGCTTCTATTCTCTTCTTTTGTTCTTCTCTTTCTGTAGTTCTAAAGGAGTTCCATAACCTCCTGATTGTGTAGGTTCTTGAATGACTGCACTTAGCAAATCAGCTGGAGCTTATTTTTGCCCATTTCAAACCTTGTTGTTTTTATTCTGTAGCAATAGAGAAGATGAAGGACCCAAGACAATGTTTTTGAGACATTTGTGTTATACACAAAAAATAGGGGACCTTGACTAATACTAGCTTTTTATATTTTAGAATATATTTTCAGTGTTTTGCTGAGGGATTGTTGTTTTGTTTATCAAAAGTAATAGTTACATTTGGATGTATTTGAAACATGATATCAGCATTGACCTACAAAGTCCTGGGATTGACGGTGATATATGTAGGAATTACGTTTAAAAAATTCACATATCAAAAATTCATTTGAGGACTCATTGGTAACTTTTTATGTCTAAAAACAAAATAGCAACCCTTGCTATTGTGCCATTGATTATGATGTTAAAAATGAGTATTAGAAATGTTAAAATATCATTTCAGTTTTGACTGAGCAAATAAGCTTGATCAATACGTCATGCAGAGTACTGATTCATCAAAACAGTTTAAGTTGAATGTTAAATTATTTGTTCATAACATAATTCATATTTGTAAAATAAGCCTTTACCTGTTATAGTAAGACAAGCCTTATTATTAAGCCTTATTAATTATTAAAAAGTAATGCACGTTGCAAGCTTCAGTGTTAAAAATAAACTAGATGTGTAGGATAGAAACTTTTTCCCTTTGCTTATCTTATCGCTCGCAAATGCTGAAATGAAAAAGGCAGTCAGTCACTGACAACACTCCGTCACAGCACTCATTCAACAGAGAGAGTGATGCTTGACAGAGTTAATGACAGAGAAACATCGTCTGGAGTTATTTCACACTAAATAATGACAAAGCTGAATGTGACATTAAAAGTTTATTTAAAGATTGATCTTGTTCTGTAACTCTTGAGAAATGATAAACAAAACAAGCCTGGTAATTTGCAGTGAAGGTCAAAGAAATGTTAAAAATGATGACTTTCATGATGTTACATTTCTGTAATTACCATTTTTATCTTCAGAAATGTAAAAAACTTCCCTTTTATATTGGCAACATTGACCTTTGGAGTATTTTGGTGTCTTATCTAAAAGAACATAAGTGTATTGCTTTGGTGGCTGATTCTAGGCCGTTTTTTGTGGGCTGAGATTCAGTCATCAGCCTCTTGGAATCAAACAATCTCAGTGAGATGATACAGACGCACATTGAAATGCTGAACATGTTATTCACAAGCACAAGATGTGTTTCACAGAGAGAAAGCGCGCAATTAAAATATCCACTCAATTTTTATTCCTCCCAGACTCATTCTTTTCTTTAAGAATGTGCTTGCAAGTCACCATGCTGCAAACAATTAAACAGAAGACCATGTTCTTTGTGGCACAAAATTAACAGCTGTTTTGGCTGTTAATTGAAATGAATCCCAGCTGACCAGGAAGGAGCCAATTAAATTTTCGCTTTCTTCTGAATGGGTGGCACTGAGGGAGACTTTTGCCTTTTCTCATTTGATAAAAGAACACTCATTGTGTAAATGATCTCTTCCCTGCTTTAAACTGTAAATGTATTCTGATACATGGCTCGCAGGAAGCGTTGCATGTTTTGTCAATGTCGTTTTTGTTCCCTTTTGGGGATAGAAGCTAAGCAAGGGTGTAATGAGATCATGAAGAGGCGTTATTTAAACTCTGATTGTAACTCCTGATGTGGCTCAATATTAACTAGACACAAAAGACATGAGTTTTTGTCTTCTTAATAGAACATGTTCTTATCTCTATAAATGTGTCATCAATGAGAATTGTCAGTATAAAGTGCTGTTCAAAGATTTGGGATCAGTAAGAATTTTTTTCTTTTGACAGAAATTAATACTTTTATTCAGCAAAGATGCATTAAATTGATCAAAAGTGATATTAAAGATTTTTTTTCATTGCTACAAAATTTCTATTTCAAATCTGAAATCCTCTTGGAAAAAAAAAAAAAAAAAAACGTATCAAGGTTTCCACAAAATATTAAGTAGCAGTTCAACATATTAGATTGACATTTTAGGTTTTACATTATTTTAATTATTGGTAATGTGTTAGGTCGCTGCTTTATTATCTATGCATCAATAGCAGTAGTCCTATGAATAGTTTTACATAGGTGTACATATGGTGTGTGTTATTTAACAGAAATGATGATATTCCTTTTTATTTATCTTTGACAATTTAACAGTTTGATAATCTCAGCAGTTTGTGTTGCTCGATTTTGAGTTCAGGATAAACAGTTCAACAATATACAGTTTTGTTGCTTGCATTAGCAACACATGGTTGTGTGTGTTTGTGTGTGTGTGTGTGTTTTATATCATTAATCCAATCATCAAGGGTTGCATTTCTTTATAGATAAGCCATTTATCCTGCCCTGTGTTGTTAGGACATAAGGAATGGAGAAAGAGTTGAATAATAGAGTGCTAGCATTAGCTCAGAGCAAATCCATTGAACTCCAGTGACCAGAACTCAATCGGTGGCTGTTTCCATTTGACGAGCGATTAACCAGATGCTCGTGGCCCAAGCAACTGACCTGTCACCAATGCGAAGGCTGTGCCTGATAAGCATGCAGGTGAAGGGGGAAGAGGATGTGGAGATTGACGCAATTAGCCTAATGAGTACACAGAGTTTCAGCCACTGCCACTGGAAGCTTTTTCGTTTACCTACAACCGCATACTAACAGATGCAAAATCTGATTACCTTGTTTGCAGATCCAGCAGACAATCTTGCTTTGACCTTAACCCCAGTTCACTCTCTTGAATATCAATAGGGTTTTTTTTTTCCTTTTACTCAACATAATGATAGTGTTTATCTGGAAATATTTTGTTTTGAGGCGGCCGTTTCAAGGGTATGATTATTTAATGTGTTACAACTGAATGTGAACCACAAAAGGGCAAAAGTAATATTTCAAATGGAGGCAACAATAAATAATTTATTTGCTTCCTGATACACATTATAAACCAGAAAAAATCGAACCTTTTCTGCATTTTAATGACAGCGATAGGGATAGTTCACCCAAAAATGTTGGTAACCAAACAGCTGATGGACCCCACTGATTTTTTTTTATTTTTTTTTTAATAATATGGAAATCACTGGGGTCCATCAACTGTTTGGTTAACCATATCCTATAAAATATCTTCTTTTGTGTTCATACAGGTTTGGAACAACATGATGGTGAGTAAACGATAACAGAATTTTCATTTTTGGGTGAACTATCCCTTTAAGTAAATATTATTAAACATACTGCCATAAAACCATAGGTTACATACAATTAAAGATAAGAGCACAGTAGGCCGCCTGAATATTCTTATTGGCATTAATTCCTGATTTTTCTTCATTTTGTGCTTCATGGCTTACTTAATGTTGATAATAATCCTTTTGTGAGGGAGTCTTTCATTCCACAGGATGTCCTTTAATCCTAATATTTCTGATATGTGGCTTGCCTTTATGTTACATGGGTGCACATGAGAAATCCCAGGTTAGCTGTAAGCTCCTAACATCGGATAAAGCCTTTATCAAATAGCTGCAATGAGGAAATCAATGGAAAATGGCCCAAAATTGTTTATGACTCTCAACTAAAGCTTTTTTTTTTTTTTTCTTTCAAATTGCATCACTGAATAATATCACTATACAAGTATATTCCAAAGCCTTATTAGTCTGACTGGTAGGCCATGGTGGGCGGCACCCATTGAAGCTCCTCTAAAGCTTCTGATACTGTGGAATGAGCTCATGCCTTGTATTTATGAAGCATTGTTTGGACATACTCTGTTGTAAGTCAATGCCAGCAAAGGTTAGACCCCCCCAGCTGCTTGCAAATTGTTGCCAAGCAGTGGGTAACCCTGTTGGCATGGCGACAAGTGTTTGTTTCCACACGGCCAGGGACTCTAAATAATTCTGGTGTCGTGGCGGAGACAGCTTGTGAAACAGAAGGCAGATTTGCAAATATGTCCAGGTTCGCTGGGTTATGAAATTGTTGATGGTCTAGTAGCATTTTTGCATTATCCTTCTTTTCAGTGTTTTCTTTGTAGAAAAGAAGAAAAAAAGCATCCTGGAGGGAAAGGTATTGTAGATCCACCCACTGGAAAAGAAAAGCTATAAATGAGATGTCTCTAATATCTCAGTTCTTTCTCCTAGATAGCTATGGGGTTCAGTGGAAAGTTTTGTTTACAGGGATAGTTTACTCAAGAATGAGTCATCATTTACTCACCATCATGTCATTCCAAGCCTGTATAGACCTTATGCGCCAGAGAAACAAGCGCGCCGCCATCTTTATAATATTGTCTTTGAACTTCCGTTTTTGCGGTAGCTCTGTATATTGAAAGTTATCATGATCATTGTAATGTTTAAAGCAGATGTCTAAGATTTTAAAACGAACATTTCATTCATAAACACGTAAGATCGCTGTGGAAATACAAACCGGAAGACAAAAGACAACGAGCGCAGCGCTGAAAAGGGCCGGGGCTACATAAGGTCTATAGACCTTATGCGCCAGAGAAACAAGTGTGCAGCCATCTTTAGAATTTTGTCCTTGAACTTGAGTTTTTGCTATGACTCTGTATATCAATCGCATCATTGTCGAAGCGTAATTAGCTGGTGAACTGGATTTACTTATTGTAGAGTTAATGAAAATTATCATGAGCATATTGGAACATTTGAAGCAGATGTTGTAACAAATGTCAGTAGACCAGGAAGATTTTAAAACGAGCAGTTCATTCATAAATCCATAAGATCTTACCTTCATGCTGTGGAAATACAAGATCACAACGAGCGCACAGCATTCTTTGTATTGTGCAATGCAAAAGATGTTGGTTTTTTTTTTGTGCAAGATTTATGTCAAGTGGGAGATTTAGTAGTGATTAATGTTTTGTTATGCTAATTTAGAAGTTTCTGTTAACCCTTTAAGACCTGAAGGCTTTTTTTTAGAGTTTTTTTTTTTTTTTTCTTTCTGAGCAACATACACAAAAGTAAAGACTCGTAACTCCAAAACTGTAGCAATGAGAGTCAAAAGGTACTGTTTGATAGAACACTTTTTAAATTTTTAGAAAATATAAATTACATTACATTTGGGAAAAGAAACATCTGAGAAACTGCTGATAAAAGACATATATTTTTTTAAAATAATTTTTCAATATATATTTTTTTTATTTGACATGGAATAACTCAGGAAGGCAATAAGATCTGAGATGCATCTGGTTCAAATTTTGTGGTGATAGCATAAAGTATAGTTGAATAAAGTATTATTCATTTTTTCGCCGCTAGATGGCGCCCACGGGCCGCAAACTCCGGTTTAGAGGCACTTCTAAGCACTCGTTAGGAGTTTTGATAACCAAATGGTTAGATGCATTAAGAAGCTGAATTTCTAAGCTTTAAGACAATACCTATTTTGTGTTGTTCCACATTGGAAAACGAACATAGATGGTTCCGGGAACATTGGATACACACTGCATCCCGGAAAGATGAGAGACATGTTTTTAGCCAAGTATGTTACATCATTCCGTGAATAATATCTTGTGATCAACGCAATATATTATGATTTTTCATGACGTTATGAGCACGTGAAATCTACATATTTTTTTCAGTGTGCTGTTTTTGTTGTAAATGCATTTTACTCAGACTTATTAGAGGGTGAAAACACCGCAAAAGGAGCATGTGGGAGGCTTGATCTGAACGTGTAAAGTCTCTGGTTTTGTATGCAAAAAGAATTTTTGTGCTACATATATGGGTTCAGTTTGTATTGGCTCTTAAAGAGAGACACGCAAACAGGAGCGCCAGTTCATCCAGTTTTAAAGGGTTAATGTGGGTTTTTGAAGAGTTACCATCATGGTGACAAGTGCTGCATGCGGCTTGGTTTGAGAGCAATGTTAAATGCTTTATATTGTTTATATTGCTATATAAGTGTTATACCATGCTATTGTTAACATATTAACAAGTTAGCATTTTCTAAATTAGCTTGTTACAGCTAGTTAAGTTTATACTAATAAAAATGTTTATATTGAGGTTACATAATAAATTTTGATACATTAGTTAAAGTTAAATGTATGAATTTGTGTACTCAGACATTTAAAGTTAAGAACAATTAAAATGTATGAATGCAAAATAAAAGTCTGCCAGTACTGCTTACTTAAACTTTGAATATCTTAACTTAAAAATTGAGTTTTTTTTTTTTCTTTCTTTTGTTTTGTGTTTTGTGAACTTACTCGGGTTTACAGTGTATCCTTGCATTTAAAGTCAGTGGTGTCAATTTCCTCCATAAACAAACTGTCTGACCTAGCTATGTAATCCAATGTCAACAATGAGGCCCAGTCTATTTCTATTTTAATTTATCATATAATGACTTTTAGGTTGAAAAACTTGACAAAAGCATAACTGAGAACACCATTAAGTTTCCTAAGCTATAAAAAAATAAACTTTTCCCCTCTTGGCACTAAGGAGCTAATAAAGCTACCGAACTAAGATCAAATCTAGACTAATAGAGACTATCTATCTTATGAGGACTTTTCAAATATATGCTTACAGCCAGCTCTCTGATTGGTTGTTTAAAGACATGGAAGAACATCTTAACAGAAAGCCTTTTGGACACTTCTTCTTCAGCTGAACATTTAGTGTGGATAATGAACATTTTACAGCTCCTTGAGAGCAGCGTAAAAGACCCATCACATTTTAGATTTTTAATGCCTGTCATGTTTGACTATTTTACTGCTCTTTACAGTCTCTTGTACGTTTCTTGAGTGTGACTAGCATGCAAAACACAGCTCTGCTTGAAACAAGATGGCTTATTCAAGGTTTTCAGGGTACTTTGACATATCAATTAAATGCTTTTTAAAGACATGCTTATTTTCATATAATCTTTTAATAATCATAGCTCAACAGACAACCATGATACTAATGTTACATTTAACACTTCAGAGTTCCCTCTTTAAACTCCCTCAACCATCAAACTGGAACTGCATTATAAGAAAAGATATAATAATTTTTATTTTATTTTATTCAGACTTTCATGAAGTGTGGAGTATAATGTCTCTATTGTTGCGTTCCAGTGGATATTCTTCTTAAAATTACTTTCATGCAGCCTGCATTGGAAGGTTTAAGGTTATCATTATTCCAGCAGAGTCTTGCTTTGCAATATTAAATTATGTCTAGATGACACTGTGCACAGAAACCTTCAAACCTGCATGTACATAGACATATTGAGGTGAGGCATTTAATGTTTCTTTCTTGTGTGGCAGACGACAAAAGCAGTGCTGTTCAAATGATTGATAAATGACTGCGAAACAACACTCTGATCGCCTAACAGTCTTTTGACACAATACCAAATAATCAAGCAAGCCTTTTCCTGGTTTTTAAAACTTGTGCATTCACAGGTTACATGTGACAACTTTGATTTATGAACTGTCACGCTCTGTAATCTGGAGCAGTTTCCCTGCAGAGCTACAGAGAGGAACAAAAAAATATTAACATTTTACTATTTTTACATTTTTAAGTTTATGCTGTTTAATGGAATAAAATGAGAAAAGACATATAAATTGCTCTCAGTAATTTCTCATTCTCAGAAAATTATAAATATGTAAAATATGAAAAGAATCAATATGACAAGAAGTCAAATATGATATATTTGAAATATGATAGTCATCTGTTTTTTTTTTTTTTTTTGTATAGTCTAATCTTTAAAAAAAAAACTCTGTGAATGATCTCCCTTACTCTGTTTATGTCAAACATCATTGGTTTAGTCATTTATAAGCAGTATAAGCACATCCTTGACTTGTTTGTTCTCAGAAGATGAAGCCTTGATGTAAAGAGTTAAGAAAATGCCACGTCCCTTCACTCTGACCTTTTAGTCTTGTGTTTCCTGACTGGAGGCTCAGTCACGCCAGCAGTATGGTTCAGTGCACATATCTCATAATGACTTCATGCTAATTGTGTATTAATTCATTATGTGGTTCTCTCACCATCCTGTGTAACACAAAACCTTTAAGGCCAATTCATCAAGATTTTTCTTTCCATTCAGATAAGCTATTTCACTCCTGTTTTTTCAAATTATACCAGAGGTTCACATCCATTCTCCATGGACAAGCTTGATTTGTTTTTTTGTTTTTTTACAATTTGCTAACTGCATATAATGCAATTTGTTGTTTGTTAAAAACAACTGTATTTAAAATTGACTTCAGTAGGAAAACTTCGTCACAACATGGCCGCCACGCCAGAGCCTCCAGTCAACATGGTTGCCACACCAGAGCCTTCAGTCAACATGGCCGCAATGCCAGAACCTCCAGCCATCACGGATGCTATGCTTGAGTCTCCAGCCATCATGGGTGCTACGCCAGAGTCATCAGCTGTCATGGACGCCACGTCAGTGTTTCTGGTCCTCACGAACACTGCGCATGAAGCCAAAGTTGGGCCTTAGGCATTTGAGACTTATCTAGCTTGGAGGACACTCCGCTGACATCGGTGTGAGCAGTTGGCATCTCTGCTATAATGTCAAGCCTGGGGGTCTCAGAGGTGGTCCCCCTGTCAACTGTACTCCCTGTTATGGCGATGGCTATTGTTTGTGTTTGGGCCACATTCTGCTCTTTAGCCCGAAAACCCGTTCCAGCCCATGAGTCCGCTCCAGCCAGTGAGTTTGCTCCAGAGCCCGTTCCAGCCCATTAATCTGCTTCAGAGCCCACTGTAGTCCGAGTGTCCACTCCAGGGTCTGCTTCTGTCCATGAGTCCGCTCCAGAGCCCACTTTTGCCCCTGAGTTTCTTGTCTACCATAATGCGACTTTAGAATTCGTCTCTGAGTTACCTGTCTTCCCTGATGTAACCACAGAGGTCATCCCTGAGTTACCTGTCTGCAACAACATGACCACAGAGGTCATACCTGATCTTCCTTTCTACCTCAACATGACCGCAAAGGTCATCCATGAACTTTCTGTCAGCCCTGAGTTGACCGCTGAAGTCAACCGGAGACACCTTGCCAGTCCCGTTATGTCCATGGGGGATGCCCTTGAGCTCCCTGCCTGCTCTGACACGGCCTGTAAGGGCCAACGTTTACCTCTTTGTGCTTTGTGTTTCAGTTTCTCCTGATCAGCCGTGGTGGTCTCCAGTTCTGTCCTGGGGTCTTCAGCTCGGCTGTGGTTGTCATCTGCTCCACCTTGGTGGTCTTCTACGCCTTGGTTGACTCCTGCTCCACCGTGGTGGTCTACACACTGGTGGTGGTCGTCTGCTTCGCTGTGGGGGTTTTCAGTCTAGTCAGCTCTGCTGTTGTTGTCTTCTGCTCCACCGTGGGGGTCTTCGAGCCCATCTACTCTGTTGTGGTGGTCTTCTGCTCTGCTGTGGGTATCTTCAGCCCTTCTTACCCATCCTCCTTGGGTTCTGGCTCCACCTTTGTCTTCAGTTCTGCTCCAATTCCATTTACCTGGCCCTGCCCCCTGGTCCGCCTCCCTCCTGGACCTTTCTGACCAGATTAGGAATGTCTGGAAGCCGCACCTGAGGGGGGCTATGTCATGATACCTGCCATTGTTCCCTGTTTCTGTCATGGACTCTTATTTTATAGTTCTGTGTCTCCATTGTTGTTTGTTGTTTCCCTGCTGCTCTGTTCCCTTGTGTGTTACCATGGACACTCATTAACCCCACCCTCTCATTACCTTGTTAAGCTTGTTTCCCTGTGTATAAGTAGTGCTTGTGTCTTACTTCTGTTTTGTCAGTCGTTGTATTTTGCTGTAACTTCTTCCTGCCTTGTGCTTCTTGATTTACCCTGATTTCCTTGTGTTTTGTTTTCTCTTGTGGATTTTACCAATAAATCTAGCTGCATGTGGATACGCTCCCCAGCCTGCTTCTTTGCCTGCCTGAATGCCCATTCGTTACACATGCGCTATTTTTTAAAGCCCAAAGAGTATATTTGTTGAGAAACAGACTATATATATCTGCTAAATATATTTTTTCCTTTAATTTTTGGGAGAACTATTCCTTAAAATGATTACATATAGTGTTTTAGACTATATGTTTACAATACATATCTACTATAGAAAAATGTTTTCATGTAGACTATAGCTGGTTTATTCATATCTTGCAGTGTACTTTTATGCAAATCACAATGTACATTGCACAAAGTTTGAAATTTATTTATAGGTTGTCTTTTGGATTTTCATTATAAATTCAGCAGCATATTGACAGTTGCTGTACAGTATCAGCTGAGCAAACAGTTTTCAGCTTATTGCCCCACGTTGCTGTTTAACCACCAGTCTCCTACAGAGAGAATATATTTATATCTAGAGAGCTGTTCAAACACTGAGCTTTACATACTACTTAATACACTCCCAACATATCCCAGACATTCTTGCATCAACATGCCATAATGATATGTGCTACACAGTAGTATGTACAATGACACAATATAGTGATCTGAGCCCATTTGATGTCAGAATTTTGTTGTGAATTACGGAAATTAACTGCTTTTGAAGCCATAACTTTCCCCTAAACATGCAAATGTGAGCTATTCAGATCATTATTTTGAAAGTTGTACAGTTTTTGAATGAATGGACCCTTAGATGCCCTTGGTTTAAAAGCCACACTCTGACGGTCTGCTATTTTGTCAATCTCTTATCACCCTGTCTGGGATCTTTTGAAAGTTAAGACCATTTGGGGGACAGTACTCATCCTTCCCGCCTTCATAAAAGGTGAAATATGAGAACATTAAAACATTGCTGTTAATCTGTCTGTTGGAAGCAGCACCATTAATCTTAATTAATTCACTACATTATATTTCTCACTTAATTACACATGCTACAAAGGAAAATTGCTCAGAAAACGTGCCTCTCGATCCATCATGGCTGCCAGCAGGTTGTGCTATCTCTAGTAATTACCAAAGGTTCTCACATCAGGGACATGAGAATGTCTTGAAAATTGAGGATCCTATTATCAAGCTGACGACTGTAGACTTAACTTCTCATCAGTTTCTCCCTGTAGAATATAAACATGATTCTTCAGAGCCAAGCTTCGCATTCCTGTGAACATGCTTTCCAAATTCAGTGCAGGTTTACATTGACTTAATGACTGTAATATAATGCACATATTGCTTTAAATAAAAAATTCAATGTATTATCTATTCATTTTTTAATTATTATTATTAGTATTAGTATTATTTTAATTATATGTTTCTTGTTTGTTGGAAAAAAATAAGACAGTTTTTTTTTTTTTTAAATACATTTTCTACTTTGTGGAAACTAAATGGATTAAGAAAGAATGGATGATTCCTTTAATACATGAATATAAAGTTAAATGAGAATGAAAGTGGGAGGCACTTCCACACATTTGCTGGCACTTTTATGAGTTTATCAGTCAGCTCACTTCCTCAAAACTTTCATTTTTATTTACTCATTTATTTTCTTAGTTGACTGAACTTCTGTTAATTTTTGATAATGTGCTGCGTTACACACTGAATGCACCTGTGAGTTCAGCTGCCGCTATGCAGATGTAATGAGTCCACAGCGCTGCTTCCCATTTAAACTTGAGTAAATAATCCACTTGGAACCAAGTCCTTGTATTGTTTAAAAATGCATCTCGCATGCTTCTTACAGAAGTAGAAAGTAGCCATAGGAGTTTTACTAAATGTCAGTCAAAGATGCGCAATATATTTAGAAACCTCTGGTCAGTGAAAGTATTTTAGTGGCTCATGTGAAAAAAACAAGCAGCGTGTACTGTACATGTTCTTTTTGTTTTCACTTTAATATTCCCAAGTGAATGTTCTGAAAATAGAGCACCATTACAGCATCACCAGTCATTCTTGCTTCACTGACACAATCAATCTCACTCATTACTAATTAGCTGTCAATTTCACCACCACTTGTTTTTCAATGAAAGGACAATGTCAGAATAAACCTCCATAACTCTCTATTTCACTGTCCACTATGAAAAATAAATCAATTAATTAATTGACCTTGATTAACCACCCAGCGTTTGATTGATATTCTCATCAATGGCAGTAAAAGATGTCCTTGCCTTAGCACTTGATAATCTCAGGATTCAAGTTTATAGGATCTAAGCTTCCAGTTGAATGCCTGCACTATACACTGGTACGCCGTATGATTTTGTCCCTCTAGCACTTTAAATATACATACACTACTGTATCAAACATTTGATTGACATCACAAACCCTAAAATTTACATAAACACTGCCCCCAAGAACACGCAACAAAGGGGATGAGGCCATGTTGGGCTGCTTTAGAGAAGAGGAAGAGTTGTTGTAGTAGTTGTTGTTACTATGTCGTCATTTTACTCCAGACTGCTTCACAAATGAGGGTCAATTCAACACTGGATTTACACAAAAGATTAACATGACAGCACATGCTAGTCGATGAGTTGAATCAACTCCACAGCAACTACATACATTTATCCACTAACCATTCAGAAATGTCCAGTTGCATTCTAAAAGTTGTGTCTGGCTCTGGTTTGAACAATGTAAGGTTGAACACAGCTATTGACAATCATCATTTTGGCTGCGTGAGATTCTTCAGCTTAGCTGTTCTTGAGCAACCGAAGCGTGAGCTGTTAAAGCTCCACCCTCTTCTGGAATGGGGGCTGAGAGCAGCAGCTCATTTGCATTTAAAGGGACAAATAGGGGTCCATTGGACAAGCTGTGATAAATTATCTGTGGGGTATTTTGAGCTGAAACTTCACAGACACATTCTGGGGACACCAGAGACTTACATTACATCTTGTAAAAGGGGCATTATAGGACCTCTTTAAAAGAAATCAATGCTTTTGTTCAGCAATGATTGATCAAAAGTGGAAGTAAAGACTTTTACATTGTGACCAAAAAAATCTATACTTTTGAACTTCCTGTTCATCAAAAAATCCTGAAGGGAAAAAAATAGATACGGTTTTTAGGTTATTTTTAAAAGACGTAATTGTCTTGACCAGAGCTCCTTGGAAGAAGAGATTGTATATCTCAATGGGACCATCCTGGTAAAACAAAGGATAAATATAAAATAAATGAAACACTGATGGCATACTTGGCAAAACTTTAACAGCTTGCCATTCTTGCTTTTGAGCAATAGAATAGAATAGAATAGAACTAAAGTTATTTAAATATCTGCTATTATATGAATCATTATCGTGGAACCCAAGTAGATGATACTTTGCAGTTCCTGCAACTAATTTATGTTAATCTTATGCATAAATTAGACTTAGACTCTAGACAAATACTGATTTTTCTAAAAAACTTCTAAATGGCATCGCTGACCATCCCTCTGCTTGAATGAGTAATGAAATAAAGTCTGCCAGCGTAAGCAACACGCTCTTGTGAGCCCCATTAGGAGTCTTCAATGACAGCCGTAATATCACCTCTGATTAGTCACCTCTAACTCCATCTTCATCCCCCTTCAACGAACACATTATTTTCACATTGTCAGAATCACTGTGCATATCAAATCGGGCCCTATAAGTTTTAAACGCCCATCTAAATTGCACAGCCACACGTGGGTTGATCTCAGCGTTGACCGCTTTCAATTGCTCATTCCTGCATTTAGGTGAAAAACATTTGCTCTGGAGAAATGCCCAAACTTCCTATATTCTCAGCTACCTCCTCCTCTTCTGCCTTTCTTAATAACCTTAATCAGACCAATAACGTAATGCTTTGATGAACCGAGGCAGTCGGCTCAATTACATTTTGCTGAGGTGGCCACTTTTATACGGTACTGCGCCCCAATCACCTGTCATCAATCAAGGAGGGAGAAATATTTGGAGATCCCTCCTAAGCTCTGACAGTTCAATGCAGCGAAGGCCAAGGTGACTCCTCTGTTTTAATTGCTTTCCACTTTTATGACTTCATGTCTCCTGTCTCATGGGGCTGTTGCTCTCGGAAGGTTCTCTTTTTTTGATGGCACGCTGTGCCCTGCCGGATTGTTTGGTCCTGAAGGATGTCTGCTTGATGGACAGGTTGACGTTGAGTGAGTGAATTACTTGTGCAGATAGTACATCAAGGTTCTTCTGGAAAATAAAAACTGGTTACGTTTAGAGAGTTGAATTACAGATTTCAAAAGTTCAGTTCATTTTTAATTGATCAAAGAACACTATGTGAAAAATTCAGATTCTCTTAAAGGATTGATCTGGTGTGAATGTGAACAGTAAATCTGGTTCAGACTTGGATTAAGTGCACATGAGCCACTTTTGTATTATAGTGTGCTTTTGCATCCTCTTTGTAGCTTAAAGGCATAGTTCACCAAAAATTCTGTCATCATTTACTCACCCTCAAGTTGTTCCAAACCTGTATGAATTTATTTGTTCTGCTGTACACAAAGGAAGATATTTGGAAGAATGTCAGCAACCGAACAGACCCCCCCCCCCACCATATGAATAGGGTGACCTATTCCTTTAAAAGCTTGAGTCCGATTTTAGTGTAATGAGTGCGTTCTTTAAAATGTCCCCTTTTGTGTTCCACAGAAGAAAGAAACTCGTACAGGTGTGTACATCATTTTTGGGTAAACTATGCCTTTAACAAAATGCAACAGCCAGTCTAGTGTCTCTTTTGTTCTTCTCACATATTACTATTTTGCTCAGGTACAAAAGAGAAATATTTCTCTTTCACTTGTATCTTCACTGTGTTTGACCAATCTCAGTTTTGTGCTCCTCCTCAATCCCATAATCCTTTGCTCTTTTCTCATATCTCATCTCAAAGCCCAACATTCAGTTTCTTTCTGCAATTAATTCCATAGCTTCCTGCCTTGCTCCCTGTGTCTCTTTCTTTGTGGATTTGAGCTGGTGACATGAAAGAAAAAAAAAAGGTTTTTATAAATGTTTTTTTTTTTTTTTTTTCAACATTTCCTTTCAATTAATTCTGCTTTTTCCCCTTCTCGTTTCCTTCAAAATGCAATTAATTTAGTGCTGCAGTCTTGCACGATGGCTCACATTAATAAGAATTTGAGAAGTCTCTTGCTCTTAGATAATATTGCAATCAAATGTTTATGAAAATGCCACAAAGATTGTAATTAGAAATGGATCTGTGTTGCATTGGCTTTGGCCTCTGAATGATGAAGCCTCTAGCTCATCCTATAGAATGTAAAATATGGCATGGACATTTGAGGATGTCTTTAAACCAGGAGCACCTTTCAAATTACAAATTTAATTCTACTTTTTGAATTGAAGTAGCAAACAATTGAGTTTGAATTTAAGGAAACAGAAATTACATGAAGAAATTCATGTAACTGTTTTAAGTATTAATTAATTTATTTTTACTTTTTTTTCTTAACATTTTAGCTGAAATGAACAGAAATACCATGCAGAATAGCACCATTAAAACATTTTAAAACACGAGGGAAAAAAATTAAAACAGACAACATTTTCTTTAGCATATTTTTTACTTTTAATGCTTGCAGCACTTGCCAAGCACTTGCATTGGATAATTAAATCCGGGTTTTAAGACCTTTCTGTATACACCAACAGAGCTTTCAACATTTAACATGTGCATGTGGGTGGTATAGCACAACCCAGGTTAGCAATTATTTCTACATAAATAGAATAATTTTGGCATTCACTTTGAATGAGCAAGTGGGCTTGTGATGTCCAAGGGACCAGGTAGACTCTTTCAACATTTCTGTGCATAAAAACATTTAGCTGACCCTTTCTTCAGAAGAAACTTGTACAGTAACCACTTAGAGCATGTGTTTTAAGGCTTTCTTGTAAAATGTGCTGGAAACATAGAAAAGTTAAATAATAATAAAAAGTTTTGAGAAAAATAAACTTATTTTAAGGTTATTATTTTTCTCTTTCTTATGAAAAGAAAGTATGTGCATTGCTCATGGTTTTAAATGGGTCTTAAAATATAGGTCTGTCATTTTAGGAAGGGGGTCCTTCGCAAAAAGATCATCAAAAATTTAGGGGTCATTCTCATTTTAAAAATTAGGGGTCATTTAAAAAAAAAAAACTTGTACAGTAGCAAGTCAAATCAAATCTAGATGACCCACAAACCACACTTTGAGCTGCCTTGATAAGGGTAACATTTTACAATATTTTAAGAGATAAACAAGAATTACAAAGTGGCACAAAGGAAAACATGAGCACAGCTGTTCAGGTGTGTTCTCTGTGCCTTCGCTCTCAGAGGCTGAGGTAATTTAAACCTCTCCCACACTGGGGCTCAGTCAGGTAGGTGTGATGGACAGATTCACTGGAGATAAGACTAAGCTCTTATGCGTATGCTCCTGACCCCTTCTGAGGGCATGTCAACTTGCTGAGCTGTGCGTGAAACCGAGTTTAGAGAGAGAGAGAGCGAGGGAGAGATTTCAGACGGTGATCAAATTGTCTGCTTGACAAGTGGTTGCTGGGAGGGCTGTATAGACTGCTGTGAAGGTAGGACTGTGGCTGTTCACTTTTTTTGATGTCTTAATGAAGTCACCATGAAATCATAATTGACAAGTCTTATTTTTTAATGCAATATTGCAGTATTTCTTATAAATGATTAATCCATGCACATCATCACTATTATTATTATTAATTTTTTAATTCATGTGCCCTCATAATCTTTAATCAAAATAACTTCCCCTCTATCTTGCTGAGACATCTCTTCTCTTCTCTGATGACATGTTTACTGGTGTGAGTGCAAGACAACCTGTCACTCACATGACATCATGGCAATAACAAACCATGATTCAACAATCCAATCAATTTCCGATTGACAAAATCAGTCCCCGCCCTACATTTGTTCTTGTTTGAGAAGCTGTTTTACTTGGATATACAAGACGGAGGTCACAAGATGGAGTAGCGCAAGTTTCGTTTCATGCCTTTTTTTTCCGCTTTCTACGTTTTCACTGTTAAACGATATAGGGGCCGCTATTACACAACTTCTGAAAGAGAAGAGACTCTCCAGAACAAAACATGAGGGAAAAAGAGCACGTTGAAGTCTTGGAAAACAATGTGAATCTCTCAGCTTTTTGTTCAAAATGTTGCATTCTTTTATGAAACGTATCCACATTCAGGTGTTGATAAAAAAAATGCATGAAGCTAGAATAAAACGTTTTATTGATTTATTTATAAAGCATAGGCTCTGTTCTTTCTTTTGTACAGAGCCTGACACGTCACCTACAGGAGGAAAAAAAAAAAAAAAACAATCCGTGCCGACGGTTTTGCAATCCGTTCCCTCAGTTTATAAACCGTGCTCACGAATTCTTAAACTGTTCCCTCGGTTTAACAAATCGTGCCCACGGATTAATAAACCGTACCTACGAATTTTAAATCCGTGCGCTCAGATTTTGCAAACTGTACCCTCGGTTTTTAAATCCGTTCCCACAAATTCATAATCCGTGCACAAAATAGGCCTACTTTAGTTTTTACTAATGTTTACTAGTGTATATTGTAGTATAATATACCCTAAAGTTGTATAAAACTTAGTACAATATTGGGTAAGGTAATTTGTTTATATTGCTATAGTTGTTATATTATCACAGCAACTAGAATTACCACAATAAATTAATTCAAGTACTTTACTATAGTATGGTTCAAAAACACTATAGTATTTACTGTAAATTACTATAGTATTTTTTCACCTGGGCCAAGTAGGTGTTAACAAATCTTATTGTTTTATTGTGTATTATTCATCAAATTATATTAACTGCAGTGATTCTCTATCAACAGGTAGCGGAATACAACGATTTAATAAGAATTATGTGCCTCAAAATCTTGTGTTTATTTGTGATAATCTTAGCACTTTATTATTATTGCCTAACAAACCTGGCATTGTGTATGGCTGACTTTTAATTTCTTTGTTCCTCTTTTCTTCTTCTAAATGCATGTAGCCTAAATGCAACAATAGGCTAATAATAACAACAACAACAACAACAATTATTATTTACTGTATTTTTTAAAATGTATTTATTTATCAATTATTTTTAATTTATGACTATAAATGAGTGCAGGTAAGACAGTATGTTTATCATAAAATAATTAATGAATGCTTTATTTTTTAAAAAAGAAACTTTTTACACACACACACACACACACACACACACACACACATATATATATATATATATATATATATATATATATATATATATAGTTTTTACAAAAATGTTTGTGAACTATTCATTTTGTAACATGAAGACTTGTTTTGGTGATTTTATTATACTAAGCTTTTTGCCCAAAATGTACTTTAAAAGATAAAAATAATGGAAATTCTCAAATGAATTCCGAATGGAAGTTCAGGAAATTGTCCATTTTGTAAAATAAAGTTTATTTATTTACAATAGCCTATGCACCCCGCACCTAAATAGGTGGCCTGGTTGAATCTGCCGGCAAAGATTGGAGGCGGGGCCACAAATCCGTGAGTACAGTTTGTGGGAAAGGATTTGCATAAGCGCGCGCACGGATTATGAATTTGTGGGAACGGATTTAAAAACCGAGGGTACGGTTTGCAAAATCTGAGCGCACGGATTTGAAGTTCGTGGGTACGGTTTATTAATCCGTGGGCACGATTTGTTAAACCTAGGGAACAGTTTGAATTCGTGAGCACGGTTTATAAACTGAGGGAACGGACTGCTAAACCGTCGGCACGGACGTTTTTGTTTTTTTTTTCTCCTATAGGTGATGTGCCGGGCTCCATACTTTTGATATATTGCATGTTCAGATATACATACAACAAAAAATTCTGGGGGCCATGACATTTTTGTAAAAATGATCAAAAATGCTGTTGGTGGCTGGCAATTTTTTTTAAAGCACCGCCTTCCTTTTGAAGTCTCTTGGATTAGCAGAATCTTAAAGAATCGCCTTAACGATTTTTTGCTTTTTGCCAGAATGACAGGAATTATAGGCCCCCTTCACAAAGGCATGTCAGTTTTGAACATGCACTATGACCGATATATTCTTCTGACTCATTTCTGCTGTCACAAAGATAGATGTGATTTCTCTGAACATCTATAGATTCAATTATCAAGTGTCACAAAAACAACCACATTGGTTCTAATGATCTGTTAAGTGTTATAGAATGCACTTATCTGTTGTTAATATTGATAAAATGTTATTTTAAAGTGGCATGTAACTAAAGCAATTGATCCATTATTGATAAGGTAACACAAATAAACATAAAAACCTTAAAAATGATATATTTGTTGTAAGACAAACTAATCCAGCTGACAAATGACATTATCAAACCCTTCATCTCTCTTAAAATCCCGCTAGTTGCGTAATATCAGTTGTTCATGGGATGTTAAGCAGGTTTCATGACTGAAAGCTTACCTGCCTTTTAAGGAGATTTCTCATTTCTCATAATTGGATGAGTGCTGTCTGCAAAAATGGATGAGACTCTGTGTATTAAGCAAGCCTAAGCCAGCAAGAATTACAGATGCATGCTTGAAACTGTTGAAAGTATTTTTAAAGTGTGATCAATGCTCTTTGTCTTTTAAAGGGGAAAGATCAATTTAAGAGCTTGTGGGGAAATGTTTCACCTGGAGGGAGGAAATCAATTCTTGATGTATTTAGTGTTGTATGCACAAAAAGAAAAAATCACACAATAAATAATCAAAAATCATATCGCTCACTGAATACACAGCTGAAATAGTCTAACTTTTTGAAGATATTTTGTATGTATACTTCTGTTCAAAAGTTTGGGGTTGGTATGATTTGTTTAAATGTTTTTGAAAGACGTCTCTTGTGCTGGCCAAGGCTACATTTATTTGATAAAAAACATAATATTGTGAAATATTATTACAAATTATTATTAAAATAACAGTTTTCTATTTTAATATATTTTAAAATGTAATTTATTCCTGTGATGGCAAAGCTGACTTTTCAGCATTATTACTCCAGTCTTCAGTGTCACATGATCCTCCATAAATAATTTTACTATGCCAATTTGGTGCTCAAAAAAACATTTATTATTATTGTCAATGTTGAAAACAGTTGATGCTTAATATTTTTGTGATACTAGATTTTTTTGTAACAATGTTAGAGTCTGTACTGTCAATTTTGATCAGGTCGTTTTTTTCTTGCCAGTGTGAAAGAGACTAAAAATACTCCGGCAATTTTGGATGTACAAATAAGAGTTATATATCATTAAAAACTGTGGAATGTCTTCTTTTATTTGTATACACTCACAATAAAAACAAAATTTTGTGCTTTTTGCAAAATAAAGAAAACAAATATGATTTGTGAGCCGCAGTCTCTCTCTGAATGAAGTCCAATCTGATACTCCATCAGAAAATGAAGTGTAACTTAGTGAATACTTATCACACAAAAATGAGACATTTGTCTAAAGAAACGTTGAAATGTCAGGTTTTAAATCTAACAAAAGTAATAATTTATTTAAAGAACAAAATCTTACTGACCCCAAACTTTTGAACAGGACTGTATATTATCTATTTATATGTATTTTATTTTATTTATTACTTCATGTTTCTGCATTCAGAATTTTATTTCCTATTTAAAACATTAATTTCATGACATTGTGTAATTATATTTCATTTAAAACACATTCATGTTTTTGTGCAACATTAGTCTACCTAAATGCACACACACACACGCACACACACACATATATATATATATATATATATAGACAGTGGCATGCTATAATAATTTGAACAAAAAACATCTGAACAGTATGAAATATTTTGTTGAAATATCTTCTTTTTTTTCCTTTTCTTTTAGTACTGCCCTTCGGAAGCAACAGAAGATACTTGCGTTTTTTACCCGGAAGACAAATTAAGTGCAATTTACCTTGGATTTTCAAATTCAAAAAGTTTTCACCCCTGAGTCTTAATGCATCCTGTTTCCTTCTGGAGCATCAGTGAATGTTTGAACCTTTTTTAATAGTTGTGTGAAAAGACCAGGAGGATTTTTCTGAACATTGGGCAGTTTAACTGCTCAGAACAAACAAGGGACTCAAGAACAACCATCACAAAACAAATCATCCAGGTAACCACACAAAGTATTAAGAACCAGTGGTTCCCAAACTTTTGAATGGGTTTATTTTAATAAATTCAGCTTTTTTTTTTTTTTTTTGTCTTGTGGACTATATGTAAACATCTTTTATGTAAAATATTGTTAGGTTTTTGCCCCTAATGCATGCCTCATCCCAGACCTCTTAATTGGCAATTGAATGAGCAATCACTCAGCGCTGAGGGAGAATATAGTCTCGTTTTATTGATAAGCAAAGAGAGAATATATAGAAAGAGTACAAGGGGTGTAGTATATCTTCAGCCAATGAGAGAGAGAATACATCATATAGCTCATGGTATAGGAATGTGATACATATAGAAAAACAAGTCTAAATATGGTCATCTACCGGTCAGGTACCCCAGAATTCCTTGATCTCCCAAGGACCTTCTCCAAAAAGCAGGGAGCATTCCCAGAGCTTTGTTCCTTATATGGAAATGGTTCCGGTACATAAAGAAAACCATATGTTAAAACGTAAGATACAACTTCAACAGTGGACAAAAGACCCTCTGTCCACTTTCCTTCAATGCTGAGACCAACATAAAATCTATCAGTTATCTTACTTAGGACAGTACTAAATAAAAAATAAAATGCATTTTGTATGATCTCTCTTATTTAGTTAAAATTATTCACATATTTACAGATTCTGCAAGGGGTTCACAAACTTCTGCATGCCACTGTGTATATATATATATATATATATATATATAGAATATATGGAATGAGCATCTGAATATATTGAATGAAACTTGAATATATGGAATGAAAGTTTGAATAAATGGAATGAAAATCTGAATATATGGAATGAAAGTTTGAATATATGGAAAGAAAGTCTGAATATATTGAATGAAAGTTTGAATATATGGAATGAAGGTCTGAATACAATGATGAAACTTGAAACAGCGCTTCTCCTCAGGTGGATTGACATCACAGAGTTTACTGATATTTTGGAACCGATGTGTAAATGGTATCTCACCGATAAAAAGATGGAACATTGTTGTTTAAATTTATTTGTAAAATTGTTCTGGTAATTTTACAGCAATTTACCGGGATTACTGTGTGGAAGTTGCTAATGGAAATGTGATCCTCAAAATGACAGGATATAGACTTCAAAAACCTTTTTGTGTTGTTTTGAATATGACCAGCTGTTGCCAAAATTTGTCTAGTTCAACGAAGTATTGGAAAATATCATGGAATGACATTTTTAAAGTCATGGAACTCAGAAGGCTACTGCTCTAATAACCAGGGTTGGGAAGGTTACTTTTAAAATGTATTTCACTACTGATTATAAAATGCATGCTTTAAAAAGTAATTTGTAATGTATTTCTTTAGATTACACAAGTTTTTTTTTTTTTTTTTTAACTTAATCTAAGTACTTAAGAATGCTGTGAATACTAATAAGGTATGTAACACAAAGGGGCCACCAAACACAGGACTTGGTTTTCCTCTGCATGTCATCTCTACATCAGTTTTCTACAACATTTCTTGAAGGAAAAAAAAAATGTGAAAAGAAAAGAAAAGAAAAGAAAAAAGAAAAATGCTGATGCTCAAAAAGGCAACAAGGTGCATCAAGAGCTAGGGGGCGTAAACTTTTTGAATTGGGTACATTTATACAGGGTCAATTTATACATATTTTGTCCTTTGGGTAAATTTATACATATTTTGTCTTCTGGAAACCTGTAATTATTATCTTATTAAGGGCAGTACTAAATAAAAAATAAAAATATGATCTTTAAAGAAATTGGACATGGAGGATTTTCTGAAGAACAGCAGCCAGTTTAACTGTTAAAGACAAACAAGTGTCTCACAAACAACTATCACAAAATATTAAAACAGTCATGGATCATCCAGGTAAAGACAGACAGTTAAGATTCAAAGGTATGTACATGTTTAAATTAGGCAATTTTTATAAATTCAATCTTTTTGTCTTGTGGAGATTATGTAAACAACTTATGTGAAGTAGATTATTTAGGACAGTACTAAAACATTTTGCGTATTCTGCAAGGGATATGAAACTTATTAGCAGAATTGTAGCTTAGGTTGCTTTTGCAGATTATCAAAAGTCAGAGAGGTTTTTGATTACATTAATATTTAAATGAAATAAATAACATTAAAATTCAAAGTAATCACTTTGGTTATCTAAATTACTTTTAGGATGTAACTGTAATTTGATTAAAATGTAACTGTAATGAAATACAGTTACTCATATTTTGTATTTTCAATATGTAACTAAGTTCCATGTATTCTGTTGCTCCCCAACCCTGCTGATAACAGGGATATAACTAGCTATACATTATTCAATAAGTACTGTCAAATTTGCACTTTCTTTCCAAATATTGCAAATTTCATTCCATATATTCAAAATTTCATTCCATATATTCAAGTTTCATTCAATATATTCCAGTTTCATTCAATATATTCAAGTTTCATTCAATATATTCCAGTTTCATTCAATATATTCAAGTTTCATTCAATATATTCAAGTTTCATTCTATATATTCAAACTTTCATTTCATATATTCAAACTTGTATTCAATATATTCAGACCTTCATTCATTTTAAAAGTAACCTTCCCAACCCTGGTTATTAGAGCAGTAGCCTTCTGTGTTCCATGACTTTAAAAATGTCATTCCATGATATTTTCCAATACTTCGCTGAACTAGACAAATTTTGGCAACAGCTGGTCATATTCAAAAAAACACAAAAAAGTTTTTGAAGTCTATATCCTGTCATTTTGAGGATCACATTTCCATATATATATATATGATGCTTTAAATGCATCTTCTTTGCTGCCTACTGCAGTGTAAAGATGACATAAAAGAATGAAAAGTTCTTCTGAATTCATTATCATTGTCTGCTTGGTCTCCATTATATTTACATCACAATTCAGATGGTAACCAGCTTTATTTTTATCTTAAACCTTCATGGTGTCTTCCAGGTTTTGTGTTTGTTCCATTTGAGACCTTTTCATTTTGAGCAAAGTTGACCTGCCAAAGTGTAGATTGAGTGAGATGAGTTTCCCGGGCAAATACATTTTTATCAGAAAGATGTCTGAGAGCGTGATAAAGCACAAAATACATTGCGCCTCCACACACTCTTAAAAAAAATGACACTGTGCCACAGCCCTCATGTTTCCCACACTCGATACCCTCCTGCGTCTATTGTGCAATTAATGGTGTTTTGATGCATGTCTCCATCCCTACATGTTCAGGGTCATGTGCTGTAAACAGCAGGTGTCTGAGCTGCCTGCGAAGATTGATTTATTTATCTTTTTGTGGCAAAAATCTCAGGGCACATTTAGGGCAAAAATTTGTCTTTCTCTTTGCACCCAAAACTGTTCGGTTACCTCAGATCCACTGAAATACAACAATATGGGAGAATGGGCATAAAACCTAACCTGAGATATAATCCATAAAGTTGACATTTATATTTATTTAAAGGGGTTAATTATATTATATTATATTATATTATATTATATTATATTATATTATATTATATTATATTATATTATATTATATTATATTATATTATATTATATTATATTATATTATATTATATTATATTATTGTAAGATAAAGAGCCCTAGGAAGGCATGGTTACTTGACCGGAAGTTGACCATATTTAGACTTGTTTTTCTATACAAGTCAGCAGTTAACTGAGCAGTTAAACTGAGCTCTGTTCTTCAGAAAAATCCTCCAGGTCGTGCAGATTCTTCAGTTTCAAGCATCTTTTGCATATTTGAACCCTTTACAGCAGTGACTGAATGATTTTGAGATCCATCTTTTCACACTGAGGACAATTGAGGGACTCAAACACAACTATTAAAAAAGGTTCAAACATTCACTGATACTCCAGAAGGAAACACGATGCATTAATAGACGGGGGGTGAAAACTTTTTGAATTTGAAGATCAAGGTAAATTGTACATAATTTGTCTTCCGGGAAAAATGTAGGTATCTTCTGTCACTTCTGGAGGGCAGTAATAAATTAAAAAAAAAAAAAAAAAAGATATTTTAACGAAAAGAGAAAAATGTGGACATCTTTATCCTGTTCAAAAGTTTTCACCCCCTGGCTCTTAATGCGTCGTGTTTCCTTCTGGAGCATCAGTGAATGTTTGAACCTTTTTTAATAGTTGTGTTTGACTCCCTCAGTTGTCCTCAGTGTGAAAAGATGGATCTCAGAATCATTCAGTCACTGCTGGAAAGGGTTCAAATATGCAAAAAATCCTTGAAACTGAAGAATCTGCAGGACCTGGAGGATTTTTCTGAAGAACAGAGCTCAGTTTAACTGCTCAGAATAAACAAGAGACTCGTGAACAACCATCACAAAACAAAACAAAATTTTATTAAGCTTGAAAAGTAAAACATAACTTGTTCTTCAGTTTCACAGAATGTTCCATGCAATGCATATATTAATGCATTATATATATATATATATATATATATATATATATATATATATATAATGTATTATATGGAATTCTTCAGCTTTTAGTGCATTTAATAAAATATTTTTCTGTGTATTTGCATACTTTAAAGCACATACAGTAATGTAACTTGGAGTTATATGTACAGCTGAACCACTGAACAATAACAAAGTGGCACTTCAGTTCGAACAGACGGCTTGTTACTCTGTCACAAATACTGTCAAATATTCCTCTCGCTTGATGGCTGTCACTGCTCACACTCAATTATCCAAATGGCAACAGCAGCACTGTAAAAGATCGCAGTTAGTTCACCACCGCTTTTACAGTTAATACATTTAGCATTGGCTAGTATGCAGGGGAGAGAGTATTTGTGTGTGACTTGAGCAGATGAGCGCAAATCATGCCCACTTGTGGCTTTGGTGTGTTTTTCCATGTGAGGAGAACTGTACCCTTACGCATGCCCGACTGTGGCTGTAATCAGTAACACTTTGTTAAGGTTGATTAAAAATGAATGTGTGATGTAGTCAGTTGTAATCAGCACTGCTCATACAGTGGCACGAATCGGGCTTCTCAGGCCTCTGACAACCAGATCTGTTGCATGAATGCAACTTAGATGATTTAACACAGGCTGTGTGTGCAGTATCTGATCCAAACTCAATTGATCCAGAATTTGCTTCCCCTGGCAGAGTTTTAACTTGTGGTTTTATAAGAATGTTAAAAACTACAAATGGCTAATTTGTATACAAAGTAAAACTCCTTAAAACGATTAAAACGATTTGCCAAAACTGCTGGTTCCTTGGCACACTGATCAATTGCAAGTGTTTTTGGACTCTACAAAGTGTTGATTTTGTTTAATGTTATTGAGCCGAGTCACATTGACTGCCACTTTATTTCACATCAAATGGGTCTCTTTACTGCCCTCAATCTATCAAATAGACTTAGTATAAATATGTATAAAGTTAAAATAGAAGGTCAAAAGTATATTTTTACAAATTTCATGAATTATGTAAGGAATAATTGACGATTAGAAAATAATGCACACCCAAGGTAGTAACAAGGTAGGTGTGCATTATTTTCTAAAAATTGAATGGCCCGGAGTCAATTATTCTGCTTATACTACGGTTACCACACCTCAAGACAGGATTTTGTCCTTAAAACATTCTTGTGTGTGGGACTAATTTCTTACGCACTTGAATTAAACATTTTCCAACTCGCGAGCAAATGTTTTGACAGCAGAACAGAGAGCTGTTCAAAGAAAAACAAACATTTTTTTGCACTGCAAAGAGTTTTGTTATCATTTACTGTATTTTTGTAATTAAAATTGCTTTAAAAATACTTTTTATTTGCAACCTTTTATTTTTTAATAACAATATAATTCTTTTTGTTTTCAAACACAGCATTTGATTGAATAAAAAAGACACAAAAGTAATTCCATAGTTACCGTCAGTAGCCTACATTACATTATATATTATTATCCACTATCAGTCGACACTTACACAAAATGAAATGAAATCAGAATCGTTCTCGCGCTTTGGTGATTCCCAAGTGAATGTCAAGCGCTGGAAATGTTGAAAGACTTTTGGAAAGATGTTTTGTCAGATGAACAACGATATACTGTTAACCCTTAAACATGCAAGAGTTGAAAATGATCAGCAAAAAATCATTTCATGTCACTTTTTATATCATCTGGACTAAAGTAAAACATCCAAAGGAATTTTTGATATATTTGATATATTTTGGATTTTATGAGTTGTATCTCCCAGGATATGTTGGCCTATTAAGTTATTAAAAAGCCAAATTCATCAATATATCTGTTTTATTTGATGCAAAAAAATATGTAATATGCAAAGTTTGCTGCATGTATAGCATGTCTAAGTATCCTAAAATTGAGGCATCCAAATGCTTAATCTTCAACCTCAGGGGCGGGCAACTTTTGGAGTTTAGCTCCATCCCTAATCAAGCATATAATGTGAATTATGACACAACGTGAAGTTATTCTGAAGACTTTGGTTAGATTTTCCAGGTGTGTTTGATCAGGGTTGAAGCTAAACTCTGTGGGGCGGTGGTAACCCGTAACACAGGTCTGGCTTTCCTTGTTTTACAGTACCTTAAAATGAACTGTGAAACCCTGCAAGAAAATATCTAGTTAAAAATGCAAAGGTGTAGTCTAAATATAATAATATCAGTTATCATGTGAATATTAACATTTGTGCAATTTTTCAAACTTTTTTCAAATACATAGACTGGCAATATTGTGGATTAACTTTTTTTTTTTTTTTTTTTACCCTATAATTTGGCAACATATCTCAGGGGATACGGATGTTTCAAAATGTACTAAATAATATAAACAGCATGAACGACATATGACTTGATGATTTTCTTTTCAGCATCTTAAGACGATGTTCACAGTTAATATTAGCAGTGTTATTGCTTTTTTTTTAATGAAGAACAGTAAAATTATATATAACTACTTTCTGCAAAGTCAGAATGTCCAGCACCTTGTTTAGTTTTTAGATCAGACTGATAAAACAAGCATAGAAAATTTTAATGCGAACCACATACTCAAAACAGTTTAAACTGTAATAAGGATAACAGTATTGGGTGAAATATTTCTCGTGCCTCCTACAAGAGACTGTATGTATGTATCTTGTCTTGTGGTGCACATTGCCTGCATCCTCACAGTCTCGTTTTCATTCCTGTCAAAAATTTAAAATGGAGCTACCCTGACTAAAGCAGGTTCACACTGTGCGAATGTGGCCAAGATTTGGCCGTCTGAGACAAATTTTGAAAATCCTAAAAGATTCCTCTGATCCTAGGCTAAAATCTGAAGTTTTTGATCGTTAGTTTGACATGTTCACCAACCGCTGATTGATGACCGTTGCGATCAAATTTTATCTCTGATGGAATTCTGGCAGTGTCAGAGGATTTTGCGCACAGTCCTGCAGTGTGACTTCTCCTACGATGACTGTCAAAATCGTTTTTGTTTTTCAAGACAAGCCATAATCAAAATTAACACTAGAGATTTTTTTGTTAGCCACTATTTCAATCCCGCATGAAATGCAGCTCACAGTCTCCGAACGTGTACGGGTTTATGATGTAAAACTCCAGATAAGTCTTCTTGATTGTCGTACAGTGTGACATAAATGACAGCTGAGATTTCACAGTTTGACATGCGTATCATGTTCGTACAGTCTGACAGGCAACAATTGTAAAGGACTATTATAAATTGCACAGTGTGTGCCCGGCTTTAGGTCTGTTAAAGCAGATCTATTTGTTTATTTATTGCAAAATTCCATGATAAATTTGATAATAAATTCATTTAGTCTGTAAAATCACTCCATAATAAGGGCATTGAATATCAAAATGAATTTTAACACAGAAAAAAAAAAAAAATCATGCTTAAGGGATAGTTCACACAGAAAATTAAATTTCTGTAATTTTCTTTGTGACCAATGGCTCAGTCTACCGGTCACCCCTCCCTTTCAAAGCACATAGAGAAGCTACGGTAGCCGCAAAGGACAAAGATATTGTCGTCTGAGTAAGCAGAGAGTAGCCAGTCAAGCAAATGAGGTTTCTTTACCATACCTGCAAACTAGTCGCTTTTCTGCGAAATTCGCCGTTTTGAATCAAAATATTTCATTTATGTGAATCGTGTAGATCTGAAGAGGTTTTTTTTTCGGGGGTGGGGGGTGTCAGGGTGAGATTGCAGGCACAATAAATTGAAAATGGGTACTTTCCTATAGACTGGAGACCGTCTCTTGAGCTGTTGTGATATTTTTTGGCGCTCTGTGGTGTGACAGACACATCGCTGTAGCGCTTCAGTTCAAACAGAGGCAGAGTGCACGTGAACCGATCATCTCTTCCGCTTTACAACACGAAATAAACATGAATGAATGTAGGATGAATGAATACCGAAGGTATGTTGAAAGATACAGTACAACTTACTGAAATCCGTATCATGTCATATGTAACGTTAATCAATCAATCATTGTTTCAACCGCGGAAAAGCACCAATAAAATAGCTTGTAAAAAATTTCACATTTACCGTAACATTTACCTAAGAAAAGCCGTTCAATGTCAAAAAACTTGTTAGTCAGCTTTAAAAATGAACTTAAAGAGGAGTATTTTTATATATATTCACTGTGACTATAGGCCATTGCATATTCATGTACTTGCTTCAATACTGAATGTATAAAACCGTTTTATGACGGTCACCATTTAAATGTTTAGGCCAATATTAAAAACGAGTAGAAACAGCATTAAAAATGAGTAGAAACATAATTATGTCATTAAAAATGTATTATAACATTATTATAAAAACTTCTTTATGTGTAATTTATATGTAAGTACAAATCAATTAATTTTAACCTTTAATATTATAATGATGTACCAGCTGTGCTTCCCTGTATAGTTTACAGCAATAGTTGAGAGATATTTTTTTCTTTGAGGAAATTTGCCATGTACTGTACCTGATAGGCCCCAAATTAATTATTATTGAATTGAAGGTAATCAAATCAAAATCAAATCACAAGCTTCTGAATCAAAATCGAATCCAATTGTGAAATTTGTGTCAATCATTTTTTTTATTTATTTTCTTGTAGGAGTGCACCAGAATGCTTAGTTTATATGTTAAAATCATGAAAAATTTTCCCTGGGGGAGGATGCCCCCAGACCCTACTATTTACTTTGTAAACATGTCAACTTTTTCACCACTTTGGAGTTTGCAGGTATGCTTTACAAAGATAAATTTACCCTGTGAATTACCAAATTACATGTTTGTGTGCACAGTAGCGAAGCAATACCAACAAATAAGTTACACTTTTTTTATGCAAATTCTGAAAGGAAGCGTTATTGTTCACTTGTTAGGCACACGGTCCTGTTAGATGAAATTACAATCCAATTATATATTTTTCAACATTGGCAAGGGAAAAAAAGTTACTTCTCTTGGTGATTATGCCCATCTTGTAGCTAAAGCTATCAAACAACAGTTTTCACTTACATTGCTAAAGTTGGATTAACTTTCCTGTCCAGCAGAAAACAGGGAACTTCGTTTTTGCTTCAGCGCATTCTATCAGGGAAAAGCCACACTGATATTTATCCTGGATTTCTGCCGTTGTCTGTCCTGACTTCATCTGGCCGCATCATGTTTTCACTTCTTTGACGGCGACAACTGACGCTCTGTCAGCTCGTGTGCAAAATAATATGGGTGGTCTTTCATTTGTTCAAATTTCACTTCTCTTCTTTCTTCTAACAAAGAACAGTCTCTGCTTCTAATAAACCAGACGACTTCTAGTAATACTACTACTACTACTTCTTTGTGCATATTCAATGTAGTGACGATGCAAGCTGCCTCTAAAACCACCAACGAAGAAGAACAATAACAACATAGTGACGAAATGTTACCTCCTATATATTACACACTGGACCATTAAGTCGTTGCATGTATGAATTGCAGTTTTAATGCCTTCTTGAATAAATGAATAGATAAGACCAAAACAATTAGAGTCACGTCATTGACCCAATTTCCGGGGTCCTGGTGATCAGCTTGGGCTGCATCAGCGAGGTCTGGGTCACATGGTCCAAGGCTTTGGAGGCCCCTGATATTCTGAAGGTTCTGTTCACTATGTTCTGATTTGTAGAATTTAGTGGTTATTCTTTCGCATATCCTTTCATTTCACCCTGCTGTCAGTTAGTGCTGCTTAGTCAGATCAGCAGTAATTGGCAAGGCAGTGTTATCGTTCACCTTTAAATGCTCACTCTCCAACGATATCGATGAAAACCTTAGACCATTCCTCTTCATTATAGACTCCAAATTGCCAATATGCAGTTAAAATCTCCAAACCTTCAGACCGTTATGGACAGGCTGTGCTCCCATCAATTAGCTCGCTGTCGATTCTAATGATGTTGATTAAAGTTGCGTTTTAGTTTGGGGAGTCTGTATCTAGACAGTTATCAAGGGCAGATGCTGGTTCTCTTCAAGAGATACTTTGCTATGCTTTCTGAACCCATGCTGAGAGTTTTCGAATGGGGTACTGAAATTATACATCTTCATTGTCTGAAAAAATCCATTAGCAAATCTAATGTTAAGTGCCCTACAGAGTTGAAGTGGCTAAAGTGTCTCTAATAATGCAAATAATTCCTTTGTTCATAAATTATTCCAATGATCAAACTGAAAACCAAATAGAATAGTACAATAGAAGCAAGAGTTTAAAAGCAAGGTTTAAAAGACATTTTTTTGTTTTTTTGACTGATTCGCTTTAAACTCTCTAGCCTTGGAGAAGTAACCTCAAGTAGCCTCTTCAGATTAATTGATTGAAATGTTTTTTGTTTTTATGCATTTAAATGAAGAATTCATGTTGTGTTGATAATACTCATAAGCATTAAATGGAGTCTTAACTTTAGGTTTAAGGCTTTTTTCTTTTTTTTCTGTTCAGTCCGGTTTTGGTAGTTATGCTATTATCATCACTAGGCCTTGTTATGTTAAATATTTGGATGAGCCATATTCGAAGTCTTCTTAATAAGTCAAGTTTGTAAAATCCAGTTTGCTTCATGCCTAACAACACAAGATCTTCCTGTGTTGACTTGCTTGAGACACTTCTTCTCCATTAAAAATGTTAGCTTGTGTCTTGGCTGCAGTCTGGAATATCAAGTCTTTTGCTCTGTGGTTAATGCTCATTTATTTGTTTTCCCATAATTCTGTTGCACCCAGGCTGCATCACTCAGAGCATCTATTTGACTAAAGTAAACCCTGATCTACTCAGATCATTACTGACAGAAATTGAGCTAAGAAATAATAATATCATCACTAGGCCTTGTTGTTGTCTTTTGTTGCCTCTTCTTTATTTGTTCTTTCTTTTCTCTTTGGTCTGGCAAGCTTCCCTTTTGCCCTGAGGGATCCGTTCCAGTTCCTGTCCTGTTTTGTTGTGCTGTGTACTCCACAAAGTGGTCCATGTCTGATCCATTTTATTTGTATTTCAACTGCAGTTGGTTCTCGATTTAAGTGCCAGAACCTCTGATCATATTATTTTAGTGGATGCTGTTAGCAGTTAGTAAATGTTGAATTTCTGGTTGTCAACAGTGTAATTGTAAAAAAAAAATAATAATAATAATAAATTGAGAAAATTTGAGAGATTGAGATGTACTTCTCTTTTTATTATACTTTTTGGATTTTGCAGGTTTGGGGTCAAGGAATTTTACTGTGTTTTAATGTGGAGGAAATTATGCGGTAACATGCGTACAGCATGTTAATTTTTTCAAAATTAAGGTTTAATTATTTTTTTTAATGTATTGAATATGGAAGCCTATTTGTGCCACACAAGAAAAAATCATACTTTGATAAATGCTGTGGGTTGCTTCTTGCTTCGGACTTGCCTGTAACAAACAGTCCACTGAAGGCAAGTTGATTTGAACCCATGGGCAGTTTTACTAAAACATAACCCAAAGTGAACAAGACAAAGACTTGTCTTGACTGAAATACATGAACTTACCAACAGTACAATGACACAAACAATACTAGACAAGAGAACAATGAAACATGAGGGCTATTTATACAACAAGACTAATGACTAACAAGAAACAGCTGAAAGCAATGAACAATGAACCAATGACAACGTGACACATAGACAAGGGAATCAATAGGCTTGTTCGACTTGATGCAGCGCTGCACTGACCGATCGGCAGCTGACTTGAAGCAGTGCATGCCTTGAGACAGCGCCGACGCCATGTGACTGTGACGTATGGCTTCAAAGTATAAGAGCGATGCGAGAGCAGCCGGATGAGTCAGCCAGCGCAGTTTCTCAAGAGCAGCTGCACAAGCTCTGATGACCACACAACTGTTCTACGACTGGCCGGATTCACTGCATGACAACGATCACGTGTGTTTCGTGTTTATTGTCACGCCTTCAGTTCCACTAATGCTCAAAAATCTGTATTTTTATAACAGTTAAAGCTCTTTTCATGTAGTCGCGATGTTGTATTGTGTCGTGTTTATCAAAATAAAACTGATAAAAAACGTAGACCCCACTACATTGGTATTTAAATAATATATGCTTATGTTGAACTTAATTCTTGTAAAAACAAATGCTGTAAGCACTACATAAAGTATTGAATGAAAATGTCTCTGAAACATCTGTGTATTAGTCAAATATTGCATTTATTTCACTTCAGCTGCGATGAAGTATGCAAACGCAGCATGAGCGTCACTATGGGAAGCAGAAAGTGTTCGACTTCACGTCTTTATTTTCAGATCCTCCCCGCCTGCATCCAGCCGCATGTCGAACATACCTAATCAGTAGACATCAGTACACATGAGACTAGGGAAGCACATGATAGGATCACATGACGGGATAAGGTAATCACATGACAAACAGGAAACATGACTGTGACTAAACTTCAAAATAAAAGACATAAAACATGAAACAAAACAAACCAAAACTAGACATGACACTTGCCTGACAGATTGGCATTCTTACACTGCAAGCTTCATGCTTTCTAACCTTAAATCCATTTTGTTTCAATTAGTCTGCTTATTGTACATATAAAATACAAGAAATGTATATCGTTAGTCCCATATTCATAATCTTTGATCACACATTCTGTTTACAATGTCCACCATTATATCACATGGGCTAATCGAGACATCCCTACTTCTAATGATTTTTAAAAAGTAATGGGGCACCAAAGTATATATATATATATACACATATATATATATATATATATATATATATACTGAATGAAAATGCCAGGATTTTTGTCCATCTTACTTTAAAGTCTGATAGAACTCATTGCAGTATTGCTTGCTTCTGATCTCTGAGAACATTTGATTCCTTAAAATTGGCTATTCTGATGGACTTTAGTTACTGTACTTTATTACATGACTCCTATTATGTGCATTAGAAGTCTATATAGTTGTAAGCACCACTGAGTCAAAAGCCAAAAGTAAAGTATTTGCCCCAAAAAAGATAAACACCCTAATCATTGTTACCATCTAGCTAGAGAACATTACATTTCCTTTCTCAGATCCCTCTTTCATCATTCAGTTTCTTTCCGCCTTCTCTTCTTCTATCATAACCCTTTCTCTCCTACAGTATCTCTCCTCTTATCTTCTCTCTCTCCTTCTATCTGCAGCTGAGTGTAGTGGATGCCAGCTGAGAGCAGATCTCTGTCCACGGGCCATGCCCCAGCCCCTTCCTGCTTCCTACTTGGAGCCAGCTTGCATCATGCATCATGGATGTGTCGTTCCTCTGTGTGCGGGGAAGCAGGGATGCCGCGCTGGCAACAGCAGTTTATTAATCGGGTCAGGTGGCCGCCTCAGGCAATCAATAGAGAACAGACGGCATACTGGCACATAGATGCACACTCTTACACACAAAGTAATGTGATGTGGCTAGCTTTTGAGCTAGTGTAAAAACTGCCTCTCAAAACCACCTCAAGTTCTTTTTGGGCTCTGAGAGACCCCAAGCACATTTTGAAATACTTAACATTTAAGATTCAGGTTGATATTTAACAATGGATGTGAGTGGTCACAATTTATATATTATGATAAGGTTTTGCTGTTAATACATAAGTTGTTTATGTATTAAATAGCCTTGTTCAGACTCTAAAATCTGATTGGATGAGCCACATTCAGAACCATATGCAATATAGTGAGTTGCTAAAATCCACTATGCATCATGCCTATAACAACACTTAATCACTGTACAACAATAACACTTAATTACGATTGTCCTCATCTTGTTTTTCATGTATTGTATTGAATATGTATGGAAGCATTCATATTCACTCAAAGAAATGATACGTTGGATTTACATAACTTTTTTATTTCAACAGTTTCCATGTAACTGGGATATGTTGCATTTAATTAACATTATTCATTTCAGTTAACTTAAGTTTATTACATAAAGTTAATTCAATGGCATTTAGTTGAATCAGGTAAACATTCTTAATTTTGTCTAAAACTATTAAGTTCAATTATCCTAAAATTAAAATCAAACAAAAATTAAAACAAGTAATCCAGTTTAATTGATTAGTTTATTTAGTGAATGCATTCAAGAACAATTTTCACAACTTTTACAAATGTAATCTAACAAGAATAACTTTTACAAAATCTTTACTCTGTAAAGACTCTTTTTGGCTTTTGCCGGAAGATGGCTTTATTACATCTATGGCATGCCCAAAATAGTTTTTTTTTTTTATTATTAAAAAAACTTTAATTGTTGTTAGCAGGTCCTCAACCCAAGCACATGCTCTACACTTTTTTACCACAAAGGTAACCTTCAAAAACACTATACCAGAAACTCTTTTAATTATAAACATAAAAGAACAATAAGCATTAACAAGTCTCCCAATTTTATCATCTTGATAAAAAAATGCATTAAATAACATTTTATTTCACATTTACTCACCCTATCTCTATCCTGTGCAAGGCATGATGGGAAGGGGAAATCCTGTTTATGTAGTCTCAACTCAAAAGAGTTAAGTAAAGTGGATGAAAAGAATTATTTTGGCCTACTTAATTAGATTTTTTAACATGAAAATATTTAGTTGAGCCAAAACAGTTTAACACAATGCAATTGTCTGAATGAAACACCTAATAGAATGGTGTTAAATAAAAAGGAATTTTAAATAAACTGAACAGTATTGTAAAATAATTTCTTTAAGTGTTGTTGATAGGCAAATCAAGATATATCTTTTTAAAGTTGCTTTTGAGTATACTGATATCAATATTTTTAATGATATTGACGTCATGTTGATATTGTGTGAAATTTGTATTTTACCTTGCAAGCACTTTGAGCTGCATTTTATGTATGAAAAGTGCTATACAGTCTAAATATTTAGTCAATTATGACCCATAACATGATTTTTAGCGCATAATTTCATAATTATTTTTTATCTCATAATTATGACTTGGTATCTCATATTTTACTTGTCTGACACCATGACTTTTCTTAATCTTACGAAGACTGATAAGAAACCCATTTCAACTTGATAATTCTTCACACGTCCTCCATAAAAATGTTCTCTGATGCTGCTGTGCAATATCCAGTCTTTCGCTCTGTGGTTAGTGCTCATTTATTGTTTTCCTATAATGCTGTTGCATCCAGGCCTCATCACTCACAGCATCTATTTGACTAAAGTAAATCCCATCCTACTCAACCCATTACTGACAGAAATTTTACATGCACAGAGGGTAAAAGGATGATGGTGTAGCTGACCACACCATCCAAACACCATTTCATCCTGCAATTTGTCATGTGATTTCAGCCCAGCCCATTTTTATGGCTGCAGTAGATTGGGTTAACTGATGACACATACAAACCCCTGAGCAATTCATTACACTTTCAATGGTGTAACAGCCCCTCTCAGATATTGAGTTTTGAGGGCTGGAGATGCAAACTTTAAGATCCATTTGAGAGGACAGTTAGATAAATGGCTTGAAGAGGGCCAATGGTTATCTGCTTTGGTAATAGATTTCTAATCTCTCTGTTTCAAACGACTGCAGTTTTTTTTCTCTCTCTCTCTCTCTTTTTTAAACAATACTTAAAAATACTGCTTTTTATCTGCTTTGTAATTCAGTGTGTTGCCATGCCAAAAACACAGAGTGCATAGACTTTTAGTGGAAAGTGATTGGAATTTTTGTGTTATTTGTCATTTTTGCTCATTAATATATTTTTCATGTTGTGTCATGCATTTGTTGTGCATGTACTCATTTTATTATAATTCCTGATGTATTATGGTATACTAAAAAATACAACAATATTACAAAAAGAGTAATCTAGTGATCAAAAGTCCTGGTTGTATAGATATGAAAGATATAAAAACGCTTTAGTGCCATAATTACTTCAATATTGTATGTTTTAACACCTTTCTAAACGTACAAAAATGTACACTTTGTGTATTTGAAAGTTACGTATTAATACCTACATACTGTAATAGCATATCAAATGGCATTTTTAGAAAATACATTCTCTTTACATATTAGGCGAGTCATTATTTTCAATCAATGTAAATACTTTCACTTGACCTATGAAACATGCTATAAATCTAGCACTTGCATAATAGGGAATAATGGATAATGTATTTTTTTTAATAAATTAAAATTGCAGCTTTATGTTCACTGGATATAAATAATGAAAGTGTGTTTTTATTTCATGATATTGCTGGAACAAACAGCGTGACAACTGCAGCGCAAAGAAAGGCATATAAGCCTTGTTGCATATTTGAAAAATTAGTAAAAAACTGTTTTACAGAAAATTGAGAAAATATATAAAGTTATCATATGACAACACTGTACTACAATCTAATAGTGCTAAAGCTTTAAAAATATAATGGCATCAATTATATTGAATTATATTAAATAATACATGTATTATTTTATTTGAAAGTGTTTACCATGATATAGCATTCATAAATACAGTTATGATTCTTCTTTTGTATGATTTTCAGACAAAAATGAACACAGGAATGTTTAATGGAAACGGAAAAAGAAGGGCCACATTAAGTTGTTCCATATGCTACCAGTGACAAAGTTGAGAATTTTTTTTATTTTTTTATGAACAATATTGACGAACCAATAATGATTCACTCATTTTTAGTTTGTAGGAGTTCTAAATGTTTAAATACATCAATTAATTAAAGAAATGTGTTTACTTCTATGAGAAAGTAAAATAATTTTTAAGGGAAAAAATGTTTTTAGACCATTTTCCATTGTACAAATTTGCATATTGTCATGTAGTTTTGGTTTTGTTTCATGTCTTATTTTGAAATTCATGTTTCCTGTTTGCCATGGGCTTACGAAAAATGAAGAAGTAGTGTAAAACTCTCACAGTTCAAAAAGCTTACGCTACGTCCTACGCCTTCCCTATTCAACTTACGGGAAAAGCTTAACTGACGCAACGCAGTTTACACTTTTTTTGTAACTTGAATACAGAAGGCAGTCTAGCGGAAGCTAGATATTTTACTTCATTACTTGTTAAATATGGATATTTTTCATTTGATTCACTTCAGAAGGCCTTTATTAACCCCCGGAGCCGTGCGGAGTACGTTTATGATGGATGGATGTGGATGGAAGCACTTTCTTCAGCTCGTACTGATCCCACTCACTGCCTGTGTTCGTCAGAAAGAAGAAAGTCATATACACTTAGGATGGCTTGAGGGTGAGTGAAGCTTGGGGTAATTTTCATTTGAAAGTGAACTAATCCTTTAAGGCCTCATGCATCTGGGTCTAGTATTGTCTGTGTAGCTACTGTTGATGAGTTTCTTGATAATGTTTTGTACCATAAACAGTTAATAAACTGCACATGGGTAACTTGCCTCAGTGGACTCCTTACACATATGGAAACGCTTCCTACTTTTTTTTTTTTTTTGTCTCAAATGAAGGAAATAATGCGTACAGAGATAAAAACTGATTTTATCTTCTTGATTATGGGAAAATAAAGTGGTGTGTCCATGTTCACATCAAAAATGATTGCTAATAAGGACAGTTATTACATTCAGTACATTCAGAATCAACAACAAAGTTTTAGTCAGCGGCTACAGATATGGTCCTGGACTAAATCACTAACTAAATCACTAATGGACACTGATGCTTGCTCAGTGATGCAAGTCGACGACAAGGGATTCAGGCCTATTTGATCCGGTAGCATTGATTACCGACTTGTTGTAAACAGTATTAGGCAACATCTAGACAATGTCTCTAAATGACATACAGTACATGTCAACGTGCCTATTACCCCTTTCTCTCTTTTAATGCAGTCAGCAGCAGTTTTGTGTGGTTTGGAAACATTGTGTTTCATGTAGCTCTGATTGTTTAAGTTGACTGCTCTGCTTTCTTGTATACAGACATGCTCTCTGGACAGGTATCTTTATGTTCATATATATTCACAGGATTCATTTGATTTTAGCCTGTAGATGCAGAAAATCTGTCCACTAGGACTCAGCTGGCACTCTACACTACAGCCACGCATTAGCATCACAAAGAAAAGACTTTGAATAGACAGTTGTTGTTGTTTTTTAAATTAGGTCTTTGGTGCATGTGTGTGCTGTATACTGTAAGTATCATGTTTCTTTGAATTTTCTTTCTTATTAGGACTTTTAACACATATTATTGATTAAATAAGTTTAATGCATTTAAGAATGTTAACATTTTCTTCAATTTTGACATTACAATTGTTTCATTCTGTTCAGTGCGAATTCTAAAAATTGATTGAAACATTTGGAGCTGATTGAAATGGATTGAAGCTACAGCGCAAGTGTACACACACACACACACACACACACACACACACACACACACCCACACCTAGTCCCCAATGGAGCATGCATTTATCAGTAAATGGGAAAATACATTTTTACGTATAATTTTGCATGTCCCAGATGGGATGTTTAACAAAAGTAAAGTCATTTATATTCTTTGCACGGTGCAATTTAATTATCATCGAAGCTTAACAAGTAAAATATCATCCATGTGTTAAACGCCACCATTCATAGAAATGCCAATGTGAAACACCATCAGAGGACAAATGCACACAGGCATGTTACAGATGTAAAATTAAACCCATTGAGTGTAGATTATTATTATTATTATTATTATTATTTTTTACATTTACATTTCAGAATTGTAGTTCTTTTAATTTATTGCAGATTTGCGTTTCCATGTTTTTTATTTTATACTGTGTGTGTGTGTGTGTGTGTGTGTGTCTGTGTGTGAGAGACGAGAATCTCTTTTCAGTGTCTTTATATAAATGCTTAACTTTCATCCACTGGCAGAAACCAAGATTTACTTTTATCTTTTATTATTTTGTTTGTTGTGTTGAGAACATGTTAACTCAAATTTGAGATTAATCACAATTAATATTTTAATTGATTACCATCTCTCTATATAGTTGAAGAATAATAATACTGCATAGAAGAATAGTCCAGAAATAAATAACCTGCTCTGTCATAATGAGGAGGCCAAGCAAAATACCAACATTTTTCCATGATTATTTTTACTAAGATAATTTATGTGCTTGGGACTTAAATTGTGAAGAATAAACACTTGGTAAATTATATATTAAATTAGCATATAGCTTAGCCAGCTTTGAAACCGTTTCATTGCTAACTCCTCATATGACTCACCGATAATTTTGTGCTTATGTAAAGTTGTGTATTTGTGTCTGCCAAATGAATAAATGTGAATGCAATGTAAATAGAAGTCTTATATGCTGAATTTAATTATATGATAACTGGTGGTGTGTGTTGGTGTTTATTGTGGGTGAAACAATTAGTCACTCTCAACCCACAACACTGCTGTTAGACAAGTAGTTTTGAGCTAGTAAACCAAAGATTGCTTTTTTAAACCCTAGAAAGGTTGTCACTATTGTACCAGATACTAGGCGAACATCAACACACCAATGTTCTTTTGGCCTTAAAACTCATAAAGAAGCCATTTTCAAACCTAACAGCTTTCTGTTGGATAACGCGGCATAACCAACTTGAACTCCCCACAAAATCTATCTGAGGAAATGTTTCACACTCATGCGTAATTCCTGATCATGTAGATTCCTATTGAAATGACTGGATTTCCCCTGTGAAAGTTCACAGAATGATGGTAAATATAACCACAAATTGAGGGCCTGACTATTACGGTCTGCCTGTTTGTTTTTGTTTTCATGAACTTTTAGTTTGTATTTCTTTGGTTACCTGTTTTCCTTTGTTCCATTTTCTCACTCTTCATTTGTTGCTATGGTTATTGATTAATTAGTTCTCAACAGTCCATCATTGAGTTCATCACCCTGTGTATTTAAACTTTTCAGTTCCTTAATTTCGTTGTCTGGTATTGTTCGTGTATTGTGTGCTACATGTTGTTTCGTTGCTGTTTTTCTTCATTGAATACTTTGTTTAATACAGGTACTTAATTGATTGATCTTCTTTGTCTCTGCTCATCTTCATCTGGACTAACAACGTGACTCTTACATGATAACCATGATTTTTTTCTTCTTTAATTTTTTTGTCCTGTGGATTAATTATTGAACTTTAAGACAACATGAACATGGTGCAAAAATTGAGATATTGGAGAGCTAATACCATGTATCGTGGCACTCAAAAGCTAAAAGAGAGGGGGAAAAAAACTGCATGAATCAGACACACATTTAAACAAATTGCAGAAGTACCTATAAACGGTGACCTATTTGTATGCTTACACAGAATAATTGAGCGGTAAATCCCCTGGCCAAATGAAATGCTTTTCTCCAGACTGCGTAGCAAAACAAGGCCTCTGGAATTGTGCAAGTCCCTGCTGGAGTACATGAACTCTCTTCTGCCCACTCTGTGCTTAGTGAAGGAGAGCGGGAATGGGGAGGAGGGAGAAAGAAAGAGATGAGAGAGCAATAGTAGGGTGTTCATTTCTCCATAGTCTGTCCGAGGAGGAGAGATGAAAGGCACAAAAGTGATTCAGAGGGGGAGGGGAAGAGCATATATCTTAGTACGCAACACCTTCTTCAGGCTTTTGCGACTGATTGGCAAGGCATTCTCATTTGTATTTATTTGATTAAGGCGATGCATAATTCATTCCCCAAACAGGAAAAAACACATGCCTCCGGCAAGCCATTCACACACTTCCTGATCTCCGCGCTGCTCTTTGAGTCTCTCAGGAATGGTGCTGGAGATTTTTTTTGATCCAGCTTGTGGTAAGTGTTTATGCGGGTGCATACGCTCGCCTCCTGTGGGGTTTATTTATTTATTTTTTAGAAATAACAGACTTCTTAGACCTTGCACGGCACTACTGTAGAAGTAGAATGGTTTTAAAATGCTGAGGAAGGCGTTCTCATGGCTCTGTAGAGGTTAATGAAGGCTCCAGGGTGTGGCTGTAATATTGTTTTTTTCCACCTGACCATCTCCACAGCAACTCAAGGGAACGGTTCAGTAACTGAAGGGAAGAAAAGCCAAGCCATGGTTGTGTTTTGTGAGCGGCAAAATGTTGACAGAAAAGAAATGTCCTCAACTGGAAGCAATTTTTCAATGCCTCAGTACCTGTAAAGGTTCACCAACTTGTAGGATTGCAAAGAGTTCTCTGGCCTGTGGAATAAAAATGAAATTCTGCCATTGTTTGTTTAACCTAATGTTGTTGCTGTTTTTTTTAAACCCATGTCTTGCCACTGAAATTTTATAACCAGGGACTGTCAAGCTACAAAAATGAAGGAATATCATGTAAAGTCAGTGCAGAACTCATGCAATGTAATAGATTACTTTATATTTGAGTTGACAAACTCTATGTACACAAGAGAGAACAGTATGTTTGTGTGCCGGTGATAATTATATGCACATAGCATTTCTGTATAATCCCATAGATGCACAGAATGTTTATCTGGGAATGATTTAAACTAGACTAAGTCCACAAAAGGGGAACATCTAGCCTGTACGGTCTCTCATGTATATATATACAGAGAGAGAGAGAGAGAGAGAGAGACAGAATTAATGACATTTGTTAAACATTACTGCTGCAGATGCTACATGGCCCCTGATCAAAGGCTTAAACTGATAGTTTTGCTTGCACTACACCTATTCCTCTGCTAGATGGCAGCAAGGAGCAAGTTCAGCCCTAAACATGCATCCTATCTTCATTTAAATGCAGGTTAGTGATCTGTAGCAAAGAGAAAGTCGACTTTTTCCCCTCTTACTCTCTCTCTCAAGCTAAAGCTTGGCTCATGTAACATTAGATTTAAAACTGAAATGGCAGATCTGACTATGCGTACAAGAGAGGCCAGAAATGTTTTTGGTCTACAATACTTTTAACATTCTTTTCACACGGCTGCTCGCCACTAAGGCCATCTAGAGCTAGTCGGGTCTCGGCAGCATTGTGTTGCATAGGCGTATAAAAGCGTGTACGACGGCGGGTAGCGCGGCTTCTCAACCACCGCTAAAGCTGAGCACATCAAAGCAAAGCTGGGAAATCAGAGGAATCCCTGCATCAGTTCAGATAAGAGCTAAATTCCATTTAGTGGCTTAGCCACATAGGGGGAACGGCCTCTTTTTTTCTCATCTCATAGCTGTTAGACTAGCCGGCTTATCTATCTCCCAGCTATGCGCCTTGGTTTATTCAGGGTGCTGTTTACCTGCCTTTCTCACGGCTATTTTTGTGTGTGCTGTAGCTACCTTTGTACTTCCTGTATAAAGGTCCTCAATTGGCCAATTGTACACGCACACACTCACAGATCAAAGCTCTCGATGAGTTTTCATGTGTAATGTTGCATGGAGGGTTGCTGCTAGCAGGAAGGGCGAATGCTAATTGGTGTCCTTAATTGCTTTATTGAAAGTCAGTTCCACTTGTTGGAGAAAAGTGCCTCTGACAAGCCTCTCTTGATTATTCAGTGATCATAAGGTCGATGTATTGAAGTAACTTGCACCATCACAAACCACTGTGTTATGACTAAGCCTCAGTGCCAAAAGCTTTTAAGCTACTTGGGTGTCTACATTTTTGTTTCGAGTAGTTGACATCTTAAAGTTGACCTTTCAGCCTAAACTGTTAGTTACCCTCAGGTTCTCATTAGTTTACTGTTCAATTCCATCAGCTAGACTTGTCATACACTTTCGCTTGGCTAGCAATCATGCGACACAAAAAAACTACACTTCATTTTCAACTCCGCCTCAGCGTTAAGACACAAAGAGCACGGCTGAAAAATGAGACACACAATAGCTCGTTTGTCTGCTACCTTGGACTGTTTGCGCAATATGTCATCCCCTCCTTTCTTTTATACCGAACGACGTTAGTGTGAAGGCACTCATAATGTTTCTCATGACAGATCAAATGGAAAGTGACAGTGGGAAGTTATGTATAGCCACAGGGACACCATTACACATGGTAAAATATGATCTGGGCTTCGCTCCGTGTCTGTGTAGTGTACAAAGTGTACAAATGGCTTTTAATACACACTTCTAAGCATCATTAGTGTTTTGTGTTGCTCACCGTCTGTTTGCAATGAGTGGCGCACTCATTACAGTCCTACTTTTGCATAGAAATGGTCATCAGTTTTGCTTTGTGTGCAGTTAGGTGTCTTGTTCTGCTTATTTTATGCAGTGGCAGGAGGCAGTGCCTGTTCAAAAGTGAATGACGTAATTTAAAAAGGAATGGAACAACTAAAGTGAAAAAAGTTGTTGTTTTAATTAGTTAAAGGGTTAGTTCACCCAAAAATGAAAATGTATTAATTACTCACCCGCATGTCGTTCCACACCAGTAAGACCTTCATCTTCAGAGCACAAGTTAAGATATTTTTCATAAAAATCCGATGGCTCAGTGAGGCCTGCATTGACAGCAAGACAGTTAACACTTTCAACGCCCAGAAAGCTACTAAAGACATATTTAAAACAGTTCATGTGACTACAGTGGTTCAACCTTAATGTTATTAAGCGTCAAGAATAATTACTTTATTCAACAATATGTACCGATGGGTGATTTCAAAACACTGCTTCATGAAGGTTCGAAGCTTTACAAATCTTTTGTTTCAAATCAGTGGTTGGGAGCATGTATTAAACTGCCAAAGTTTCAGTACACGAGGCTTCGTTACATCATAAGTGTTTCAAAATTTCAATGGTTCACTACTGGGGGGCATGACTTTGGCGGTTTGATACATGCTCCCAACCACTGATCTGAACCAAAAGATTTGTAAAGCTTCGAAGCTTCATGAAGCAGTGTTTTGAAATCGCCCATCACTAGATATTGTTGAATAAAGTCATTATTTTGTTTTTTATGCATCTGTTTTAAATGCATCTTTAGTAGCTTTCAACACTTTGTTCATTAACAAAGTGTTGTAAATACTATAATTTATACAGTATACTACAATTTACTATAGTATGGTTCAAAAACACTATAGTATTTACTGTAGTATTTTTTCACCTGGGACATCATTACTGGTTTTCTGGAGCTTAGCCATTCAATTACATAGACTGTCAGCACACAGGTAAACGATTTCTTTCTTAAAATGTCTAAAAATTGTAACTTTCATATTGTAACTTGTTTCCTACCAATTACCTTTATCACACTATTGAGGTCCTATAGCACTTTCAAAGCATGCTTCTTTATGGAACCTATTCTATTTAGCACCAAAAAGGGTTCTGCTATTGTTAAAAGCTTAATTTAGTACTGTTAGAACCATTGTTCTTTAGGGAGCATAATTTAAATCTTTTAATGGTTTGGTTTATACATCAACCTCCCCTGAAAATTGTTGCAACTGATTTTATGCAGAATAAATAAATGCGTCAAGAAATAACAATTCTGGCCAATATAAAACCATTTTGAGGAGGAGAATCATGTGAGAATAATTAAGTGGAATCTGGAAGATTTTCAAGGCAGTGACTAGACCATTTATAATTACTACAATATTTAGAATAAAAAGAAGAAAAGAAATTTATATTAAAAGTTTAATAAAAAATAGTAAAAATAAATTAATAACCAGTTTATTTCATGCAAGACTCCAGGCAATGCCTTCTCTCAGAAGAGCTGAATCCCATGTGAAGTACTGCAGATGCTTTAAAGTGCCATCTGTGACAACTGCTACTGGCTGTTTCAGAATTGTGCAAGAACAAACACCTTCAAACAATAACAGTGCTATTTTATGTAACCACCTACTGTAAATGTTCTCTAAGCATGTTCTTTGAGTTCATATGCTGTTTCTGCAATTACCACCTGACTTAATATCTGCTTGAATCCAGATGAATAGATGCTTGCACTTATAAATGTTTAATGAAGTTTTTAATATGAAACCTCAAGTATGTTGGTGGAGGTGGTCTTGATCTCTCTTGAAGGACTTTGTGCAGCAGTAGATGTTATTCAGAGAATTATATGTATATGTATTCGCATGTTATCAATGACATTTCTGTGATTCCACTTGACCTTTGACCCAGACCAATAGTGTGTATTGTATACATTGGAAGACATTTGTGAATTAGAGGAAACTTTTTGGAAGCACAATGTTTCTCCAGTATCTTTCTAAAGCCATTTAATATATCATTGCTATGATAGACTGTCATTGCAGCATATTGCTGGCTCAGGTTAAAGAATGACGAGGACCACTTCTAATACCCGTAGCTTTTGTTAAATCCAAGTTTTAATTAATACAGGCTTAGGGGAGATGATTCATTCTGCCAGTTATTAAGAAATACTTTCAGGCTTTTAATGCTTATTTTCCCCTTGTTCAACTTATCCTTATCAGTGGTATATGAATTTTAACTTGACCATGAAGGCCAATGCTGCGTAATAAGGTAGAACCTGAAGTTTAACAATAACCAGTTATAATAATGTGCAGATACATGCCTTTATACTGTATATCGCTAATTATATAAGTGCTGAGGAAGACTGTGTATATATAGTGGAGTCCAAAAGGTCTGATTAGAAGTAGTCGTTTTTTCTAATTTAATCTTTTTATTATAATTTGTATTATCAGCATACCATTTTGAATGAAAGAATCAAATTTGAATTGAAGAACGAACATTTTGTTCTTTAATACAAGCAAGAAAATCTGACCAATGTCAATTAAGTTCCTTCATTTATTTCCAGGTCCAAATGTATTTCTTCATTTGGTTACACTACAGTTAAGTATCTGAATCAGCACAGAACAGGCTGTTACGTCACTACTATCGGCGATAAACCTCTCTTTAGCACAACTGAAACGATCAATTGGCAGCTATGAAGAAGCTTTGGGTAATACTCAACAAAAACCCTCACCCTTCTCACGTGCTCCAAGCTAGATCAATATGATCTTTAATGAAGTGAAAAGGAAAGGTTTAAGCACACACAGGAAAGCAAACAAGAACAATACAATATCTTAGTAGCTTGCTTAAATCTTTATTGGTTTTCTTAGAATCATAATACACACAAAATGTTTAATTAGCTACAAATGTATAATGTCTTTTAATTATTCCCCCCCCCCCCCCTCTAATATTGTTAGATGCAGTTATTTGCAATTAATTTGTTAGGTTAATCACCATATCATTTTGATTAATTTAACACAAGTATTAGCCTGCTAAAGTCAGGGGATGGTACGTTGCAACCATGTTTATTGTTTTATTGAAATAAGATGTCATCTGGATTTGCTGCAGTTTATCTTTGCCTCTTTCTTATTTTGACTCTGAGTTCCTTGCTGAGACACTTTGTATTCTTTAGCATTAATCACAGCCACACCTCCCCTTTCTTCTCTTTTCCCCTCTCTTCATCTCCACATTGTCAATCTTTTATCCCCCTGCCAAGAGAGGAGCAATCAATGATATGAATATTTTGTAACCGCTGGCAAGTAGTTGTACCACCAACTGTAATGCATCCTAGAGGGCTTTGCGGTGTGTGTTTTGTTTATGTTTTAGTGATGTGGAGTCAGACAATTTGTTTGATAAGGCCTCAGGTAAAAGGAAAAGAGTTAACATAGCCCACAAGGCCTAATATACCTGGAGTGCAGAAGAGCAGATAAAAAAATAATAAAAAAAAAAAAGGCCCGGAAATATAATGTGTTATTCTGTGATTTATATTGGCTGACTACCACATTAAAATTAAGCAATGTATTTATTGTAGAATTTATTTGTTTTGTTTTATTTTGTCACTCCCTCAGGCAACTATTATGTTTTTTCCTTCCTTTCTAGCATTATATTTTCATATTTGGAAGCATAAGACATTTATTATAATGGATTACACATGAAATGACAATGAAAATACTTCTATTGTGATTTATTAGTTAATTGGTAACACTTACAGTAAGGTTCCATTAGTTAACATTAGTTAATGCATTAGCAAACATCACCTAAAATGAGCAAATACGTTTGTTATAGTATTTATTAATCTTTGTTAACATTAGTAAATAAAAATGCAACTGTTCATTAAGGGGATAGTTCACCCAAATATTATCCCACGATTTACTCACCCTCATGCCATCCTATTTGTATGACTATCTTCTTTCAGACGAACACAAACAGAGATATATTTAAAAATATCCTTAGTCCTCCAAGGTTTATAATGGTTGTGAATGGGGGGGGGGGTTCTGCAACACATTTTGAAGCCAAAAATAATGCATCCATCTATAAAAAAAGTAATGCATACAACTCCATGGGGTTAATAAAGGCCTTCTGAAGCAAAGCGATGCATTTATAAATTCAAATAACTAGCTTCCGGCAGACGGTCGTACGCAGAATGCACAAGTCAACTTGCGCCAAATGAGTAATCCTCTGACGTGATGTATGACGCAGGATGTTGGAGTATTGTAAGCTTAGACGCCTCTCGCAGTTCAAACTAGGGCTGTGCAACAAATTTAAGCTCCTCTTCTCTTATATCGAAATCCTCTGACATTTCTCTTTAAACATTGTGACCGGTGTGACCGGTGATTTGTTTTGCTCTATCCTCTGCACCTCCGCATTTATCATTATGTTGTGCTTCAGGTCAAACGATACTCTTCTGCCACAAATCGACATTTTTTGCGTACGGTCGTTTTTTTTTTTTTTACAAATACGAATTGCTTCACTTCAAAAGACCTTTATTAACCCCCTGGAGTCGAAGACTTTCCTCAGATTGTGTTCTTCTGAAAGAAGATAGTCATATTTACCTAGCATGGCTTGTAAATCATGGGATAATTTTCATTTTTGGGTGAACTATCCCTTTAATTCATGGTATTCATAAGTAAATATTAACATAAATAATACTAACAGATACAATTTTTGATTTTAATAATGTATTAGTAAATGTTGAGATTCACGTTAACTAACAAATGCTTTATAAGTATTTTTCACTGTTAGTTCATGTTAACTAATGTTGTTAAGAAATGTTAACAAATGGAACCTTTTTGTAAAGTGTTACCATCATTTTCTTTTAATTTGACCAGTATTGGGGAAATTTACTTTTAAAAGTAATGTGTTACTTTATTCCCTAAAAAAGTAGGAAATTGCATTACTTAGTTTTTATGGAAAGTAATCTGTTTTGTAAACCCGTTCCTTTTGCTTTACTTTTTCTCACCTCAGCACATTACTCCTGATTTCACTCAACATGTAGACAGGAGAGGAGGAAAACACAGTAACTTGCCTAAGTAACCTTAGATATTTTGTTGTAAATTTAAAAGTAATGCATCACTTTACTAGTAATCTGATTACATAACTCTCTACTTAATGTACTAGTTGCTTGAAAAAAGTAATCTGATTACGTAACTACTTAATACCCCCAACACTGTGATTCACAACCATAAAAAGTATTGCTCAGGATTTGATACATTTTAATAAACAAAATTGTATGTTAGGTCAGAATTTGAATTAAAACTAAATTAAGCTACTAAAGTTTTAATTACTAAATGCCTTTAATTACAATGCCTTATGCTTTTGAAATAGATTGCTCAGTGTTTTTTTCTTTCTTTCTTTTTTTCCCCCTGCTAAAGTGAACTGTCAGTATTCCCATTTATCTCAATTAGGCAACATGCACCACTGAATAATTCACTTGAACATCCATTAAGAAAGTAAAGAGTGAATTTTGAATTCATACTGACATCAAAAATTCTTAAAAATACTTAAAAATGATCACATGTGTGTCTGTTTCTTGTCTTTTTATATAAAATAGTTAATCTGAGATGATATTTGGATTAGCACAGTTTCAGTTTGAATGATAAGTGTGTGCTGCCTCCGTAGGCCCTCTGTGTTCTCAAATAACAATCAACTGTGAGCTCACAGAAGAAGTGGGGTTGTTCACCACATGACATTCTATCGCCTAATGAAATTTAGGATCATCAGTTGCGCATGATAATGGGTAATTGAGTTCACATTTAGCCTGCTATTTATAATAAGAAAAGCCTCGACAGGACATGTGGAGAGAGGATGAAGTGGAGAATATGGGGGGATGGGGGGGCAGTGGGGTAAACATTGCGGAACTAAAGCGATGCGTCCACTGAGGGCCACTGCGATCACTTATGACCCTCATGGATGGGTGAGCGATTTGACATGTGTGGCAGTTTCAGGAACAGGAAGTGCTCCCTCCATGACTCTGTCAGTGGGATGTGTGGCATATGTTTTGATGATATGTCATGATGTCATGTGTTTCATATTTCAGAGTCAAGGTCAATTACCTGTTTAGATCATGAAATGAAAGCCTGCAGTACTTCCGAGCATTTAAAAAAAAAATGAGTCTTGATCACAGGCAGAAGAATCATGCCCATTCAAACATGCACTGTACATTTTACACTGTAAAAATTAAAATGATTTTTCGAAGTTGTAAATAAATATTATGTTTTACAAGAAAAAAACGATTTTTCTACTTTCATGTTTAATTCATTCTTTTGTAATTATTTGTCAAATCTTCTGAAACACTTTCTGAGTGAAAATTATTCCAAAATACAGTCATGTGAAAAAGTTAGAACACCCTATTGAATTCTATTGTTTTCTGTATCAGAGCTTAATAAATAAAAAAATAAAAAAATCATCTGGTCCTTAAAAATGTGTAAAATAAACCCTCAAATGAACAACAACACATGACATATCACACCGTGTCATTATTTATTTAACAAAAATAAAGTTAAAATGGAAAAGCCATGGGTGACAAACTTAGGACACCCTTACTGTTAACATAGGAATTAAGATGGTAAGTAACAGTCAGGCACTGCTAATCAAATGCCTTTAATTAATTGATCATCAGCAAGAGTGATCACCTCTATAAAAGCAGAAGTTCTGGCAGTTTGAGTGTCTGGAGCCTTCAGATGTGTGTTAACTCAATGCCAAGAAGGAAAGACATCAGCAATGATCTTAGAGAAGCAATTGTTGCTGCCATCAGTCTGGGAACAGTCCATCATTTATAGTGAGGAAGATTATTCACAAGTGGAAAACATTCAAAACAGACAACAATCTTCCCATGAGTGGGCGTCCCAGAAAATTCACCCCAAGATCAGACCGTTTAATGCTCAGAGAATGTATAGGGCTGATAATTTTAGGCTTGTTTTGTAGCCATGGGCCCTGCGTCGACCATGAACTCCTCTGCGTACCAAAGTATTCTAGAGTCAAATGTGAGACCATCTGTCCGACAGCTAAAACTTGGCCAAAACTGGGTCATGCAGCTGTACAATGATTTGAAGATTACCAGGAAATCTGCAACAGAATGGCTGAAAAAGAAAAGAATCAAGGTGTTGCAGAGGCCCAGTGAAGTGGCGAGAGCTGTGCATAAACAAATGTCCACAAACCTCAATAAACTGGAGTAACATTGTAAAGAAGAATGGGCCAAAATTCCTCCAGAATGATGTGAGAGACTGATAAAGTCTTACAGAAAATGATTACTTCAAGTTATTGCTGCTAAAAGGGGATCTACAGGCAATTTAATCATAGGGTGTCCTAACTTTGTCACCCATGGTTTTTCCATTTTGGCTTTATTTTTATTAAATAAATAATGATACGGTGTGATATGTTATGAGTTGTTGTTCATCTGAGGTTTTATTTTCCAAATTTTAAGACCTGCCAAGCACTAGATGATTTTTTATTATGTACTGATATGGAAAACCATGGAATTCAATAGGATGTCCTAACGTTTTCACATGACTGTATATCCTGCACCATTTTTATTCAGTGAATAAGTTATTTGTATCTTGAAATATGAAAAACGGAAAAATCCTAATGAGCATATCAATATAATTGAACACTGAGGTAATGATTCCCCCGAAACTAAGAGAGATGCTTTTGAGGTGAACGTGATTATAGAGTAACTAACTACCATGAATATTCTTTCATTATTCACCGGTGCATTGAAAAATGTCCTCAGAAACTTCCTAAATGAAACACATGGATGGGATGCGGATATAACCTGATGAACCGTTCTATTGATTTATTAGCTTGCACAGTACTGCAGGTACAACAAGTCAATAACTTCAAATCTAAAACACTTGAGTAAGTGAAATTACTGGAGCAGGATTACTGTCCAAGGGCCAGTGAGACTGAATATTGTTTGTTTCACTAAAACGAGACAACTGGGTGCTCTAATCCAACGTGATGTGAATGTATTGCAGTTAGAATGCATGAAATGCAAGCCAAGATTTAAAAAGAAAAAGAAAAAAAAATGTCTGGCATTATAAAACTGATAGATATTTGTAGTGATATAACAACCGCAAGTCACTCATATTCAATGAGAGTTGGCTATTTGAGGTGACATGAATTAGTGAATGTGGCCAATGCAACAAAGTTTACTAAAAAAAAAAAAAAAAAAAAAATGATATATATATATATGTATATATATATATATACTTTTTGAAAAGAAGGCCACATCAGAAAGCTATGGCCATTTTGATGGTAAAAACAATTCATTTTCAACCTTCACCCTCTGTCTGAAATCCATTTTTATAGGGGCGGCTCCTTTAAAGGGGTAATTCTCCCAAAAATGAAAATAATGTCATTTATTACTCACCCTCATGTTGTTCTCCACCCGTAAGACCTTCGTTCATCTTCGGAACGCAAATTAAGATCATTGGCTCAGTAGGCAGCAAGTTAATTAACACTTTCAGTGCCCAGAAAGGTACTAAAACATATTTAAAACAGTTCATGTGAGTTCAGTGGTATAACCGTAATATTATAAAGGGATGAGAATACTTTTTGTGCGCCAAAAATACAAATGAGCGACTTTTTAACAATATCTGGTGATGGCCGATTTCAAAACATTGCTTCGAAACTTTTGTTTGTTTTTTGTTTTTTCCGGTGCACAAAAAGTATTTTAGTCGCTTTATAATATTAAGGTAGAACCACTGAACTCTCATGAACTGTTTTAAATATTTTTTAGTACCTTTCTAGGTAGTGAAAGTGTAAATTAACTTGCTGGCTATAGAGGCCTTACTGAGCCATCAGATTTCATCAAAAATATCTTAATTTGTGTTCTGAAGATGAACGAAGGTCTTACGGGTGTAGAACGACATGAGGATGAGTAATTTATGACATTATTTTCATTTTTGGGTGAACTAACACTTTAAGGCTAGTCAGTAAACAGCCACTGTTATGATTGGCTAACGTCATTGCATAGGAAACAGTATAAACTCCCACTCGCCATTGCATGTGAGTGTTTTGAAACATTATTATACAAAAGCACAATTTCACTTTTGATCAATTTAAAAAACTGTCACTGAATAAAAGTATTCATTTATTAAAAAAGACACCTACAGACCCTGATGTCAGGGTGGGTGGCTGTAATGAACGCCTGCCACAGGATAGTATAAGAAAAACAGTCTTTAATTATTAATCTTCCAAGGAACACGTAGGAGAATAACAGAAATCCACTTGAAACACAACCATGGTAACACTGACGACACGGACCAATGAACAGAACGAACTGAGGGTTTAAATACACATGGAGAGTAATCAGGGTAAAACAGAACAGGTACAAGAACTAATTAACAACCAGGGAAACTAACTAGGAGCACAGAACACAGGCAAATGAGCACAGTGAAAATGAACCAAAGCAGGCCCTGCATCCCAAATATGTGGATATGTGGATAAAAACTCAATTTGTTACATTTATTGCCAACTGACAATTAATGCACAGACATTGCACAGTTGTGCTACAGTATACTGTAGGTGGAAGAGTATGACATACAGCTTAGACTCATCTAGTTACACAAAATGTCTTAATATGGGTCAAACGGCACATTAATTTAAAGCCAGATTAGAATCAGTTGAGAAGAGGGTGAAGATCTGTCTAAGAGGCTGTCACTTTGATGTAGCTGTGTGAGCTGACATGAGCTAGGCGGAGGACCTGACGGGGAGATTGGTGATCGGTGCTGGAGGCTTTCTCTGCTCCTCCTGTCTCCCTGAGCGTCTCCCCGCACCAGGGGCTCAGCTCAAAAATCTCCACTCTGACATCCATCAGCGCTGGATCAACAGTGCTCATAGATCCGTGTGCGATGCTATCTTCCCCCCGTCCATCCCATTGATCTCCTTGTACAATTATCGGCTAAATGTGTTCAGCTGTTTGACTTTTTGAAGAGGCTGGAAAGTTGCAGTTAAGACAGACGCCATGGGAGAAACCTCACAAGGCTGAGCCGGCAACAAAGTGGGAGAGAGACAAAAAGACACATGACATCTTAATACTTGACTTTTGTGCCTGCAGCAGACATGTGCTATTCTGTGCGCTCTTGACTGTACCAAGTAAACACTTCCAAACTATCAAATGTAACCAAATGGTGGTGGTGGTGTATAGAAATCTGTGGGCAGTTTTATCATCGACATCATTTTCGACATCAACAACAAAATAAAAGACAAAAAAAAAAAAAAAAAAAAACTCTGATAACTGAAGTTATCAAAGTAAAGTGAATATAAATTTACTGAAAATAATCTAAACTCAACACAAATCAAACATGAGTCAAAAATAATCATTTTTCAGCATGCAAAAAACTTTATTAACATTATAAGTGAACCTAAAGAAATGTTAAAATAATAATAATAAATAAAAAATCTGTGTCATGACCCCTTTAAAATTCATTTTACCAAAATTAAAAATTACCAATTACCAAAATGAAAATTAACTTTTGACTTCCTTATCATCATCACTACAAAGTGTTGCCTTATACTTTTCTTATAAGGCATCTTGCCTTGTGCATCTCTCAATCGCAAGAAGCTGTATAAATATTGGGCCTTTTACTAAATATACGGTATTGTGACAAAAAGTTTGCTGGATCCCTTTGGGATGAACATGATTTTGTTGATCCTAGAACAGCATTCCAGTCAACGAATCAGACGTTTACGGTTCATGTCAAGTTTAGGCTTACAACAAGGGTTAGGTTCTTCTACATCAGTGTTAGTCACGATTCCCATCTGATTTTAGGGATAACTTATGGGTTGGGTTAGGTATAGGGGTAGGGATATGGTTAGGATAAGATTTTTCTGGACAAGAAAGTTCTTCCTGTTGAACCAGGAACATGTCTTCAAAATCACAGTGACCTCTCTTGGGTACAATGGTAGTAGCTGATGGGCCACTCTTTGCATGGTTAACCTACAGCCCAGGGGCCGTATTCGTCATTTTATCTTACCACTAGTTCTCCTAAATAGCAATTAAAGTTCTTAGCTAAGAGTTTTATCTTAAAACCTATTCACAAAGCTGCTGAGACCAAATTTTACTAAGGAATAGAGAGAAATCTTAAGCTAAGAGAAAGGGCAGGGTTGACCTCATTGCTATGGATGATGTCAACATGCTTACAGTTTTCTGCATCCCTCTGCCACCCCGACTCCTCACTCTCGACTGGTTCCTATTCCCAGTATACAGGGGATTACTCTGAATTTGGGCTAAATTCCGAGCTCAGAGCCCCTCCTAGGACAGCACGCCAAACACGCTTATTTTACTCTTTTACTCTATTCGATAATTTGCTAGTGTGAACTTGTGAAAACAACTGCCACATGTCATCGGACATTATTTTCTTATTTATTTATTTATTTATTTCCAAAGGCCGTGTTTTTTATTATGCATTCTTCCACTTATGACATTGAGTGGAAGAGAGAAAGGGGGGACGGGATCAGGAAAGGCCCACAAGCCGTAACTGAACTCGGGTCACCCGAGCTGCCCACTATCACCATCAACGATAGGTCATTATTTTCAACTTGACCGCAATGTTTTATTCTCCATCATTCAATACATTTTGGCTGTACATAAATTAATCTTTATGTCATCGCAGATTAAAATTTGTTACTCAAAATATTTATTGCATTTATGAAGAAAAGCCTAACGCCTGTTGCCTCAATGGTGTACAGTGTCTTTGGGTGGATTGCTGAGGCGAACTGCAGGCAACAGCCATTTTAGGATTGGTTGTGATTTGGTCTTAGTGACTTAGGAGTCTTCTTGACTACTTCTAACTTTTCACAACTTTCCTAAATATAGGACTGACACGCCCATTATTTTTAAGAGTTTCTCCTAAATCGGCAAGTTAGGAGCTACTTTTAGCCTTAAGAGGTTTTGTGAATACAGCCCCAGATCTTTAACAACTAGGCTCCACAAGCCTTATACATTACATGAAAAGCAGGAGAGAAGATGTTTTCATGGCTGGCCTTGTATAACACAGCAGAACATCGGCAGACTGTGCAACCTAATCAAAATGGTGAGTGACTTTCCCTCCCCAAAGAGTGTCTGAATGGCTACAAAAATGATCAATTTAAAACCATGCACCTCACAGTATTAGTCCAAAATCTGACAGCCTTCCACATCTATCTTCACCGGGGTGCATGAGCACTGTGGTGCAGCGGGGGAGGAAAAAGGCCAGCACATCCCGCTTTTAGATTGCAGACTTGATTACCTATTGATTTTCTACAACGTCCCCATTATGAGTATATCTGTAACAAATGCATAGAGCTCATTTTTTAGCTTATGGCACTTACTGAGCTCCCATCTTATCTAAAAGCCTGCTGCTTATTCAGTGGAGTTAGACACTGGCACAGCAATATGTTTACATGAATGATTAGTCATTTTCAGCAGGCTGAAGTTTTTTGGTCTTAATTACTACTAATGACAATCCCATAGCCTTGAGGAATAAATAAGCATTATCAAAAAAGCGTTCAGTGATGTTTTTCATTACTCAATCATCATGTTGTTATTATGCATACTGTACATTACAAGCCACACTTTGCATTGACATCCAGTTCACATGGACAATATCAAATGCTTTAGATGTGGATGCATGTGCTTTATATAGCACATATGCATATGTGCGAACGGTAATTACACGTGCCATGTGCTGACCTCTCGAACTCCTTGTTTTAATCCTCCATGCTTTAAAGTGAATGATAACAGGAAGCCTGGAAACTTTGAATTAGATCACAGAAATCAGGCGACAGCATCGCTCCCTGCCTTTGGACTGATGCATGTTGCCATGGCAACCCTTCAGTTCCATACCCTTCAAAACAATTAGAATTCAACACCGTTGCCACTGCCAATGCTCACCGCATCACACTCCAGTCCAGGGTTGTGGATGGATTGTGCAAATTGCATGCGGTTGCATCTCTCTCGCGCTCTCTCTCTTTCTCAGTATAGAATCAAAAGCTTATCAGAAATAGAACCGAGTCTATAGAGGCTGTAAACAGGGAGGCCACAAGTAACTAGATCAGGGAACCTGACTAATTGTTGTTTCTCAGTTGTATAATAGTATATTGGCTGTACCAGTTTTGCTATGTATTCACTGGCTGGTTTGGTGCCCTTTGCACAATCTAATTTACTTTAATGAGAACGCTGCTGTCTGCAAAGTCACATTTTCCGACTTGATTTTGGACAAATCAATGCTTAGAGCATGCTCTCGAAGCTTAGTTGCAAAAAAAAAAAGACTGTTTAAATGGATTACTTCTCTAATTACTTGGAAAGAGACAAATGTTTCTTCAAGAGACAGATTAGGTGTTGTTAGACTTGTCTGTTTATGCTTAATACTATAGACTAATTAGCAATTGTTTAACCATTGTAAGGGATATTTTGATCCATAATGAGTCTGTTCGGTGTTCACATATATCTAATACCATAATTTGTGCAAACTACATGTTTAAATGACAATGTGATACTTCCAGGAATGTAGCAAACTACATTTGAAAGGTTACCACTGAAATTCTGATCAAAACAATGCAATAGAAACTTTATTGCATAATCTGTCTACATTTTCTGCACATTATCCTGGTGTCTTACTGCCATTTTATGGGCAATCAGGTCATATTTATTTTATTATGGGCAGTCAGACAATATTTACAAGCTTGTTTGTTGATCCATTTGTTGATAGCAACTACCAATGCAGGCATCTTTTGCACCTATTGGCTTGATGAGAAGGATTCTAAGTGTCCACAAAAGGTCAAAAGTGTCTTCCACTAAATTGAGCTGAGCTGTTAAAAGTGCCACTGTAGGCTGAGAGACAGCCATTACCACAGCTGATTGATTAGCTGTCAGCAAAGACATGTTCCTGGGGAACGGGAGAGCCACGTTCCCCTTCATCTGCATTCCCTGCTCTGTTCTGCTGGGTTGCACTCATTGTTTTCAATTGAGTTAGCAATTCAGCATAGATTTAATCAATTAAAGCAACATTGCTTCAAGCTGCCATTTGAATGGAAGTATTAAATGATCTGTCTAAGTATTTTGGCAGCATTAAACTTTGTGTAGTGTGCTTCAGAAAATAAGGTATGAGCTAGTAATAACATCTAAGCTATTTATTTTATTTTAAATTTAAATTTTTATTTGAAAATTAACTATGATTACTAAAAAGTAATTTAAAGGTCATTTAAAGGTGCTGTATGTTTTGTTTTTTTGTACTGTAGTAAAGCATAAAAATATGATAATATGTTTGCAGTTATTTAGGAAAAATGCTAAGTTCACATTCTTGTTTCTCCGAAAAACAATTATTCTACTACCAGTTATTCTACTTGAAATAGGCGTTCCATGTCCAAATGTCTGTTTTTGCCAACCAAGTCTCATGGAACATTTTTGTGAGTAGCAAAAATACGTACCAATACATACATATCACTGCAACAGAAATGAACACTAGAGGCAGTGATTCGTATAAGAACCAACGTCATAAAAACTTACCATATTCATGTTTATCTGTTCCCAAAAAAAAAAAAAAAAAAAAAAACTTTTAGCTTTTCACATTGAAACTGCAGTGGTATGTACATATTGGTACGTATTTTGCGACTTGTGAAAAACGTTCCCACAGGTACGTTGATCCCGCCCACTGCCAATTTATCCAACATTATTTTGACACCCCGGTTCTGCCAGTTGGCAGAAAATACAGTGTATTGTAGCCGTGGAAGCCAGCAAATTAACTTGGTCAGAGATCGCAGATTCTACCCGACCTAAAAAAGGTAGACATCCTTGTAAAAAGCTGGATATGACCAGAGGCATATAACTTACATTGTCAGGTTGGCCTCCTTCTATTGTCATTTGTGCTTGTTCCTGTTGTGTGTCTTCAATCTGGCAACCAGCTTAAGCTTCCAGTCTGAAGAGGAGGGGGTGGGGGAAACAACTCTCTAAAATATTTTGAATTTGGACTGCAGTACCTATTTTTTAACCACTAGCTAATATCAATATTATATACTGCACCTTTAACATCCAACTATTTTTAAACCATTTTTTAAATTAGCATAAAGATGACAATGTGCTTTAGCTATTTGTTTGAGCAACAGGTTTGTTTTGGATTATTACAATATAAGTCTTTGGTTACATCTATATGGCCAGTTTTGCATTCTGACACAATGACAGATATGCACATCTTTCCATTTGCACGAAAACGTTGTATGTGCAGACTTAATTGATCTAATCTATTTATTTTTTATCGATAGACATGAAAAAACAAAAAGGACACAAAACCAAAGAGACTGATATTGCAGGTAAATAAGGTATCTGGTGTTGAACAAATCAATACTGAATTGGCTTAAAGTCAGCAGTGTCTGTTAAAGCTTGCATGGAGGACTTGTTGCAGGCTGATTTTGATCTGGCTAGCTGTGTCTAAAGAGTGTGCTGATAACGAATTCAGCGCTGCAGAACCTGTGAAGTATATACCTTGGAGTTTTCCTCTTTCATCAAGACAAGACAATGAAAGGGCTGACAGGCCCTGATCCGGCTTGAAAACAGCTGAAGCAGTGGTTATGTCTCAAGACAAATGCCCTCCTGCTTGTTCAGTGGCACGCCTCTTTGCTCCAAAGAGGCTTGCCGCATGGTTTTTGTGTGTATGACAAAGAAGATCCTACCACAGACAAGCAAACACCATATCAGCAGAAAAAAGCAAAGGGTATCATGGATTACAGGGATTATTGGAGACGCCACTTTGGAGTGGAGCTCAAGAGATGTAGCGCTCTTTGCTGACTCGCCAAGCCTCGTCATAAGGTGTTGCCTTCGGCGCCGATCTAAAGAAGTAAATAAAACAAAAAATCTTGCCACAAGATGTTAGTGCAGCACAAAAGAGCAAATAACTGGGACTATAACCTATTTAAGGTATTCGTTTGCCCAAAAATAGAAATTCTGTCATCTTTTTCCAATGCTGTTATGGGGAATGGAGCTCTCAAAAACTGTCACAAACGCATAATTTAAGTATCACAAAAGTGGTCCATATGGCCTGTTAAGTCTTCTGAAGCCATTTGATTTATTGAAAACATCCAACTTCAATCAATCATTTACTCGAACATGAAGGAGTTAGCATGGGTGGCTTCAGAATATAGTATTTATGATACTTTTACGATGCGTTAATGTCCTTTTTTTAAACTTTAAAGCTCCATTATTACTGAATGGAAAAGACACAACAATCAGTGTTCTTCTATTGTGCTCTGCAGAAGAAAAAACAACATGATAGTGAGTAAATCATACCAGAATTTTCATTTCAGGGCAAAACATTAATTAAAGGAAGATAATCGTGTTTGTATACTAACTGAGATTGAAATGACCAACAAAACAAAGATAAATGTGGTAATCAGTTTGCACATGCTCATTGGCCGGATGTTCTGTTATTCGGTTCAACATGCCACTTTCTTGCATCAAGTAACTGTGTTCCATGGAAATGAAGATTGCCAAAGAAAAACAGGTAAGCATGGGGGGGAAAAGAAAATAAATTTTCTAGGAAAATTAGAAAATCAGTTTGGTGGACAGAACAGACATGCATATAGTAAGACAAGAGCCATATATTCAACAAAAACATGCTTCTACCTATATTTTTGAAAAACACTAGAAAAGTACCTATACATAAAATTCACTTTCAAGGTGAAATGACCACTAGTGGCAGTAAAACACCAACAACTTTAATTTCTTTTTTTACACAAATTATGATTACCGGGGCAGATTATTGATTAATATATATATATATATATTTTTTTTTTTTTCTCGTGGTTCTTTGCACAACATTATATTATGACCCCAAAACACGTTTACCATTGTGCATAATTTGTAAACTAATACATTTTAATATTTGCATTACATAACCAGCTCCATATTTATAGCTTTTCTGATGCTAGTAAACTTGCTTAATAACTCACCTGGTACAATCTTGCACTTGCGATGCGGAGCACTTGGGTACAAGTCCCATGAAGCACAAGTCGTGATAAATGAGCTCAAAGACTTAAATGGCATGGTTGCTTCAGCAAACACATTTTATCTAATGCTGGCTTTTCTGTGTTGGGGTTTAGAGTAGGTAGAGTACATTATTTTCAAATGCGATAGAACATTAACCTTTTAGCACCACTCGCTAGACATTTTACTACCAAAATGTTGCAATATGTGAAATGACCAACAAAATAAAATGCTGCCAGATTCATGTTCATCACAGTCATCACACATTTAATGCAACTCACTTGACATTTCACTTGTCACAAAATGTGCAAGAAGCAACATAATATAATTTTCCAGAAATGCTGCCACAGGCACATACTTTCGAGTGAGGCATGTATCTACAATGAGGTTGGGTTGCATATGTTACTGTGTGCATTGTGTGTTTTCCCTCTTTCCCTGTCTTTTTCCCCATTTAGGGAGAGCCTGATTGAACAGGATGAAATGGGCAGCTCCGTCTCATTTCGTGTCTTTTCCATATGGGTGGAGATCTGTGACTTCATCATCCACTCGCAGAGATACAATTAAGCTTGTCACATCTGATTGCTTAAAGCCAGCATATTCACTCACCGAGACACAAGCGCAATCAGAACATCTGACTCAGAAATAAATAATGAAGCTGCTCCTCTACACCCTAATTTAGATTTTTTTATAGTGTGATTTTGACAAGTGGCATTTGATTTTCATATGCACTATATTGGCAAAACAATGTAGATCACCTAGATTTGGCTAGATCCCATTCCAGTAAAGAAAACTCTTAATGAATACATTTCATTGTTTTACTTTTATCCCAGACCTAAATTTTCAATCTTAAAATATTAAAAATGTTCAAAAGTTAGTGTACTTGTTTACTAAGAAGACAACGGTGTCTTTTAAAAGGTTAGTTCACCCCAAAATGGAAATTCTGTCATTAATTACTCACCCTCATGTCATTCATCTTCGGAACACAAATTAAGGTATTTTTTATGAAATCCGTTGGCTCAGTGAGGCCTCTATTGCCAGCAAGACAATTAACATTTTCAGTGCCCAGAAACAGTTCTTGTGACTACAGTGGTTTAACCTTAATGTTATAAAGCAACGAGAGTACTTTTTGTGCACCAAAAAAACAAAATAATGACTTTTCAACAATATCTAGAGATGGCCGATTTCAAAACATTGCTTCAAAGCTTTATAAATCTTTTGTTTCGAATCAGTGGTTCGGAACGCCAAAGTCACGTGATTTTGGTAAATGAGGCTTCGTTACATCATATGTGTTAATGTAGCTTTGGCAGTTTGATATGTGATCCGAATCACTAATTTCGAAACAAAAGATTCGTAAAGCTTCGAAGTTTCATGAAGCAGTGTTTTGAAATCGGCCCAATACTAGATATTGTTGAAAAGTCATTATTTTTTTTATTTATTTTTTTTGTTTTGATGCACAAAAAGTATTCTCGTCACTTTATAACATTAAGGTTGAACCGCTGTATAGTCACATGGACTGTTTTTAGTACCATTCTGGGCATCTAAAAGTGTTAATTATCTTGCTGGCAATGGAGGCCTCACTGAGCCATCGGATTTGATCAAAAATTTGTGTTCTGAAGATGAATGAAGGTCTTATGGGTGCATATGGCGACATGAGGGTGAGTAATAAATGGCATCATTTTCATTTTTTGGTGAACTAACCCTGTAGCATGCTTTATATGAATTAAGAGACATATTATGTGTAAAATAAAGAGAAATTAAGCTAAATATCTTTCTTTTTTTTTTTATTGTGTGTCATTTCCAGTCACGCTGTAATTTTATCAAATTATACAGAAATCGACTTTTGGACATTGTTAGTGGACATTCAAATGAACAATGTGAAAAATTTTTTGCTTCATGCTGATGAAACTTCGGTTATACACTTTATTTTAAGTTGTTCATGTTACAGTGTAAATACACATTTAAGTACTGAATAATGTTAATTAACTACATGTACTTACTATAGGGTTAGGATTAGGGTTATAAAGCAGTGGCATATAATGCATTGTTTTAGGGTGCATAAATTATAGTTATTAGTAACTACATGTAACATCTGTAACAAGGACACTGAAATAAAGTGTTACCGATACTTCCATATATACGTATATGGAATGTATACTTGTCATGGCACCACATAACAGAAACGTATGACCACTTTTCTGGAAAACACTTAAGTTCAGTTCGGTTCCCCGTGCCACTTAAGCTCTCTAACATAATGCTTGTTATGTGCACATTTAATCTACGTTTGTTGTTCCCTTGTCACTTGCAACCTGCATTTTTGTTATTTATGCTAATAAGTCACCTGTTTGTGTCTCTAAGTCCCAATTTGTCATAAACTCTGTGTTTATTATGAGGTTGTCAATAGTTTTTTTTTTCTTTTTTTTTTTTTTTCAAGGCTTAATTATGCCTCATTATTCTAATTATGCAACATTACAGGACTCATGTTGTCTGTTGGATGGATTAACAAGAATGAATCATTAAACATCCCTTGGAAACGCAGCTAAAATACCTTGCACGTATAAACCTGAGAAATCAACAGCTTCAAATAAACCGTCGGCTCTGCTGCCAGAGCTTGAGCTCACCGTGTCAGTGACTGGATGAGTACCAGATAAAGAGCACTGCTAATGGCCCACTAGACTGTGCTGGAAAAGGACAGGAAGGAGATGTGGCCTACGTGACCCAGCCTCAGAGCTCTTCTCCTGGATGCTGATTAGCTGGCTCCCCTCTCTGTGCTTTAGCCTGTCAGGGGTTCCGCTGAGCCAGGTCTTTCCGGGGCCTCCAGGGACCCCGTGGAGGGGAATATTTGTGCTGCTGCAGGACCCGCTAATCTTTTGTTCGCTTCTTGCAGCGAGAGCGGGAGGTGGACGTGGTCTTTGGCATGTATGATTTGAGACTCGTCTCACCGATCGGGGATCAGGCAGGACTAGTGCTGCCCTCTGAGTCTCTAATTCAGTTTTTGGATGAGACAGCAAGACCATTTGGACTGTTTGGATTACTAGGAGGCTTTACTGGGAGTGCTTTATATCTGAAGTAAAAGTGAAGTTGTGACTGACAGCTGGAGTATAGCATTAATATTAAGTCTGTCAATCAATTCACAATGGATTAATTGATGAGGCTACATATGTCAGTGTTTGCTGAGAAGAGCTTTAAAATGGCTCTCAGTGTGGTTTGGTGACACAATAAATTGCTCCAAAAGAAGAAGATGCCCTTATTATGGAATTCATGTTGATAATTAATGAATCACATTAACTTAATGTGTTTAATTGAAAGCTCTAACCAAGATATATAGTATAATTTCATTTAATTGGTGTTGTGATGGCCTTAAATGATACTGGCTGGGTTTCTTGAAGCACAAAGTACAATGTTAGTGTCACGTACATAGTTTACTGCAAGTTTTATCCAAGTAGAAATGTTTTTCAAAAAGTATAAAATTAATTAAGACATATGTGTAAAATAAAGTGAAATTAAGCTAAATATCACTTTTTTTTAAATTGTGTACACCATTCCTTTTAAATTAATTAAATTAATGTAATTTCCAAGACATTAAACATTACATACATACATACATAATCTTTCTGCATAAATTGGTTCTAAAGTCTTATCTTTAACGAAGTTAAATAAACACAGTGTGCCTAAACAAATGACACACACAATGTTTGTTTTCATGTCTTTAGTGAACATATTCACAGTGCAGGAAAGAAAAAAAAAGAAAAACAATAATAATAATAATAATAATAATAAATAAATAAATAAATAAATAAAAATGATTTGAATCCCAAGGCTAAATTCTTCTTCAAAAGCTAATTGGAGTCAGAAGTCAGCTAAGCTGGAGTGCAAGCAATGAAACAAGATTGGAGCTTCTCGTCTAAGCCATGTGGCATTTTGAGCTTGCTATTCAAAAAAAAAAAAAAAAAAAAGAAAACCTGGCATGAAATGAACCATGACTCAGAGCAGCTAAAATTAAGGATAACAAGCTACTTAATTTCTTTGTTATTCCATTGTTAAGATGATCTTTAGAGTGTGGTTTGCAGTGGCCGCAAGTGTCAGAGTACCATAATGTGTATTATATAAGGAATAGTTCACTCATAAAAGGAAATTCTTCTACTAAACTGCCTAAGCTGTCTAAAAGAGTAGCTTGGACATTTTGCCAGAGACAAGTTGGGAACAACATAAGGGTGAGTAGATGACTTAAAGTGTTCCTTTAAGTGAGTTACTACTATACATACATTATAAAGCGTTTTCTATATGAATATTTAGAAACTCATGCTTAAGAAATAATGATTCATAGGACGTTTTAATCTAAAGGACAGTTAACAAGAGGATTATCTCATGCCCATAAAAGAAGACTTGAATATTCTTTGACACTCTAGTGAATACTGCACTTAAGTTCTAATTCTATTGTAATTCTCTCCCATTTTGCAGGCCCAGTATATCTGAAGCGTACAGAATATTAATTGCTCATGCTTGGATGAATCAGGAGTACCTCTGTGACTTCTGCCATTTCCTGATCATATCCCAATTGTAGTCATTTGTCTACATACTGCAGGCAAGCGTGATTAATTAAGTTTTAGTCCTTTGATGGGAGATTACTCAATTTATTCATTAGTAGAGAGCTCGGAGTGTCATTTACCTTACATAAGGTACTATATGTGGCCATATTTTTCACATTCTTTATAGTTTCTTGTCCCATACAGTGATTTAGAGTGGTCAGTAATGTCATAGTAAATCTATTGTAATCTTTCCTACTGTCATAGACTCTGTAACTCACTGTAAATGTCAAAGACATAGAATACTTGTTACTGTTACTGAATTTATTCACCCCCTTGGCATGTTTTGTTGTTGCAAAGCAATGAATCACAGCAGACTTAATTTGGCTTTTTTTCCAAAGGAAAAGCAAATAATTAATTATTAATGTTAAGTAACACATTTCATAAGTATTATGAAATCAATAGAAATAGCTACCCAGCTAACAAAAATACACTCTAAGACTGTTTGCTACGTAAATTCTGAAATGTTCTTAAACAAGTAGTAACATTAATGTTTTTTTTTTTTTTTTTAGACGAATATCCAACTACAATGTTATAACGTTTTTGTGCTAACATTTTGAGAACATTATTAAAGACCAAATAACTTTGAACAAACATTTTATTAACATTACTGGAAGATCGTTTGTTCATTACTTTGAAAGAACCTTGCCAGAACGTTCGCCAATGCTCTGAGAATGTTCACTGTTAGCTGGATAAGGTGATCACTCGTGTGAGGTGAAGGGGTTTCAACTGTTTCCCGGGTGCTTCATCGGTCACAGCTGTAAAGGAGAGAAAATGTGTTAAAAAATGTCATATCACATCTCGGCTACAGTTTGCCAGAAGGCATGTGGGAATCTCTAAGGCTTGCTGAGGCTCTGAAGCCTTTTTATGGTCTGTTGTGACCAAAATGGCTGTCCACTCGCAATCTCCATGCAACCTGGCTGAGCTTTAATAATTTTGGGGAAAATCAAAATGGCCAGATGTGCAACACTGACAATCTATGCACTCAAATTTGTAATTGTTGCCAGGAGTGCATCAACTGAATTATACTTGAAGGGAGTGAATATTTTTGCAAACATTTTCTTTGTGTTAAAAAAAAAAAACTAATAAATTTTGACCAAAGTTCCATACAAAGCCACATCAGAACTGTTACACAGAGCAACACAATGGTGTTTTGTTCCTGAATGATTCAGTGTTGCTGAACAAATCATTCAGTGAATAATCCAGTGATTCAGATAGCGACTCGTTTCGTTTCGTTTTTTCAAACTAATCAGTTGAATGAATGAATCTATGACTCACTCCTAAAATAATTAATTTTGTTCCTAAATGAATGAGCATTTTTTAACAAATCGATTTACTGACTCATTTAATGTCACAAGACAGTCAGTCTTGTGACATTAAATGAATTAATTGAATTAATTAATTAATAAGTGAATTAATAAGTTGTTTGAGTGAATTAGACGAATGAACAATTCATTGATTAATTCGTACCGACAGACACCTACTGGCGTAACAATGTAAAACTGACTAAAATTGACTCATTTTATAATTTTATATCTTATTTTTTGTTTCTCTAAAGTTTGCAGCAACATGAGAGTGAGTACATTATTATTATTTATTTATTTATTCATTTTTTGGTTGCATATTCTAGACATTACATCTATTTAAAAGACTTTACAACTTGTGAAATCATATCCCTGTATCAGAGCATTTTGTTACAAAAAGACTAGATGCAATTTGCAATGTGATCCAAGAGCAAAAACACCATTTACATGACAACCTTTTTTTTTTTTTTTTTTTTGCCCCAGCAGCATCCACTGTCAGTATTCAGGCTTTGCTTTGGCTCAGCAACACTCCTTTGAAGTTAAAGCCATTTCAATCCATCTGTCTCTGCACACAAAATAACAATAATGCAGTCATTAGCATAAAACCCAACTACCATCCGTCACTCTCTCAAGGTTATTACTTCAGCACATGTCCCATATTATTTGCCATTTACAATATGTCAGTGCGCTGATTGTGTTGTAATAATACCATTGGATTGCCAGTTGCGTGACAACAGAAGTGCTTCATAATTGAATTTTTTGGCAAGACACTATCAAGTCACTGCTAGAAACGAGCAATTAATCAGTATTACAGGGGAACATGACATAACTCGCTGGGGAAAATGTGCGCTCAGAAGATGGGTGGAAGAGTTTAGCTGATGAAGACGTCGCAGTACTTCTGTAAAAAAATTCCATGGAAACAGCTGCTGCAATTTGCTCTTTTATAGACAGTGTAAGTGGCCTAAACGTCCTATTATGCTTACAATGAACCAGGTTCAGATAAGGCTTTATTACTCCCTTCACAATATTCACAATAAGTTTTTATATTAATATTAATATTATTTGATAATAATAATATTATTTGATGTTAAACAACCCTCACCATTAGTTCAGAAAAATTTATTAGGTCCAAATGTCAGTCACCAGTCCTCATCATGTTTGGCTTTCTAATTTTCAGATAAGGTCAAAGACATTATTTGGATTGCCACTGATTGTGAGTGTCTGAGTTCAGCTAAATATGCTTTGTGTTGGAAAATGAACATGTTGATTGCTGTGGCTTTAAGGCTAGAGGATGTTTCACATATATTTCATGTGCAAAAAGCAATTTTATGGAGCATGGAGTGGGTTTTTTTTATGTATTTTCAATTTAAGGACCATAACATCTTTATAGTCCAAACATAGCTTTAATGTTCATTTTATTAATGCTTCGAGGGGAGGCATTATTGAATTTCCACACATGTACTTACTGCTTGTCTGATCAATACATTTAGAGTTTTTTTTTTTTTTTTAGCAATTCTTTAAAAAATATATTGTATACACATTTGGTATTATTTTCCAGAAATATGTATTTGTAATAATGTTTTGTCTGATAATTATGTTAACGTTCACACTCATAAATGGCACATACTAACACACACACACACACATATATATATATATATATATATGAATATTCCTAATAATTCTCAGTAATAGATGGTTTCATAAACAGGTGACATAACAAAAATAGCTTTTATATGCCCCGTAGGGTCATCTATCATGTGTAAATCTTTTTTAATGTCTATAACTTCCATATGGACAACATATGCAACATGAAGCCACGACTGTATTGATTTCTAACTCCCAATGCAATAACATATTGCCTCTGCCGGGCTTGACAGCTGTGTCAAATGGAAAACACACACACTTGTTCTGGTACTTGATGTTACATTGACCAGCTGATTAATTGCACTGACCTCTTTAACATGCTAGCTGTGATGTAAATGGTTTGCTCTCTGGGTGCCTTTAAAAACAGTATTTCTTGTATAACGCAGAGCACGACAGCTTTATTAAAATGGAAATGCAACAAGTCAAACGAATCTTGTAAAGGTTTATACAGTTCATTTTATTAAGCGTCTTGTCAGTGATTTGTCCCAGATGTAAGTATGAATATCAAAGGGTCTTTTCCTCTTCAGAAAGGTCAACAAATGTAAATGGAATCATTTAAGTCTTGCCTGTTTTGGGAAATGTTGGGAAATGCCTCCTGACTGTACATTTTGCTGGGTCAGTTGGGTTTTTATGTTTTATGGGGACATTCCATAGACATTTTGATTTTTACTTTACAAACTGTATATTCTATCCCCTAACGCTACCCTTAAATCTACCCATCACAGAAAACTTTCTGCATTTTTACATTCTCAAAAAACTGTTTTCCTCATGGTGACCAAAAATGTCCCCATAAGGACAAGGATTTTGGTTATTGCCATCTTTGTGGTGACATTTTGTCCCCATAAAGTAAGGTTTACCTGAACCTCTTTCTCTCTCTCACACACACACACACACACACACACACTTGTGTACAATATGGTTTACGGGGACTCTTCATAGACGTAATGGTTTTTATACTGTACAAACTGTATATTCTATCCCCCTACACTACCCCTACCCATCACAGGAAACTGTCTGCATTTTTTGAATTTCAAAAAAACACTGTTTTTTAAGCCATTTGGTTTACGAGGACACAGGAAGTATAAACCATGTTTACGTTGTAATACCCATGTTATTATACACATAAACCATATATACAAGTCCTCATAAACCATATATACAAGAACACACACACACACACAATTATAATACAAGATAAATTAATTAAAGGGTATTAAAAAGGAAAGTGCATTAAATTTGTAGTACCAAGTTTTTATTGAAAGATGTGGGTACTATATATATAACCCTCAAATCCTGCTGGAGGCACATGAAACAGTAGAGGTAAAAATCAAAGCTTTCTGTGAATGCAATGTCCATGTGTCTAGGCTATTCAGCTGCTGTAATGGTGGACACTGGCCTCTGATTTCCCTGGGGTATAAAAGCTATCATATCATTCAAGCTTTCCTTTCAAGTTTGTATTCCAGTTCTGATGGGCAACCCGGAACAGAGACACATTTGATGTTGACATTCAAAGCTTCCCAGAACTGGAAATTCTCACTATTTACTGGTATGTTGCAACATGGTGTTATTATGAATTATTCTTTTCACAACACTTTGTAAAGACAGATAATGGGTGTTGCATTTAGCCACCATTTCAGCTATTTTGCAAGTATGTCATAATTAAAGATAGATATGTGGCATTTTACAAAAGACTTTCACTGATGAATGCCCACAAACACTGTGCAAAAGGTTGCATCTACAAAATTAATTTCATAGCTATACAGAACACCTTGTAACAACCTGCACACTGCGTATCTTATACTTACATTTAGGGATGCACCGATATGATTTTTTGGGGGCCGATATCGATATTAACAAACAATTATTGGCCGATACCGATATTTGTCACTTCCTCTCTTATTTGAAATGTTGTCATCAAAATAGATAGTATTTTGATCATGTTTTAAATAAGCAAAGTAAAAAACACCTGCATTAAAATATACTAGCAGGTTTATTGCTGCATCATCAAATAATTTCTAATGAACATCGATTGGATCCATTTATCATTCAGGAGGCATACATAGACAACAGAAAAAAAGATTAACTGTTAACTGTTAGTTGTAATAAGTGTTTTGAGTAATTCGCTGTATGCTGATGATAATGCAATGGAGAGAGAAGGAGAGAGAGAGAGAGAGTTTAATGTGCACTTCTTGTGCTCTGTAATGTTTAGCTTTTGTGGTGATTTGTTTGGAGTGAAAACGGACACAATAAACTGTAAGGATGGATTTTTACTAATTACTGAATTCAAGATTCCTATCCTGTAATAAAACAATAAAACTCTCTAATCTGAAGAGAGGATCTGCGAGAAAGAGCACAGGACAACACCTGGTTCAACCTCCTCTCTTCCCCCCCATGCTGAGTTCCTGACTCCTCACACCCTCTCCTTCCCTTCAGGCCATGCAAGTCTCACAATTCTGCTATCTTAGTTGTTTTAAGTGACATCAATGTAAATACTTCTGGTGCGATTGGTAAGAGGGTTTCACTCCCACAACAATAGAACAGACAAGAATAAAGAAAACAAAACCTGTTCTCCTGGGGTGGGAGATGCCCCAATAAAGATTCTTATTAACCATTTGCTTTGATCCCCAAAACCAGGCGTGTGACCCTTTGGGGCACGAGAAAAGGTCCAGCAAAAGCTGCAAAAATATTTGGGTGCTAAATGTTTATAGCCCTTTTGTTATAACTTGGGGTATTTAAAGGGATTTGGCAAACCACTCAAGGAAGCATCTGCATTCAGAACTTCCCGCACAATTGCTGTGTGTATCTCTCTATTTGCCAGGTATGCTGACTCTTTGAAATTCTTTTTAATATTTTGTTGTGAATTGTACTTTGCATTTCATGCTGATCAGTTGTGTGATGTATTCTTTGTAATTCTTTTAATTGATGATTTATCCTGCCTGGCAAAAACAATAAATGTTAATCTTGATTTATCTTATATTCCTCTAAAATCATTATGACTAGCAGATTATTAGAGTCCGTCATTTCCGTAAATTTGCGTTAGGACAGGTCAAACTAGAGAGCCCCATGAAAGGAGCATGGGAGCACATCATGGGACTTTTTGAGTTTGTCTGTTATTGAATTAGCAAGTTGCAGTATCGTGACTAAGAAAGCTGTATTTTTGTATGAACAAGCCTGTGGCGGTTCGACTCAAATGCATTAGTAAACTCTGCACCCTCTGACTAAGAAACTGGCGAATTTATGTCCGTGAGAATGCAGTCGGCCGATGCGAAATTCTCTAAGCGATGATAGGTCCGTAATGAACGAATAATTGAAATTATGAGATATCCAGAATGATCAAAGACCTAAATTATAGCACAACTAATCTCATGATCAGCTGTTACATCGGAAAGATTGTGAAACTATGAGTCAGTTATAATTGGAGTCAGATCAAATTATTCACGAAGTCAGAATTGAATTAGAAACCAAAGTTGTATTAAATTAAGATGAATTTTACAGAAGTGCCAGAGGACGTACACACAAAATACCTTCGACCAGACCACTAGATGCCGTCATTGGGCTAGTGGGTGGAACCTTACAAAACTTAATAAAACATCAGTAAAGGTTTGGTCATCATTCGGAAGGGGTCTGCTACACTTATGAAAGTTACAGAAGTTATTTAGTCAAGAATAGTGTGTGATCTTTTGTTATTTAATTAACATTAAAGTGCAGACAGCAGCGCTAGGATTACGCAACATTCATTAAACAGCTCAGCGCCTTCACGCAGTTAATTAATAAACCATTGGTTTGTTATATCGCCCTTTTTCCTCCTACAGCCGATATGCCAATGGTTGTAAATTGAGCAAAAATCGGCCGATACATCGGTGCATCCCTAAAAATAGTGCATTTGAACATGATCAAAATTAAATATAGGGAAGTCAAACCACAGACTACCGCTGGACTTTTTTTTTTTTATCCTAATGGGCCGTAGCTAACAAGATGAAAACTGGAAATGATTCTAGGGGCCAAAACAAACAATTCAGCAGAAGTGTGTGTGTGTGTGTGTGTGTGTGTGTGTGTGTGTGTGTGTGTTTGTGTGTGTGTGTGTGCATTTTTGTGAGATATCAGGATGCAAATTTGTATAATGACATGGGTATGACATAAGTATTACAAGGAGAGGGTGACTTATGAGGACATTACCCCATGTCCCCATTTTTCAAAAGGCTTATAAATCATACAGAAAGAGTTTTTGTGAGAAAGTAAAAATGTGCACAGTTTCCTGTGATGGGTAGGTTTAGGTGTAGAGCGATAGAAAATACAGTTTGTACAGTATAAAAACCATTACGCCTATGGAATGTTCAACAAACCTGTGTGTGTGTGTGTGTTCTTGTATACATGGTTTATGAGGACACAAATGTGTATAATGACATGGGTATTAAAACTAAATGGCTTAAAAAAAACATACTAAGCAGTGTTTTTTTTTTTTTTTTTTTTTTTTTATTAAAAAAAATGCAGACAGTTTTCTGTGATGGGTAGGTTTAGGGGTAGGGGTAGTGTAGGGGGAGAGAATATACAGTTTGTACAGTATAAAAACCATTACGTCTATGGACGTACGTCTTATTTTAGCCATGGGTTTAAGGTAGAACATTAAAATCAGTGTCTGTCTGTCTGTCTGTCTATCTATCTGCTTGTCTGTCTGTCTAACTGTTTTATCTCTGTGTGACTTATCTGACATCATGAGTACATCTGTGATGCTTTCAAAAGTCATTCATTATTTACTTGATTCATTCGTAAGGAGAAACATTGCCAGTGTATTCGCTGAGATAATATTGTAATGCTTTTTGCTAAATTATTAAGTGATTTTAGAAAGTAATTTGCGGCACATTGTTCTGCTCTTTTGGACCGGTATTATTGTTCCCATAAAGTATAATATTATTTCTGCATGATGGCTTCACATCGACCCTTTTCATTTCGAGTCTAATATAGCTATATAATAGACCAAGTGCAATAGGCATAGCAAATGACATCAGATGAATGGAAGTTAATTGTTTTGCATACAAACAGCACAAACCCCTTTTTTTACGCAAGATGTAAACTGTAGGCTACATAAAACAACCTATAGGCATTTAGGTTAATGGGGAGAAGAAGAACCAGGGCATCCGTAGGGGTCCATTACCCATCTGCATTTACATTCCACTACCAACATTTTTCATGCATAAATTAGAGTCTAATGCAGGCAATTAATAGACTTCCATTAGAACACTAGAACTCCCTCCGTCTCTCTTGCTCTCTCTATGTTACCTAAGTTTTCTTATCTGTCCTTTGAAATGTGTGTGTGTGTGTGTGTGTCGGTGGGTTGGGGGGGGTGCTTTTTCTTTACTTTAGAGTGAGCAGTGCCACTAAACTGCATATTCGAAATCAAAATGCTGTAGAAAACAACTAATATTGTCCGCTTTCATTTATATGGCAATAAATATATTATGGCACATCTTTGTTTTTGTACATTCATATGAGGATAGGGCTGAGTAATAGGAGTAGTTTTAGTGATTTCTGTTGCTATCAGAACTCAAAATGCACAGTGTGCTGACTGAAATGAAGAGGGGGGAAAAGTTATTTTGAGCGAATGTCAGCTCGTTTTTTGCTTGTGCAATTTCACAGCACTTTTGAGTCAGAGTAGTGTAGACATAATATATACCTAATTTCCCAGAAAGGTCAGCTCTAAGATATAAGTAGGCAGCCATGACTCAGTGTTGGAATGTTCAAAAGGTATTCACATCAATCTAAGATGATGCTAAGAGATGCTATACAGGACTGAAGCACAACTAAAAGTCTTTAGTTGATGTTCTTCGCCTATATGACATGAGTCACATGTAGGGCTGCACAATTATGACAAAAATCATAATTGTTGATTATTCTCTTGAAATTGTAATTGCGGTTATTAATTACGATTATCACAATTTACATTGAATGATGTATTGAATAGCTTTACACCACTGTTTGAAGCAACTGCATGCCATATTTTTGTATAAAAATAAAAAAAACAAGATGAAAACACTCTTTCTTAAATGTTTTATTGTTTTTCTATTGCATTAAACCTCAAATGTCAATTATACATTGGTTTGGTTTCTTCTTTAAATAATAATAAAAAGTCAACATATGCATGGTATAATAATAGGGGCATTTGCATTGGGTGGTTCTTGGAACTAAGATATAGGAACTAGCCACCAGTGTGGTTGCCCAAGAACTAGTGTTCCCCTAGGGTCTGAAGCGACGTAAATTTGTTGTTACGCTTGTTGTTGTTACTTTTATTTTGACGGCGCTAAGAACAGTTCAGACAGATCCTGAGCACACAGTGCTCGCATTCTCTGTCTTCATTAGTTAACGATCTGTTTAACAGTCCTGTCTAATACTTATTAGATAGAACTGTTATACAAAGAAAGTAGACAGTATATGAAAAAATTTGAGCTTTTGCCGTGTGGTTGATGCCCAATGTCGCTAGTTTAGCAGAAATACTTAATCATGTTTTGCTTGGTCTGTTCAAAGTCGTGCTTGATTTTCCCCTTAGTGTAAGGTTGAGAGGTCCTATCACTGTTTTTCATGATTGTAGAGTTAGTTCGTTTGTGGAGTAAATACATAGGCTGTGTACACAGATTTTTAAAAATGGCGGGTGCTGGTGTTTCGTGTGCGTTTGACATATCAGAGTATACCTACGTCACTGGTAGCTCCTTTTGTGCTGGGTTAGACCTTTTACATTCTGAAGTAGTCGTGATTCACCTCTCGCGACATAACATGCTCTAAACACACCTCTTAAACATGCAGAATAATGTAAGTGGATATTTTCCCTTGTAATCGCGCCTTTGGATGATTACGAAATCGTGGCATCCATAGTCGTAATCGCAATTAGAAATTCGATTAATTGTGCAGCCCTAGTCACATGTGAGTCATGTTTGCTTACAACCTACCAAAACACTGTATGTCCGTTCCTCTGATGCCTGAGCCCAAAAAAAAAAAAAAAAGGCCTTGGGATGTGCACGTTTATCATGATTTAGCAGTGCTTTCTGCAGGACAGTCCCTAGGGTTAAGTGCCTTGTTGACTCTCCTGTGAATGAATCAGCCGTTCTGGGGTTTGAACTTAGAATCTTTGTATTCACAAGCCTTTTAACACTATCTTACCACCCAAAATAGCTTGGAGCTAGAAAGAGAAGCAGAGTTGTAAAGGCTGGATTAGAACCCAGTCTATAAAACATGGCTGATTCATGCTGACTCTGTTCGTTGAAAAATGAGCAGTACATGAAATTCAATTTGCTCATGTGCTGCAAACCTTTATGTATGGTATAGAACCATAAGGTATGCAAATGGAAATGAATTTTAGATGTTCCATATAAAGAGTATAAAAGATATACGTGTTTTTTTCTCATGAGAAAAATTAAAAAGCGAGAGACCATCAAAATTAATTTGCAATTTGTCTTGTGTGCTAAGCACAAGTCCATGTAACCAAATAGCAAGGGTTACATAAATGTACATGCAGGGCCCTTTAAACACATGTATACTTTTCACAATGCACACTGAAAAAAGCAAAATAGCTCCATTAATCTCAGTATTGTGATGGAAAAGCACTTATCCCCCAGTGATTGTCACATCATCTCTTCAACAACCGGCCCACGTACAGTCACACAATAGAAGTGTGTAGCTAGGAGGAGGACAAATGTGAAAATCGCTAGCAGGTGCCTATTGTGCTTCATCCTGAGACCATAAATCCACCATGAAGTATGTCCATTTCTTATCTAAGATTCTCATAGTGAATGCTTTAGGAATGGGACGGCATGCCCAGACCACTTGTGAATGATGACTTTACCTCACTTCTTACCCCTTATTTTATTTTATTTTATTTATTAAGCTAAAATTCATAAAATGTGAGACTGTGTACTTAAAGGTCCACTGAAGTGTCTTGGAATGCACAGCATTATTCAATATGTTGACGTAATTTCAACTGAAACAGGAAGACAGGGCGATATATCGAACAGCCCCGCCCCTTTTTTAAAATAGCCAACAGCGTTTTGTTTATGTTACAGCTCGCCAGAGCCGTTAGACTCAGTAAAGACTCAGTTTCCTTCTAATCTCTAACCGTTTATCCTCCTAATCTCCTCTATATCGCTTATATACAGCATTCCGTGCAGAATTCAAATGGGTCCGATACCTTTTGTGGTCTGTGCCGACTTGCGCATATGATCCGCTCTGTGCTCTCATGTCTCTGGACCGGAGCAGACTGCTTGCGTTACGGCGGTTCATGTGACACTAACGCGAAAACGGACTTAATTCGAGCCAAAGGAAAGCATATTTACAGTGTCTGGATAGTTCCCTATTCTCTAAATAGTGCACTAGGTGCCATTCACCATGTACAAACTAGTAAATGTGTGAGCAAATGACCAATTTCAGCTAAGGCTTTAGCGTCTGTAAGAGTGTAGGAGGAGACAGGACTTCAGATTCTAGAGAGCATTTGATTAGACCAAAGATTTGACGAGAAACTGAAGTGCGATGTGATGTCATGAAAATCCATGATCTATTTTAGCGGAAGTGAGAGACTGTAAGTTTTGAATGCTTATATCTCCTAAATGTGAATTTTGTCATTGTTTTGGAACACACCAGCTTACTCATAACATTAAGGCTAATAATTCATACTAAAAGCTATAAAACCTAAATTTTGATTTCAGGGGGACTTTAAGTGGTAGCCGTTTTTTACAGTATACCCATGCTTGCGGCTCTGAATTAGCGTGACATTAAATCACAGAATTATCCTTGTGACATTTAGTAGGGAAATATCATGGTCTGTTGAACTGGGTGGCCAGGCCACAAATATTCTGTATATTTTAACCTCCTAATGCATAATGGCAGATAGGGAAATGAGATAGATTTGACATGCATAAACAGATGCACAGGCTTGTAAATGTGCCATTGTAAAACAAAGAATACGATATTAGAGAGACTTATTTTCTGATCTGCCATATATTATTCTGCATGGAGCTTTTGTCATTGTTTAGACTGAGATTAATATCAGGTTCATTGTTCATCACAAAGCATCTGATGATCTGGCCCCTGATCATTCAAAGATGGATAAATTATTCTGAAAATGGACTCGAAAATGGCAGCTATTGTGCCCCAAAAATGAATGCAAAGGGATCCACACAAGGATGTGCCAAAAAAAAAAAATTTTTCATATGATTGCTTTTGCTAATTTATATATTTATTTTCAGTCAGATGGAGAAATTGGATCTTTGGAAATGATAAACAGTTCCTCTGATGGCTTTGATATGCTAGTGGTAATATCTCTTAAATGTTTTTTTTTTTTTAACACACTCTCTACACTCATTTGTTTGATGTTACATTCTGTTCTCTAAAGCTCTGTGCAAATTTCACACTTATAATTCATGGCAGCACAGCCAGTATAGCAACTGGTAAACTTTAGTTTGGATCCACAAGTATTGTCAAAGGGATTGTGCATTTTCAACAGCAGATGCCAGATGACAAAAAAGTTTATCCTTCTTTTTTTGAAGATCTCAGAAGCCAGCGATTTAGATCTAGGTTCTTCTTTTGTGGTCCTTTCCCTAGGGGCCCAAGGTTCGGCTGTTTTTTTTTTTTTTTTTGATGAACTGTCAGTCTGTGCATTAGTGGTAGAGGGATTTATCAGCGAATCTTTCTGCAGGATTACATTAACCAGTAGGTGGTGGTAAGAGACTGTATTATGAGTGAGTCGTTGAATCATTCATTCAACTGATTTGTTCAAAATTGCTCATTCTTTTAGTTACAAAACAAGTGACTGAGGCTGTGTCTCATTTCAAAGGCTGGTCACATTTATTGGTCATATAAGTCATCAAGGCTGTCTCACTACAGAAAAGCAGCCATTAATTTATAATAGTCGCTTTTGCTGCAATAAAACTATGACATATGTGGCCGACAAATGCGAACTCTGCAGTGTGCTGTCTTCAAAATGAGCTTACAAGTCATTAAATCATTCATTCTACCCGATTCATTCAAAAACACTAAATCATTCAGAGTTGAAACACCACTACTATGCGCTAATCTGTGTTGAAAAGGTTTTGCTATGGTTTTTTTTGGAACTATTTTTATTGTGCCGGCAGAGCCAAGGCGGACAAAGGAACTGGCAATGTCTAAAATGTAAGTTACTAAATATAAGCTCTTATTTTTTGAACTGTTGTATTAAGGCATGTTCACACCAAGTACGATAGCTAACCATAAAGTTCTAATAATTCATTCTAATTCTAAGAATAGGAAAGTCCACACCACAACTAAATAACAATAAACACACAGATGAACAATATTACTGTGTTTATAATCAATAATTTTTAAACAAAGGCTGAAAGAGTTGTCTTAACTTAATGGTAGTGATGTTGAAATTGTGCGACGATGTTGTTTGATGATTATGTATGATGTTGTTTATAGCCTACATTTAGCTTTTTACTTCTGGCGACTGTATTTAGGCTTCAAAATTCATAAAAGTTAAAGATTATCATGATGAAGAATCATAAACTTTTGTTGGTTACAGAGCTTATTTTCCGTAATAATCCAAAAGCCAATGGAAAAATCCTGTTGGGATTTTGTCAAGGGAACCAGTGTGATGCTAATTTACGGGTTGGCCTACAAACATACATCATCACTGCATCATTATATAACATAATATTTATATATATATATATTTTTTTTTTTACATTACAAAATCTATTATTTATTTTATTAGTATTTTATTCATACTAAACTATCCTTAAAAGCATATTTCTCCATTGATGGTCATTAATTTTTCTGCTGCTTTAAAGTAATTGGTCAAATGGTCACCGTGATTTTGCCAAGTAAAACATGTTCTTGGATCAACATATTTTGTCGATCCTAGAACATCATTCCTGTCTGAAAATTTAGTCCTAACCCTAAACCTAACACTTCCCATAAGTTATCCCTGAAATCAGAGGGAAATTATAGGTGAATAACACTGATGTTGACCTAACCCTGGTTGTAAGCCTAAACTTGACATAAACTGTAAACTTGTGCCTCAAATCTGATGGGTTGATTGGAATGTTGTTCCAGGATAAAATATGCTGATCCAGGAACATGTTGTACTTGGTGAAATCATGTTCACCTTGGTGACATCATGTAATTTACGGCTCACTTAATTGTCTCAAAAAGTTGTCAAAAAATGTCAAATCACATACTTCCATAAGTCCTATGCCTGCTGTGAAACTGCGATTGAGATGAACAGTAATGCACAAAGATTTCTTTCTCCAGGTTTTATAGACATACCTTGTTTTTCCAGGGTTACTCTGGGACATCTTTCCACTCACCATTCAATTCGATTTCTGTTTCTCCAAGGCCTTATTTTGGTGTATCGATGCAGGTTTCTGAAACGTATAATACCATTTGTGATTTCTCCTAATGCTGTCTCATGCTTGTGAGCAGGCCTTGCTTTGAGGAGCAATAATCTTGTACACATTCAACACCTCGCTGCCCCTTATCCTGTTCACTAAGATGGGAGCAGGCAGCATTTTAATTTGGAACGCTTCTTTCATTTTGCCTCTGTTGCTGGTCAATTATTCCCCCTGCTAGATGACAGAAGACGGCAATTAAGTTATGTGGGCAGAATAGCATGGGCCGACGCAGCCTGTCATGTTTGCGGGAGGGCCTCTGGGGTACATCACGGGATTCACAGCCTACCGTGGGCGGAACGAGTGAACTTTGTCAGGGATGTTGCAAGCAGTGGTGTTCTGGAAGAGTTTGAAACATACAGAGGAGGGTTCATCCACTGAGACTACAGCGGGGGAAGGCAGGGTTCATGTCAGCCTATTATTTTGAATGGCTCTGACATGAAAAGGTGAAAATGGCAATTAAAAGGCATGCTAAAAATATGCTGGCAATCCCCCTATCAACCTCTGTCTGAAGCTCCTAAGCTTGAGTAAGCCTGATTTGTGCTCCTGTTTATTGGTTCAGGGGTTGGCCTTTTGTCAACTTGCATTGGCTCAGCAGTTATCACGTTAATTTTGATTTGGTTATGCGTGTGTTCCTGACTCTTTCGATTAACCTTGCTGATGAAAGGAAATGTGAGGTTTTCATTAACACTCAGGAGCGTCTTTGTTCAAGGTTGAGATGAATGGAGGTTGTTTAATTTGGCATTTTTTTTACATTTTTGAGTACATATTGAATATTCTACTAGCCTTAATCCTCTTGCACATTCTGTATATTTTTATGTAGAGGAGACCAGGGTCATTTGTAACATTTTGTTAGTAGGGCTATCAAAATTAAATTAATTTAATCAAATGAATTACATTATGCTGATTCACTAATCAAATCAATTGCACTTTAGAAGTCAATATATTGCTTGTTCACTAGGGGTGACCCTGAATAGTCGAAGATTCGATAGGAGGAGCCTGATTCGACTAACAATCACAGTCAAATCTTCACAGAGGTGTTATGAGACGAGGATCATGTAAATTAATCTCTCTCAATAAATTAATATACAGCCTATTATGATGAGGCTGTAAATAAAAATGTGAAAAGAAAGAAGCTTTTAATAAATATTTTTTAATGTGCATGAATAAATCCAACCACCCCTGTGACAGATTTAAGCTTAAACTTTCCATGATCCGTGACCAACAAAGGAGCATCTCTTTGTGGCAGGGATTTAAATCTTTAACAATAAATGTTAACAATGGGTTAAGAAAATTTAAAGTGTGGAATCGGATGCACTTTGAAATGGTAAAAGATGATCCAAAAAAGTAAGATGCAAGTTGTGCCAACAGCTCATGTCCTACCACTCAACAACAACAAACATTGATCTAAGAAAAAATCTTTTTAGATTTTTAAATTTTTAAGATTTTTTTAGATTTTTTTTTTTTTTTTTTTTTTTTTTTTTTTCAGGAAGATCAGGAAGAAGGCGCACTTCTGCCGGTCAACGTTCCCTTTCAAGGGAACTCGCGTTGCGTCGAGAAATTGACGCTTTGGGAACGCAACGCGTGATGTCGTCATGAAGCACGTGTGAAATCAGTCCAATGGTGTGTCGAGACGTCAGAAACGGGTGACGTCACGGCCAGGAAGCTATAAAGCACGCTCAAACAAAGCAACGCTAGCTTCTGTGTCTTCAGTCGCGCTCTGTGTATCTCGTATGTCTTATTTGGTGTTGTCTGTCACTTATATATATCTATATTATGGCTGAAAAGCAGTTTAGATCTTGTGTTCATCCCTGCCCACGTTACATCTCGGGTGGGGATACACATGATCTTTGTGTTGCCTGCTTGGGAGCGGAGCATGCCCGGTCAGCACTCGAGGGTGCTGGCTGTGAGCATTGCATTCATCTTCCATTGCGGACGCTCCGCTCCCGCCTGGCGCTGTTTGATGAGAGCGCTCAGGCTCGCGTTCCCCAGGGTTCGGATCCCACTGCTGCCGAGGCACGGCGTCGATCCAGATCTTGGGGATCGCAAATGGATCTGTCAGAGGTGTTTGAGACGGGCCCCGCCCTATCTCAGCCCTCACCTGACAGGTCCAGTGCTTTTTCTCAGTGTTTGGAAGCACGCCTTGCGGTTCCTTCCACACCGGGTGAAGCACCGGTACTCAACGTATCCAGCTCCGAGGAGTTGGATATGGGGAGCACCGATCTTGCAGAAAGTGAGGACTCGCCATCCCACTCTCCTGCTTATGAGGAGCTGGTGGACGTTTTAACTCGCGCCGTGGCCAAGTTAAATATAGATTGGCCAGCGGAAAAGCAGTACGTTCGTCCTAAAAGCAAGCTCGATGAGCGCTTCCTGCCCTCGCGAGCACAGCCTCCTCGTCGGGGTCTCCCGTTTTTTCCCGACCTCCACACTGAGGTGTCGAGGTCCTGGAAGAAACCGGCCTCCTATCGTGTGCATAGTGCTCAAACCACGTACTATGCATCGATAGTGGGGCTCAAAGAGCACGGTTATGGGACGATGCCAAAAGTGGAGGAGACGCTTGCTAGCTATCTCTCTCCACAATCGGCATCGCCCCTAAAGGCCCCGACACCGCCCACCAAGCCCGTCAGGATTACATCTAGCTTTGTGGGCAAAGCTTATCAGGCCTCGGGCCAGGCTGCGGCATGCCTCCACACCTTGGGCGTGCTGCAGGCCTACCAGGCAGAGCTTTTGGGGGACATCGATGAGGGAGGGGGAATTACCCCCGACGTAGTCGACGAGCTACGTCGGGCAGCCGATTTATCTCTCCGGGCCACTAAAGAAACGGCCAAGTCTGTCGGTCGTGCCATGGCAGCCCTGGTGGCCACGGAGAGGCATTTATGGCTTAATCTCAGTACCATCAAAGATAAAGATAAGCACCTCCTTTTGGACGCCCCGCTTACACCTCCTGGCCTCTTTGGCGACGCAGTCATTACTGTCGTCGAGAGGTTCCAGGAGGCCAGTAAACAAGCGGCGGCGTTCCAGAAGCTCCTCCCTCGTCGCTCTCATACCACCGGGGCTGCTCAACAACTCCAGCAGCCCCATACATCTAAAGCCAGCTCCTCCCAACAACACCGTGCCGCCCAGAAACAGAGCGTCACCACCCGTACTCCCCCTCAGCGACACGGGGGGCCGGGTGGCCGTTCTCAACCGCAGCCTTCAAGGGGTAGGATGGATCTTCGATCCGTCCTTATCGCCAAGAAGGCTGCGGGGAAAAAGGGCAGCCCCCTCCGAAGAGAAGTGTTTTACACCTCAGCATTTAGCGCTCACTTCTCTTCGGTGCCCTCAGGGGACCGCTCTGCCAACCCTGCCATCTCGGGTGTTCCAGGGCGCAGCGGCCCCCAGCGAACATTCACTCAAGCATCCGCCCGTAAGCGTAGCGGTGCTGGGGTGTTCGCTCCCTCCGAGGAGGGTCTCAGAGCGATCAGTTCGGTTGCCCCCTGCCGGTGCGCCGCATCGGGGCACCGAGCTGGTTATTCAAAATATACCAGAGGCCAGTCTCGAGAGACTGGTTCCCTTAGTAGAATATCTGACAGCGTGGAAGCTACTGCCAAATATTTCTCAATGGGTCCTGCGTACAATCGGAAAAGGTTATGCCATTCAGTTCGGGTCTCGCCCACCCCGGTTTATGGGGGTCCTACCCACCGTGGTGGGCCCCGAGCAGGCTCTGGTTCTGGAACAGGAAGTGAAAACTTTATTGGAGAAGGGAGCCATAGATTATGTACTTCCCTCCGACGCAGAGAACGGTTTTTACAGCCGTTACTTTATTGTTCCAAAGAAGGATGGCGGGTTGCGTCCCATTCTAGATCTGCGTCAACTGAACCAGTCCGTTATGAAACTCAAGTTCAAGATGTTGACACTGAGGCAGATCGTTTCTCAGATCAGGTCCGAGGACTGGTTTGTTACGATCGACCTCAAGGACGCATACTTCCATATCTCCATCCTTCTACATCACAGGAAGTTCCTGAGGTTTGCTTTCGGGGGCAAAGCTTACCAATATCGGGTTCTTCCTTTCGGCCTAGCGTTATCACCCCGCACATTCACCATATGTATGGACGCAGCCCTGGCACCTCTACGTCTTCAGGGCATTCGCGTCCTCAATTACATAGACGATTGGTTGATGCTGGCTCATTCACAACAGTTAGCGGCTCGGCATTGAGATGTCGTCCTCGCTCACATGAAGAGCCTGGGGTTGAGGCTCAACGCCAAGAAGAGTATGCTTTCTCCAGTTCAGAGAACCACTTTTCTGGGCGTGGTTTGGGACTCTGTTGCGATGCAGGCGCGTCTTTCTCCTGCTCGCATCGAATCAATCCTTTCTACCGTAAGCCGGTTAAAGCTAGGCCAGTCACTCACTGTAAAACAGTTTCAGAGGCTGTTGGGGCTGATGGCAGCGACATCCAACGTGGTACCTTTTGGTCTGTTGCACATGAGACCCCTGCAGTGGTGGCTCAGAACCAGGGGATTCTCCCCGAGGGGAAATCCTTTTCGAGGGGGTCTGCGGTCACGCCCACTCTCCAAATTGGCGCGCCAAACCCTCCTGTGGTCCCAAGGGAAATTTCTGTCACTCAGGGCAGCTTATATCCCCGGGGTCCAGAATGTCGGAGCAGACGTCCTGTCGAGGCAGGGGCTGAGGCCCGGGGAATGGAGGCTCCACCCCGATGCGGTGAAGCAAATTTGGGAAAGGTTCGGCCAGGCTCAGGTGGATCTGTTTGCGTCTCGAGAGACTTCTCACTGTCCACTCTGGTTCTCCCTCACGCATCCAGCTCCTCTCGGACTGGATGCTATGGTACAGACGTGGCCGAGGCTTCGTCTGTACGTATTTTCCCCGATCGCTCTGCTCCCGGGAGTTCTAGAAAGAGTTCGCCGGGACCACGTCCGGCTCACCTTGATAGCCCCGCGCTGGCCGGGCAGAGTGTGGTTCTTGGACCTAGTATCTCTCCTGGATGGCTCTCCCTGGGAGATTCCCGTCAGGAGGGACCTTCTGTCCCAGGCAGGGGGCACGATTTTCCACCCCCGTCCAGAGCTCTGGAGCCTGTGGGCTTGGCCTCTGAGGGGGCCCAGCTCATAAATTCCGGTCTCTCAACCGAGGTTGTAGGGACCATTCTCCAATCTAGAGCTCCCTCCACGAGGAAGCTTTACGCCCTGAAGTGGAAACTTTTCACTTCTTGGTGCAGTAGTCGTCAGTTTGATCCAGTTTCCTGTCCCGTTGATACGGTTTTGGAATTTCTGCAGGAACGGTTCACTGCAGGGTTATCTCCCTCCACGCTAAAGGTTTATGTGGCGGCCATTGCGGCTTACCACATACCCTTGGCTGGTTCTTCTCTTGGTAGAGACCCACTTATTACTCGCTTCCTCCGTGGCACCTTGAGGCTGAGGCCCGCGGTACGCATGAGGGTTCCGGCATGGGATTTGGCCGTGGTGCTCCAAGGCCTATCCCTAGCCCCCTTTGAACCGATTGAGGAGGTTCCAGTTAAGTTTTTGACCCTAAAAACACTGTTCCTCCTTGCCATATCTTCCTTGAAAAGAATAGGAGATCTACAGGCCCTTTCGGTTGCCCCCTCGTGCCTGGAATTTGCACCTGGTATGGTGAAAGCCTTTCTTCATCCCAGACCTGGTTACATTCCTAAAGTTCCCACTAATGTGGCTAGGCCCATTGTACTGCAGGCCTTCTGTCCTCCTCCCTTCAGGACGTCAGACCAGGAACGCCTTAATTTGCTTTGCCCTGTTCGGGCCCTAGATGCTTACGTCCACAGAGCTGCCCTGTGGCGTAAGACTGAGCAATTGTTTATCCTCTTCGGGTCCCCCAATAAAGGGGCCCCGGCGTCTAAGCAGAGGATGAGTAAGTGGTTAGTTGAGGCTATCTCACTTGCTTACGAGTCGGCCGGACTGCCGTCACCTCTAGCAGTCCGAGCCCACTCTACCAGAAGTATGGCGGCCTCCAAAGCCCTTCTTTCGGGAGCCTCTTTATACGACGTCTGTGATGCGGCAGGCTGGTCCTCACCGCACACATTCGTCAGGTTTTATCAACTTGACCTTAGCTCCCCCGGGGCCCGGGTTCTCTCTGGCGACTGACGAGCCACACCAGACAGGCCCTTGTAACTATGGCGGCGTGGGTATTAACGTTCCCAAAGCGTCAATTTCTCGACGCAACGCGAGTTCCCTTGAAAGGGAACGTCTCGGTTACGACTGTAACCTTAGTTCCCTGAAGAGGGAACGAGACGTTGCGTCGCCCTGCCATACTTCCGGCACGCCTGTCAGCGCTTACCTCAGACACTTTAAGCTAGCGTTGCTTTGTTTGAGCGTGCTTTATAGCTTCCTGGCCGTGACGTCACCCGTTTCTGACGTCTCGACACACCATTGGACTGATTTCACACGTGCTTCATGACGACATCACGCGTTGCGTTCCCAAAGCGTCAATTTCTCGACGCAACGTCTCGTTCCCTCTTCAGGGAACTAAGGTTACAGTCGTAACCTAGACGTTAACAAGTCGGTTTTCCTCATGCACGATTTGAAAAGACTCAAATGGACAGAGATTGTTTTGTTTTGTTTTTTTTTTGGTAGGGTACAAGTGATTTCAAAACATTTCAACCGGTTCTAATTTCATGTTTGGATGCTGTGAACAACTCCAGTTTAGCATTTATTGTCTCTGCAGTTAAAAAGACAAATTTGACCATTGTGGCTATACTTTTGTTATTTTAATAATTTATTTCAATTTAATTAATTCATTGATCAGAGTTATAATTAAAGGGTTAGTTCACCCAAAAATGAAAATAATGTCATTAATTACTCACCCTCATGTCGTTGAGGATACAGCAGCCTGCTGGTCAACTCCTGCTGGTTATCATATCATTGTGTAGTTATCATGTTCACCAACAGAGGGGGTTATGTGCAGCTACACTTGGTCGCGCACGCGCTACTACTTCATGAAGAACGTAATCTGGATCTGGACCAGAGCAGAGCAGAGCGCCATTATCGTCGAATATCAAAATAAACATCGTTTCAAGGTAGTAACATACTAACCATTCATGTTAAATTAAAGTAATACTGTTTGTATGATTTATAACAGGGCCTCAACAGGGTGCGAGATTGTTTTGCACAATTTTAAACGTCCAAAACAGCTTGCGAAAATTAAAATATTAAATTCTATAATGTTGAACATATTTGTTAAATGCCGTTTTATTTATCTTATCTTATATTTATGTTTTATTTTTGTAATATAATGTGCTTTTGTAAAGTTTTTTGGTGAATTGTATTAAAATCAAAGCAACAAAACTAATCAAACTAAAGCATAATTATTATTAATGTAATAATATTAAAAAAGAAACACATTCAAAAATGTATTGTCCCCATTTTTTTGATAAATAGATAACAACAAATTAGATTTTGGTGATATTTTGACAACTCATATAGGAAATGTCCCCAGTTTCCATTTCAAAAATCTAGTCACCTTATTCTACACCCATAAGACCTTCGTTCATATTCGGAACACAAATTAAGATATTTTGATGCAATCCGATGGCTCAGTGAGGCCTGCATTCACAGCAATGGTGCTTCCTCTCTCAAGATCCATAAAGGTACTAAAAACATATTTAAATCAGTTCATGTGAGTACAGTGGTTCAACTTTAATATTATAAAGCGACAAGAATATTTTTTTGCGCCAAAATAACGATTTTTTAACAATATCTGTTCGAAAACACTACTTCATGAAGCTTTGGAGCTTTACGAATTGAATCAGTAATTTGGATCGCGTATCAAACTGCCAAACTGCTGAAATCACGTGACTTTGGCGCTCCGAATCACTCACTTGATTCGTAAAGCTCCGACGATTCAAGAAGCAGTGTTTTGAAATAGATATTGTTAAAAAAATCACTATTTTGTTTTTTGGCACAAAAAAAAAAAAAAAAAAAATCTTGTTGTTTTATAATATTAAAGTTGAACCACTGTATTCTGAAGATGAACGAAGGTCTTACGGGTGTAGAACGACATGAGGGTGAGTAATAAATGACATTATTCTAATTTTTGGGTGAAGTAACCCTTTAACCATTTGTGGCTTGTGTTTTGAATATAGGTTCCCCTGCACTTTAGGCATTTTGCACACATTTGTTTTGCACCTTGTGACTTGATTCTGACTTACTTATTTTTTTATTAGAAAGGTATATTCTGTTTTAATTTAATTCTGTAAATTAATTTTTTATTGTTTTTCAGTGCCTCGATGTTGACCTACTTAAAGGGTGCTCGCACAGGCAATTTAACATCAGCCAATTTAATTTGATTTGCTGACGTGAAATGCAAATCTTGTATGCAGTGTGGCCTTTCTACAGTTATTTATTTATTTTTTAGGTTTATAGATCCAAAATGTTTTTATACATTTTCTTCTATATCTTTGTGTGATGTTCTGTACATTGTGGCTTTAAAATGTTATGAGGAATAGCTTTACCAATGTTTATCCACACTGCCTTTCGTTTCAACTTAAAAAAAATTTAAACAAAAAAAAAAGGGATTTTCAGTATCTTCTATCACTTGACAGGCAGTTTTGGTCGCTTTATTAAAAAGTTGTTTCAGCGTGCTGTGTGTGAAAGAAAATAAAAGTTGTCTTCGCTCTGTCTTGCGCACAGTTATGCGTGCAAGCCTTTTAAAGTATATGTACATGAGCATTTGGTCTGCTGTTTTCAAGTGCTCAAGTCACTCACACATGCGCTGTTGTATGCAGGCTGAACCCCCAAATTATATTTTAATGATTACATTTTTCAGTGTAGTCATACAATATTTAATTGATATAACACTACATTTGATCCCCACTTCTGCAAGAAAATGTCATGAACATTGTTTTGTTCTAATTTGGTTTCATTTTCACTCTGTCCCTGTTTCCTGTATGCCTTTGTTCCAACCAGTCATTTATCACTATGGATATTCATTAATGATCACACCTGTTAGTCTTTGAGTTCATTATCACTGTGTATTTAAGTTCCTCTTCCCCTTCTGTCTGGTATTGTGGTTTTACATGCTGTATCGTTTGTGTTTCTTCACCCTTGACTTTTCCAGAGTCACTTTGATTAATTAACAACGTTTCTGTTTGAATTACGTTGTTTTCTTCATCCTGGGGCAAAACGTTACAGTATCTCTCAAAAGCATTTTTTCCCACACAGAACAGCTATACTTAGCATTTGGTGGTAGTGGTTTGGTAGTGTCCCTGCTGTAGATTATTTTTTCTAAAATGCATATATAACCAGCCTATTATCATGCTAATGCTGCGCACTGTTAATTAGCAATCATTCTAACACCATGGCTGCGTCCGAAATCGCATACTGTAGGGTAGGTACTACATTTGAATTTAAATGTACTTCACAACTGTTGAAAAGGTATGTTCTATATAGTACGAATGCGTGTAGTATGAATGAATTCGGACGTACTTCATCCGCTTTGTTTTAACTGTCACATGACCTACCAGCGTCAGTTACGTCCCTTCAACTCACAAATCCTCTCCCGTGGCCTCATGGGATAGTAAAGTGTCCATCGTATGCGCACTTGCCGGAAGTAGTAAGTCATCTGGATACTTTTCGCCTACTGTTTTTCAAATACTATGAATTTGGACATACTACTCTGTTTGCATACTGTTTTTCGCATACTATATAGTAGAGTAGTATTCAATTTCGGACGCAGCCCATCCCTTTTTTGTACATGTGTTTTTGCGCACAACATTGGATATGATCACGTATTGTGCTTCCTCAGTACACAACTTTCTTTGAAAGTAGTGTTTGCTTCCCTCCTCTCCAAGTGGATGCAGATTTTGCCACCAAGACCAGAGCTATTATTCATGGCACTGCCAAAAGAATGTAAACTTTTTACTGGAGCACCTTTCACCTCATTTAGTATGTCAACACTCAAGCAAATGTATTATTCATAAGTTTATTTTCATTATTTCCCCTCTAAGTCTTGGACTATTTGTCTTTTCTTTTGGATACAGTTTGTTTGTTTATCTAGGTCAATACAGTATGACACAGCATGATGAAGAACAGGGAGGCAGATTAATCCTCATGATGTGTGTAACGCTGTTAAGGTGGGAGTGCAAAATGCTTTGCGGGTGAAACCTTGAACTGATAAACAGTGGAATAAAATATTGTGGTCATAAATGTTAACTTCTGTATCAACAACTACCAAACTCAATTATTAATAAGAACTTTTTGTTGTTGTAAAAGTAACAAAACTAAAAGCAGCTGAATATATTTAGAACTCCATGGCCATTAAGCTTTACAGAAAGAAAACTATGGTGTGTTCTTAAGACATTCACAAGTATTCCCTGAGATTTTAGAAAGCTTGTGAATATGAATGTGAATATGTGGCAGTTGTTCTCTGTTGTTGACTGATCTACTGGCCACTACAGGGCATGTTAAAACTGGTACCAAATAATATCTCTATTCAAACAGAGGGTAGAAAAACAGTCTGAAGACTCAAGATTGTCACCATTCAGTGAGCTATTCACTAGTTGAATGAGTGCATAAACACTATAAATGACAAGTGATTGGCAGTATAGTATAAATAGTAAATCTATTTTTCTCTTGAGTTGATAGATTGCCTTTTAGTAGGAAAAATGTGACCCGTGCTGGCATTGAGTCGCTATGAGCAAATTTAAAAAAATGAGTTATTGTTATTCTCAAAATTATGTTGGAATCCAACAAAAAATGACAAGAGCTACACACCTGTTTAAAGTTTTCTGAAGGTTCCAAAACAAAATCACTTAAAATCCCTGGTAATACCACCAAATTTGGCACAAACTAAGTCAAAACCCATATCTATAGGGAAAAAAAAAAAAATAATAAAAAAAAAATGTATATATATATATATATATATATATATATATATATATATATTTATATATATTAAACTATATATATTAAACTATATATTTAATATATATTTTTTAATAATATATATATTTCATGATTTTACAATTGTTTGATTAATATGAAAGAAACAGACAGATATATTAAGACCACACGTATTTAATATATTTTTACACATCAGATGTTCTTCCCCAAACGTTAACCAAATGTACACTTAAGACATAACAAATAATGTTTGCGTGAATACTCACCAAGATAGATTTTTTTAAATACTGTGATTCTGTGTATATCAGGAACGCGCACTGTCTGCACTTCGGATCTGTCAGTCAGCGCGAGTAAGATTGTTTTGTTTACATCAGCATGAGTTTGAAAATCACACTTCATTGGTTCAGACTTATGCCACCGAGAATTTGCTATGAATATTCACAAAGTTGGAATGCTGTGCTTTAAAATGATACCAAACTAAGGAAAGCACCAGTAGTCGAGAAGCAAGCAGAGAAAAACTGGATTTTTCATGGTCAAAGCCAATGGATAGGTACACTGAAAAAAAAAAAAAAAGTGTGTTGAATTTATATGATTTAATAGTGTACACCAGTCCCACATGAATCAATTAAGTTATACATATATGATTTGTTAATGTAACTTCAACATGATTAAATTAAGTAATTTTTAAGTGACCCAATTAAGTAATCTCAAAGTGAATTTTGTAAGGTTCTTTGATTCATAATTCATTCATCCAATATGTTCTTTCCTTAAATTCAACTTTATATATGTGTGTTGCATGATTGATTCATTAGACTGGACTAGATAGTCAACTAGCACATTAAATGTTAAGATGAAATTGAAGATGAAGCACCAGTCCACACCCTAAGCAAATGCTCCACTCTTCTCCACAATGGTAACCCAGTGAAATTTAAAACATTCTAATAATTGCAATATAAGTGAACACTGAACACTATTAAACACTATCAAGCATCTTACTGCAAAACACATAAAATAACATCAAATTTGTAAACATTTTCTCTCTTTATCCAGCCATATGCAATGCATAATGGTAATTAACAAGCACCGCCCATTTTCAGTTAATGGAACAAAATTAATTAATGTAATCCCAACACAAACGGATTAACTTCAAGTAAATGTCAATACTAGATATATTTGTGTGGATTAAACACAATAAAAATTAAGTTAGGACAAAATGTGTAGGAATTGTGTTGCTTTAGCTCATTTTAATTAAGTAATTTAAACAAGCAGCAAAAATCTTTTTTTTCTTTTTTTTTTTTTTTTTCAGTGTACTCCTCTCAGAAAACATACAAATAAAGATACTTTTAGAAGTTTAATTGCTATTTGGTGCATTGGGATCGCTAGACGAGGGCTTAATGAACTTATTTTTGTGATATTGTGATATTTTTGTGAATTGATATTTTTTACTTGTTTTGCCTGTAGCTCGAATTTAGCCCTTGCACATTCCGACTCATTTTGCCAGCACAGGTCACAAATGTGTTGTTTTTATTTTACTATTTTTAAGTAGCAGGGTAGTGATGACTTTTTTCCATATTTTAGCGACCATCTGTATTGTTTTCTGTTTGCTAGTTAGATTTAGAGCTAGCAATGTTCAAATTAGGGATGAAATATAATTACAATTTTAAGGACTAAATATAAAACTTTATACAATACATGTACACTTGTGCTTGTTCTCTAACACTTGGTGATGTAAATGAATGTGCTATAGTAAGCCTCCATTTTTTGTAAATAATGCATTCTGAAAATTTCTATGAAATGTATGTCTCAGTGCTCTGGAAATATTTTAACAGTGGAAAAGACCTGGGTAGTGAACTTATTACTGATCTAAGGAGTGGATTGGAAACACTATATTCATCTCTTAAAAGTAGCAAAGAATTTAAATGCTTAGTCACAGATAGAGAGAAGTGATCACAGCACATGGGCAGCTATACAGCAATGGCCCTAGAGCAGGGGTGGCCGTGGGTGGCTAATTTTGCATTAATTTATAAAGTACAAACAAAAATGTATCACATTTAAATACATAAAATAATTATTTTTTCATTCTGGCATTTATGTGCTGTTGACTTCCACATATTGTAAATGTTTTTTTTTTTTTTCTTTGTACTGAGTTTAATTTAGGTATGATAGAACTGTTGCAATTATTTATATTGACAATTTAGAAAGTTAAACATGTAGTGTTTACTTTTTTCGATAGTTTTACAAGTTAGTAAAAAGTTAGTTTTATACTAGACAAACTCAGAATTGTTGAAGTTCATTGATTAGACATAAAATTCAATGAAGGTTGAATAATCTTTGAACTACAGTATGTAGTTATCTGCTGCATGTCTCATCTATTGAAGATGCAACAATGGAGAACAAGCTATTGGGGGTTTTGAGAACCAGAACAAGCTGACTGAAAAAGTTGAAATTTAGCTATAGTGTGAGCCCCTTTATTAATATGCCTGCAAGTGAGCAATGATATTTTTTATTTTATTTATATATATTTTTTTTTTTAAATGATCAAATTCACTCATCTCAATTACAATTAAGTACAAATTAACTGTATTCAGTTGTGTTGTAGGCACAGTCCAGGAGCCTATATTATAGTCCGACTCATTTTTATGTTGAAATAATCAAAATGTCTGTGCCACCCCAGACTGGTTGCTGGCCCCTGCCTGGCCACCCCTATGAAAAAAATCCTGGCTCTGCCACTGCCCTAGAGCAGGTGACAGTTAAAGGTTTATGAGCACAATGACAGCTGTCGCCCAGGGCAGAATTTAAATCAGGATTTTCCTTTTCATGACACATGGCTTTTCCTCTAGAGCTCTCAGCCTGTAAAAAGGAAATGAATACAAATTTAATTCACATTAAAAACATTAAACTTTGAGTTTTTGTTACGTATAAATTATTTTAACAAAATACGAATTGTAAAATCGCATAGTTTAGCAGGCACAGAAACCACTCTAATTGAATGAGTGCCTTTTGAAGCCACAGGCTAATTTATTATCAATTGTGTTAATATAATAGTGAAACTGTACTAATATGCAATATGGCAATGCAACGATTTTCCTATTCAGTGCTTGTTATATGTTACATAACCTGACTTTAATGGGTTGTACTTTTTTGTTATAGTATTAACTTGACTAGTATTGATTGGCTGCTTGCATGGTTTTCAGGCCTTTACAAATCCAGTCATTCCGTGTTACTCATTTCAGAGCCATTCTCAAAGAGAAAGACTTTTTATTTCATTGCAATTTGTTCCGTCCAGTGCCAAAATGGAAAAAGTTTTTCTTTTTCTTTTTTCGGATTCAGCCTTAATCTGGGTGGAGAAATCAATACTCTGGACTTTGAAGACTGGGTTGATGTGACACTCCATTTTCCTGGATTAAATTTTGCATTGGCTAGAAAACACTAGACAAACGAGAGAGAGAGAGAGTAACAATGCAGCATTGTAGAAATGATAATAACTGCTTTTAGACTTTTGAACTGTTCTTTTGTGGTTAACACCTTTTATTAAAACGGGTTCTGTTAGGAATGCAGATGTTGTTATTTCTCACTTCATGACCCCAGATGTGTCTCTGTTCATTGACTGATTTTGCTTATAAATTAATTTATTTTCATTTGAATAATTATGTGTTCATACCATAAAACAGAGAAAAGATTGAAAGCAACATCAAGCCTCTTGGCTTTGGAATATAACAGAATGTTAACTTGTTTGCTTGAGCATGAGACTGGCAGTGACATCACATCATCCAATACTTATGCTATTATTTCATCAGGCTGTACTGTTTGCTTGAATTGTGCCTCCAGACAATGAAGTTAAAGCACAACTAGCACTTATGATGACCTTGTTATCTTGTTTTGTTCACAAGATGTTCTACTGTTTATAAGAAAGAAAAGATTCTTATCTCCTGAGAGCCTACAGAATTTCCTTTTTGTGTGTGGGGTGGTAATTGTTTAAGACAATTTAACAAACTAAGGTTTAGTGAAACTCTGTACACAAGCTTTCTCTATTCTCACAGAAAAGAAAGAAAGAAAAACTGAATGGAAGGGGTGTGTTGAAATTATGGCTTCAGGCCAACAACAGAGTGGTGGTGGGGGGTCAAGTAAACATCTCTCGGAAACATCTGAAATACAGCAGTACATGGGTATTATTTCTGAAGAGATGTTGAATGTTTGAGAACTTATTCATCTACTTCAGCAGCATGTAGGCAGCTGCAATCACCACTGCATCATGACTTAACAACTTACTTTGGAACCTAATTTTGACACATGCTAAATGTAATATGTATATTTAATGAGCACGTACGATAGTACTTGTCACTAGCATTAGCGCAGTCATTGTGTATAGAGTCAGTGTAGTGTTTACCTTCATGTAATACTCTTCAATACAATGGTAACCACAAAAACTTCAACATTCAACATTTTAAATGTCAAACATAACAGCATTAAACACTAACAGTCTTCACTTTACTAATAAATAAACAAACACTTAATTTTAACATTTATTCTCCTTATCCAGTCCAAAACATGCTGGGGACTAGAAATCCACTGCCTAATTTCCAAAGTTATCAAGATCATTTTGTTGACATCTTTGTTGATCTTGGAACAACATTCCAATCAACCAATCAGATTTGAGGGACAATGGCTGCATGTACAGTAGAAAACCAATGGTCATATTTTTGTGTCCTTGGAACATAATTAGAATCTGAAAGACAATAATCACGTTCACATTAAAATCACATTTAACAACTAAGATACAAATTATTTATTATTGAATAACATCACGTTGTGCAGGTGTTTGAAAGCTGTATTTGTATAAACAACTTGTTTACCATGCCATAAACAAAGTCTAGTAAAAGAGTTAGGAGGTAAATGAGTTGATGAATAATTTATAAACTAAAATGATTTATTAATTCTCTGATGAAATACATATGCAGTATCTTTCAACACCGCTTACATTTTGCAAACACATTATTCAGAATGCACTTTTTGAGCTCTGAAATGTTTGGCTCAGGGGTGTTAAGTTGTATTACACAAGTGGCCATCTCTGTAATTGCCAAGACATTTGTCTTTATGACACCAAAATCACCTTTCTATAATAATATCTATTCACAAGCCAACACACTGCAGCCAAATAGATTTGGAGTGGTTGCCTCTGTCTGACATGCTTCCAGAAAGCTTTCTTTTATTAAATAGCAGAATGTGCTTCTTGTCTCTCAGAATTAACCATCCAAAAATAGTCATGGAATAAAATAAAGACAATATTTATGCGGGGGGGGGGGGGGGGGGGGGGGGTATCTGGTGGTATAAGAGATGACATCTAATGTATCTAATGCTGTTAGTTTAATTGCACATGGCAGTTATAAAGACTGGCATTGCTGACGTGTGCCATGGGATTCAACAGAAAATGGCTCACAAAGCAGTGTTTTTCTTTGTTGTATAATCACAAAGCTCAGCTTTTTAAATCTGGTTGTCTGTCTTTTATTTGTTTGCGCTTCATGATCAGACAAGTTGACATAATAAGTATTCATCCTTGATTTGATAGACAAAGGATCTCTGAAGTAAATAACTTGTAGTGGAATCTAACTTGACAATAGGGGGCACTCTTGAGGAGTGAGAGATATGTACGAGAGAGGGAGAAGAAAATAAATGTTTCATTCGGTATCCGAGCTGTGTGCGTGTTATGTTTACTCACCTTAGAAGATGTAAGATATAACCATCTGTTACAATACTGATAATGCAGGTCATACTGTTGCCTCAAAAAGTATTAGTACTCAAACCACACTTAATGAATAAATGTATGAATTTCCTTTCATTAGATAACAACGAACAAAGTGACATCTGAAATAAATTGATTGATTGATCGCTTGGTTGATTGATTGATTTATTGATTGACTGATTGCAATTACTTATCAGCTGGTCCCATGCAGATGTCCTAGCAGAGCACCCACAGTTAATATGATGAACAACATGCTCCACTACATTTGACAACCAGAATGTGTCCAAATATTGTCTTTATTGATTTTGGACAATGTATCTGTCCTTTCATAATTTAAAATCCATGAAGATTTTCATGGAGGAAATTTCTCACCTTTTAAACCCCAGAAAAGGTCAAAAAGTGGGAAAATGTGAAAGTTCAAATCTTAACAGAAATAGCCATCATTAAAAAAAAAAAAAAAAAGGGTGTTGGAGGCAGGGATGAAAAGCGTGAGTCTTCCAGAATAGCTTTAGTTTTCCACGGCAGAGGTGGTAGAGATGTGCACAAGACAAAAAACAGCATGTACTTTTCAGAAATTTGCCTTGTACAAATGGGTCGCATGAAAGCCTTGCTGACAAAAAGAAAAAAGAAAATCAAAACAAAAATCTTCATATCACATCTCAGCTGCAGATTGCCCACAGGCATCTGAGAGACACAACATTTTAGAGGAGGTTTTTATTGACTGACTAGAGGAAAATTACACTTTTTGGACATTGCTACCCTCTGTATCAGTACAAGTCTAGCACAGCACAGGATACTCAGAACACCATCTCTACAGTGATGCTTGAGGGGATGTTGCTCTCAGGGACTAGACAGGTCAAGATCAAATATAAATATATGAAGCTAAAACAGAATGAAAAAAAAAAAAAATGAGGGCTGGGGCTAACAGCACAGGACCTGAAACTTACAGCAAAAGCCACACGGACTGACTTAAATTTAGAAAGTTTTATATCCTGGAGATCAGCTGTTCACAAATGGTCCCCATCCATTCTAGATAGAGACTGAGAATTGTCTTGGTAGTGTGTATTCTCAGTTAAATATGTCATGTTTCCATGTTGTTCCACAACAACATGTAAAAACATTAAGATATTTTATAATCACACTTTTTTTATTGGAATTTTTATTGAAAATTAATGTTATAGTTGTTGGAAATAAGTATAAATTTATTTTGATGGTCCACTTTAGACATTTTACTAACTATAGATGCTGGTCATATAATTAGAATATCATCAAAAAGTTGATTTATTTCACTAACTCCATTCAAAAAGTGAAACTTGTATATTATATTCATTCATTATACACAGACTGATATATTTCAAATGTTTATTTATTTTAATTTTGATGATTATAACTGACTAATAAGGAAAATCCCAAATTCAGTATCTCAGAAAATTAGAATATTGTGAAAAGGTTCAATATTGAAGACACCTGGTGCCACACTCTAATCAGCTAATTAACTCAAAACACCCTCAAAGGCCTTTAAATGGTCTCTCAGTCTAGTTATGTAGGCTACATAATCATGGGGAAAACTGCTGACTTGACAGTTGTCCAAAAGATGACCATTGACACCTTGCACAAGGAGGGCAAGACACAAAAAGGTCATTGCAAAAGAGGCTGGCTGTTCACAGACCTCTGTGTCCAAGCACATTAATAGAGAGGCGAAGGGAAGGAAAAGATGTGGTAGAAAAAAGTGTACAAGCAGTAGGGATAACCGCACCCTGGAGAGGATTATGAAACAAAACCCATTCAAAAATGTGGGGGAGATTCACAAAGAGTGGACTGCAGCTGGAGTCAGTGCTTCAAGAACCACTACGCACAGACGTATGCAAGACATGGGTTTCAGCTGTCGCATTCCTTGAACTCTTGAACAACAGACAGCGTCAGAAGCGTCTCGCCTGGGCTAAAGACAAAAAGGACTGGACTGCTGCTGAGTGGTCCAAAGTTATGTTCTCTGATGAAAGTAAATTTTGCATTTCCTTTGGAAATCAGGGTCCCAGAGTCTGGAGGAAGAGAGGAGAGGCACACAATTCACGTTGCTTGAGGTCCAGTGTAAAGTTTCCACAGTCAGTGTTGGTTCGGGGTGCCATGTCATCTGCTGGTGTTGGTCCATTGTGTTTTCTGAGGTCCAAGGTCAACGCAGCTGTATGCCAGGAAGTTTTAGAGCACTTCATGCTTCCTGATGCTGACCAACTTTATGGAGATGCAGATTTCATTTTCCAACAGGACTTGGCACCTGCACACAGTGCCAAAGCTACCAGTACCTGGTTTAAGGACCATGGTATCCCTGTTCTTAATTGGCCAGCAAACCCGCCTGACCTTAACCCCATAGAAAATCTATGGGGTATTGTGAAGAGGAAGATGTGATATGCCAGACCCAACAATGCAGAAGAGCTGAAGGCCACTATCAGAGCAACCTGGGCTCTTATAACACCTGAGCAGTGCCACAGACTAATCGACTCCATGCAACTCCGCATTGCTGCAGTAATTCAGGCAAAAGGAGCCCCAACTAAGTATTGAGTGCTGTACATGCTCATACTTCTCATGTTCATACTTTTCAGTTGGCCAAGATTTCTAAAAATCCTTTCTTTGTATTGGTCTTAAGTAATATTCAAATTTTCTGAGATACTGAATTTGGGATTTTCCTTAGCTGTCAGTTATAATCATCAAAATTAAAAGAAATAAACATTTGAAATATATCAGTCTGTGTGTAATGAATGGATATAATATGCAAGTTTCACTTTTTGAATGGAATTAGTGAAATAAATCAACTTTTTGATGATATTCTAATTATATGACCAGCACCTGTATGTAACTATATGTCGACTAACTCTCATTAGAGTATTAGTAGACTGTCTGCTGCTTATCTGCTAACACTTTATTTTGATGCTCCCCAACAGATATTCTACTGACTATAGGTAACTAAATGTCAACTTATTCTACTAACCCCAACCTTAACACCTAACCCTAAACTCACAGTCTACCAATAAGTTAGTTGATATGCAGTTGCCAAGTTACTTATAGTTAGTAAAATTTCTAAATGTACCATCGAAATAAAGTGTAACTCAGTTTACATCTCACATAATAAACAACAATAAAATACATGTATTTTTAATTGATTATAAATAAATTTATAATTGATATGTGTTTGCACTGTATTTTTTTTTTTTTTTTATTCAAATAGTTGTGTCTCAATTTTGATAACAGTTAATGTGCATTAGGGTATTACATTTTTATGTAATTTACGTAAGCAATAAGAAAGTTGCATTTTTGGCTTTAATATTTGTATTGTGTGGTAACTGTTTTATAAAAGCAATAGGTATTTTTGCTTTTATAAAACAGTTACCACACAATACAAATATTAAAGCCAAAAATGCAACTTTCATGAAGTAAACTTTCACTAAAAGCCTTCCTTCCGCCGGAAAAAAATAGTCCCTAACCATGACCAGCAACAGAAGTTACATTATTACGCCATTAGATGGCAACAAAGACTGTCTTTATGAGTGTGTCAGTCAGGAACGAAGACTTTTACATTGAAAAGACTGAACTGTTGTGAACACGGAACAAGATGCAACTGACAAATGCTTTGACTAGCGCTGTCAGTCACGGGAAAACCCCTTAACTGTTAAAAGGACAAGATAATGCATTAGACATTTTTGTGTGTATGACTATTTGTACTGTTTATATACTGTACAGGAATTGGTTGTGGGTTATTAACAGGCCATTTATAATTAACTTTGATGAATCTTTGGCTTTCTATATTACCACCTGTATTATAATGGTAGTTTTCAGTACATTTCAGATTCAAGTATACAAAGCAGATTTATGCTATTCATGCAGGTTGGTATACTAACCTTTTATCAGTAAGTGAAATATACATAATATTTTATTTTAGATAATTTTTGCTGTCTTTTTACCACAGATTTAATAGGATTTTTCTTAGTGTACTCTATATAATGTCTATGGTGTATATAGGCCTATGTAGTTTCAGATTGCAATGGTATAAACTTTAAATGACATTAAAGTTTTTTGAGAGAAGGTCTTGGCATATTTTTGCACTTCGCACTCAGTTTGGTGGTCAGATGTCCATTCTTCTTACCTTTTCTCTTTCATCAAGATGGGACATTTGAGGGACGCATCATTTCTCACTGCCTAATCTTGACACCCCCAATTATTGCCTCTCCTGCCTGCTAAAGATTAGTCAAAAGCCTCAGTGTCCTGAGGCAGGCCATATTTTCACAACCCTGTCAGTTTCATAGTGCTATAACTCAGTATAAGGTCAGCCAAGAGCCATACAGTTAAAGAGAAACAGGCCTGGGGTTAATTGAAAGACTTTGTACCTGGCATCTCCCTCTCCTTCGATAGCACCAGAGTCCCAAGCGCTGAAACAGTCCGCTAGGTGTTAAAGCCATCATGCCATTTAATGGGATCCTCTTCATGTAATGTGAAAAGCTTTTACTAGGACACCCTTTCAAATGATGTGTCTGTAGCTGGAGGGGTCTCATTGCAGACATTTCCCCCAGGCTTGAGATGAGCTTGCTTTAGCCATTCTGTGACTCGGCTGTGCTTTCGAATAGCCTGGGTTTGCTAAGACAAAGCAAGGACATGGAGCAATATAAAAACTGTCAGTTTACATGACGAAGTGGTGTTGTGCGAAATGATTCTAACAGTGCGTTGTTAGAGAGGCGCATTTTGCTGCCGCCATGCTCAATAAAGCTAAATAAAAGTGCAGATAAAAGAGCCAGATAGAATGCGATTCCGCAGCCGTGCGGTGGGGGAAAGCGGCAGCTGATCCATGGCCTCTATTATAGCTGGTGTTTAGTGGCACAAATGCTCTCTCTTGTTGCTTCTTTCACCCTTGAAGACCTCAGTCCTCATGTTTGCCTGTGAAACACATGACCACTGACCCACAGACTCAAGCTTCTCCATCTTCCTACACTACGTAAGCTAGTAGTATAAAAATTGATATAAATACACACACACAAATATATTTATATATGAGAGTCTGTCTATTTTCTTTTAAATGAGAATTTTTTTATGTTTAGGTTCAGTAATTTCACTTTAATGGTAATGAAAAGGTTATTAGTCAATTATTGAAATGCATTATTTTCAAAAATGTCACTTTAGTCAATTCATTGGTATTTTTTTTTTTTTTTTTTTTCCCCATGTGTGCTTTTTTGCAAAAACCTCTTAAGTCCATCCACCTCTTTGGACAACAAGACATAGTAAAACATTTTACAGCAGCAAAAGTTTACTTGCTACTCGCGAAATCATGTCATTGCCACTGTAACGATGGACAAAACATGATAAAAACTTGCAGCTCGGCAATTGAAAGCTGGCTCATATGCACACTGTCATTCATCTTGAAATCATATGATTCGATTTGCGTCTTCCGATTGGTTCTTCTGTGGACTTAGAGGCTTTTGCTGACAAAAGCCCAAAGTATACTTCACTTTTTATGTGAGGGTCAGCGTACCAGATTTTTGTAACCACGAGTACTTTGTATGCGCAGGTCGCATATGCACATTTATTTATTTTTATTTAAAAAAAAGTGAAAGAATTTGATGTCCAGAGAGTATTCGCTCAATATCATTATCTCATTTTTGATGAAGATGGCGTTTAGCGGCCCTTGCATCTGAACTCTTCATATTTTACACACACACATATTATATAAATTTATATAATCAAACATTTCTAGCTATTTGAATATACTTTAATATTTACCATTCTTCTATCTATCTAATAATAATACTATCTAATGAGTATATATATATATAATACACTGTAACAGAGTCGTGAATATTGTTATTTATTTTTTAATTAAATTTAAAAAAAAAATGATTTCAGATATAAAAGCACATTTATCACCTATGGCTGCTTAGAATAAATGCTGCATTCTGCATATAATTGTTACATTTTGAGTTGTAATTTTGATATAATTTTTTTGAGATAATTTTGAGTTTCTTGGTTTTCATATATTTGGACTGTTATTTTTAAGTTTTTTTTTGTTTTGTTTTGTTTTGTTTTGTTTTGTTTTTTTGTTTCCCAGTGTTCACTTCCTGTGTTTAGTTCCTATTTTACTTTTGTTCCCATTTTACCCTTATTTGTTTCCTTATTCATTTCTATCACCTGTACCTTGTCTAATCTCTTGTTATAATGTGTACAGTCAAACTAAAAATTATTCAGACATTTTTTATATATTTTTACTAGTGGGTGCAGGACACTATAGTTCATTTATGTAAGTGAGGATAGCAAAATAAAGTAAACTGTGACATATTATACCCAAAAACTCTTCATACAGTGGACTACAAGTAAAATTGATAAAAATTTTGACCTGACCTGACCATGTTTTGTTTAAGTGTTATCTGACATAATTAAGATTATTTTTTCTGACATAGTTTATCTCTGAGATCTTATTTTATTGCCATTTTTTTTTTAACTATAGTGAATAAACTGTATTAATGAATTAAATATTCAAGGTGTCTGAATAAATTTTGGTTTGGCTGTATACCCCTGTGTTTTAGTCTTTGTCAGTCATTGTCTTTAAAGATTCCTGCAAAGACAACGCTGTTGCATTTTCTCTTTGGATTTCTTTTCTTTGTTTGGACTTTCTTGGTTCATGTGGATTATTCCAATAAACTATTGCTGCGGATAAATCCTTACTATAATAATACACTATAACAGGGTGAAAAATGTTGTTTCCAGTGATGTATGGTTTGTTAGGATAGGACAATATTTGAAAATCTGAGGGTGCAAAAAAATCCAAATATTGAGAAAATCGCCTTTAACGTTGTCCAAATGAAGTCCTTAGTAATGCATATCCACTCACAGAAATAAATTTTGCTGTGTGAGCGGAGCTAAAGAGTGATGAGCACGCGCAGCATTTGTGTAGCAATCGTCTGCAAGCTATCAATGGTCAGCTAAACAAATGTATTTAAACACATACAATACACCATTGCATTATCCCTGGATAACTTTTGAATCACTATAATGAATATAGCATATAGTGAATGATGAATAATGAATTTATGAATTCACTACGATCGTGTTGTGTACATTAGGCGCCTATTGCCATCAAAACATTTGAAGCAGTTTTACTCACCACCTGCGGTTCTGACTCATGACTAGGATCATTATTGCTGTGATCGCTTCATCTTTCAGTTTCAAACGATCTGTAAATCCAGCACAGAATTGGGCCTTGTTTATAAAACCATAAGCGCTGATCCTGAGGGCTCGAGCAGCCACGGAAAACACAAGGTATTCTCCATTCATTTTAACCAATAAAAAAGTGATTGCAACTATCAGTTTCTATGGTTATTTTAATAACAAATGTCGAGAGCGCATCAATGTAATGCGTGAGCACAAAACTCTCAGCTCCACTTAACGCTGGGTTCTTTGGGAAGCAAGGTTATCTTTCCCTCAAAACTAAAAACACACTTCTTTGGTGACATTGTTGATTTTGTGAAGTCCTGTGACCTGTGTAGCGCTGCCGACGACTTCCATAAAGCCAAACGCGCATTGATGGGTGTGCTCTTATGATACCCGTGCAACTTATGACTGGTTTTGTGGCCCAAGGTCACATTTATCACTTAGGACTGCTTAGAATAAATTCTGCATTCTACATTTATTATGTTATAACAGAGTGAATAATGTTTGTAATGGTTTATTTATTTATTTAAAATAATTTTATTTCTAAGGAATTTAAATATGTATTAAAGCATATTTATTACTTAGGACTTCATAGAATATATCTTTTCACATCAAGAAAAGAGTTTTGTTTTTTTTAATTGTATTTTATTTTGACCCTCTAAAGCAAAATTCATTGAACAATCAAATTAATGGAGCATTTATATTTCACATGTAATACATGTTTTCACCTGTGCTTGCCCCACAGATGCAGTTTTGTTTGGTCAGCAGATGTTCGCAGTCTTTAGGTTTTGGTTCTCACTCCACGTATGTCTTCTCAGACTAGCCATGATAAATGAAAGCCTCCCTGTGCTGGGCCAGTCGCCAGCTTACTGTGGGGAATGGATTCACCCAATGTCACCGCAATTAGCGCTAGTGCTGCAAGCATGTTTGAACGCCAGGCACAGGCGCATAGCTCCCTCTGTCTCCTGCATCCAAGAATCCAAGTATTGGCAAGAGGGCATTAGTGAGTGTGTAATGCGGAAATGAGGTTTGTGTGAATTTTACAGATTGTGCGAAAGAAAGAGAGAAAGTGTTATCCAGAGAGGACCAGAGTCAGGAACATGATTTTCTCACATAGTCTGACTTTAGACTTGAGGCATGAAGTCCAGTCCAAATTGCAGCTTATTCTGGCCAAGAACAGCCACTTGAGACAGGATGAGACAGTCTGTAAAGTGACTTGAAATATATAATATATATGAAACTATATGAAGAAAAGAACCAATTTTTTTGTTCAATATGCATGCATGTGCCTGCCGATCAGTGAACAGACTGTGGGTGGTCTGTAGGTGTGCCAGCTGAGGCTGAGACTAGAACCATACTGGCCATCACAGCCTGATCCTGACGCTCATTTGCATACGGCAAAAGCTCATCAGACAAGGTATGGGTGACCACCAGAACCCACACATAATCCCCCTCACCATACTGACCCTGCTGCTCTCATCATTAGTCACTGGCACTAGAAGCATGCTTTTCAACAAAATAAAACAACCACTGCGACACATCCATGATACCATTATTAACCCATAACTCTTTTTTTTTTTTTTTTTTAAGAAATTGAAATTTCTCAAAAGCATGTTGTAAAGTATTTGATAATTACATATCAATTTAAAAAAAAAAAAAAAAGAAGTGATTTATGGATAATCAGCAGCAGTGTAGCGATCATTTCCGCACCGAGGTTATAGCTGTGCTGCACGCACTGAATTAAAGTGACAGTGCATTGTTCGCATAAAAATAAACATGGATTGACATGAAAATGTGGTAATTTCACCATAGATACATATAATTAAACTCTACTGTTTCACAATCAACACATGGCTTTATGTCCTTTATGACCCACAGGATTTCTTGTATAAAGATTTAAATGATTTAAATTGAGAGCTGGCTGTTTTTGTCAGTTGTAAGATTTTAACATTAAGAAAACTATGTTTAAATGTTTTGCCACTTGCTTGAGCAACTTAATATATACAGAAGTTATGAACTGAATAATACAAATTTAGTGCATTTAAACATGAATACACATGCTATGTCTATGGCTGTCACAGTTATGTTCAGTTTGTTTTGGGCCTAGTCCACACGTACATGTTTTTAGAAACATGTTTTTTCTCTGTCCACATAAAAATGCAAAAACACACTATAAAGCTCTGTTAAGAGCATGACAAACTAACAGGTGGTGATATAACCCTAACCGTAAAGCCATGTTGGCCAATCAAAGCCCTACTAGCACAGTTATTAGCAATAATATTTGCCTCATGTAAACAAAGGAGATAGCGGTGCAAAATCTGACATCAAACAAAGGAGATAACAGCGTGCACTCTGACGTCACAAGACAAAATCTCTGGTTTCACCGGCTACACGATAACACTGAAACTGGAGTTTCTAAAAATCTTCACCCTGGCAGGACTTTTCAGAAAGGTTCGGTTTCAGTGACCTGATACTGCGTTTGCATGTGGACGAACGGCCAAACCACATAGAAAAGCTTCAGTTTTGAAAATACCCTTGTTCGTGTGGACAGGGCTTTAGTTTTCATGGACCTTTAGTTGTTTTTATTAGTCACAAGTGTTCCATTGTTTGAATTTCCTGCCACCCATCAGTTTCCATGGACACTAATTCATCATCACAGCTGTTCGTCTTTTAGTTAATCACCATGTGTATTTAAGTTCCTCACGTTTACTCAGTATTTGTCCGGTCTTGTTTAAGTTAGCCTCTATGTTGGATATTGTGTGTGTTTGTTTGCCTGTCTGTTTGGTTTGCCTGCTTTGTGGATTATTAAAGACCTTTGAAACTTAATCCTTATCTTTTTGCCTGTCTGCATCATGCTAACAATGGCTGTTTACACTGTCAGATTTTGGGTTGGACAACGGTATTCTGTTGCTGTGTGAATGTGACCTATGAAAGACTGTATAACTGTGTACAAAGGGAATCACAATCAATGGCAGCTCGTGGGTTTTAAAATATCCCCTGCCGATTATTATTATTATTATTATTATTATTAGCCTATTATTAGCTTAACTGCTTTACATTGTTTTTTTTTTTTTGTTTTTTTTTGCTCATTTGTTAAGAAAATTTAAAGAAAATGACATACAGCAAGATAATACAAATATAATTTCACTCACCTACTGTATCACTGGAAGCAAACTTCCATCCCTCCTTATATGTCTGTGTTAAAAGAATGCGTTTAATTTGTAGAATTTCTGAATGGTAGCTTGGTAAATTTGTTGGTGATCAGATCAGCACAGCGGTAGCAGTTCAAAACTAATATCACGTTATTCACGAAATTTACGTCTCTTCAATGATTGGTTGATATACTAAGGGAGGCTAGCCTCCCCTGCGATATATCTTTTCTCAACTCTCCTGAGCACTGAATGTAAAACACTCGATGGTGATTGGCTAATTTTTTACAAACTTAGACACAAGACGAGCTCGGCTCATGTGCCTCCCCCTCCCCTTCTCTATCCCATGCGGTTGTAATGACATCAGCAGATTCGGCACGTTTATGAAAAAACAGCGGTGCTTTCAATTTCAGTAACATATTATGGTGTTACAGTGGTGAAATTACTAACAAAAAGTACACATTCTGAGACATGAAATGAAACGAATATTTGGATTTGAAATAAAAATAATGAATAAACGTTGTGTTTGTGGTATTGACACAGGATTTCCCATCATCCTCCCTGGCACCTAACCATGCACAACTTATCTAGCTTTCATCACCAGCACCATATAGAGCACACAGTCATTGTCTGACTTTGTCTGATGCTACAGACTACTTACCTTGCTACTTATATGCTATATGTTCCTGAGTACCTTGATAGCTATTGTTGTTTCCTCAACCAAGTCCATCTCCAGTCACCCAAATCGTCTTCCAGTCATCCTTTGTCTCAACGTTGTTCCCCGTGTGTGTGTGTTCTCCAGCAATTCTGTAAGACAAAGACTCAAAATCAACAATATAAGTCAATCTCATCTGTTAACGATCTTGAGTACCATCTCTTACCTGTTTATGCATTGCGTTCCTGCCATATCTGCAAATAAACCTACCTGTTTGAGTTTTTATTGTGTCCAAGCCTGAGCGTGATGGGTATACAGCAGCGGATCAGTTGCGCGCTGCAAACGAGCCATATGTGAAAGCAAAAATGAGCCTGTGCTGCTTCTGCACCGCATAAGTACTACAATACATACTGCATACACCCTGCAAACGGACAACAAATCCTCCAACCCATACAATGGTAAAAAATTATTAAAGATTTTACAGCAAAAAGACGTGTACCACAAACTGAAGGTGGACATTTTTAGAATACTAAAAGACCTTTTACTTGCTAAAAAAAAAAAAGTATAAACTATCAATCAGATGGCAGAAGGCATGCAGGACATTGTGTAAAACAGGTTTTTTCACAAAGTTTTAAACATATTGATGATTCAGAGACCTTAGAAACCCACCTATCTATTATTATAAACTAGGTTTTATAGGGGTTTTTTATAGTGTCCGTGTCTCCTGTTTAATTAGACACCCTAGCCTGGTCTCACAGCTTCTGACAAACTTCAAAGTTTGCTGGCCTCCAAGGTCTGTGATTGCTTAAAGCATGACATGTGTGGTGGAGGGGATGATTAAGAAAAATTAGCTCCTCTCACAGTGCTGTCGGAGAGCTCAAGCTCGAATTACTGGCTTTGAATCTACATTTAGACCAAAGAGGGTCTCAAGACACTTGTTTTCTGGGAACGATCAGAAGTAATAGCTGAAGATTATACATAAGGAAGTGGACAGAATGTTTGCTGGGGAAACCAAGCATGATGATATTATTCAGAGGTTTAGAGGTTACGCTTTTGCGACAGGCGCTGATGGTTCATCTAGCTAAAATATTTAAGTAACATGCCACAAGAGACCTTGGTAAAATCACTTTAATGCACTGCCTCAGAAGCTTATGACTGTTATAAAATGGTAGAAAATATAGCTGATTACAGAAACTAATGTTCAATAAAAAAATATATATAATTTGCTTGTAATTATAATCACAAGAAACAATTCTTCTGCCAAGAAATATAAATCATTGGGACAACTGTTGGCGTGCTACCGTTTCTCGCTACATACATTTAAACTTCAGTGTGTCTATATTTGTTATTTTAAGCCGATTCAATTTTAGAGATGAAACTATGCACTTTATAAATAAATGTAGACCCTACTTTGCTTCTTAGTGCCCCTGCATATGCATAGCAATGAGTAGACTGTATTTTCCTCAGGTAACCATTTCCAGACAGGGCATGGCTTCAGTAAACATAAAAAAAGTTTCCAATGCAGGAGAAGGTTAGAGGAGGTTAGCCATTACCAAACTTTCACATTAATAATGTAGAAGTGGATAGACAATGAAGAGTGTTGGCCATTTTTATTGTTGTTTCTTGTGAGTGGCAAATTATTCCTGTTATTTTTTTCTTTTTTGCATTCTGCACTGCAAGAAGGTTCACATACCAAATGAAACCCAATCATTTATTCTGCATAAAAGGTATTGTGTGAGTTCAGCTGTACATCTGGTTCAATATAACACCAAGGACGTGCCCTCGTGTTGGAAACTAGTTGGGTGATTTAGTGTTGTGCAGTGCTGCTCCTTGAATTTTTCCAAGCCCAGACAGAATCTGCACCAGTAGAAGAATCCCTTGTCTGGTCATTTATTAAATATTTTATGTAATTTTCAGCTACAAATAAGAGTGTTTAAACCGTGGTCATATCAGTATTGGCCAAAAATGGCTAACTTTAATATTTTAGCGGTATCAGCTTGATAAAATATATCATATTGAAGCCAATATTTTATATACATTTCTAATTGGTCTAAGTTGACCATAAGTATGTAGCCTAAAGTATAATTCCCTTTATCATCAATTTTGGTTCATTGTAAACATTTTTCAAATGATTGTGGGATAAGATAATATTTTCTGCAGTTGTATCTGTTGTAAGATATCATTTAAGCATGTATAGATCTGGACTTGTAATTTTTCCACAATCGATTAAAATCTACATCGATATCAGCTTCAAAATATAAATAATTATCATTATTGCTGTTGGTCAAATTTTCCTCATTAGTGCATTCCTAAATTCATTCAACAACATTCGCATTTAGGCAAGCATTAATCATTGATTGACAATGTCAGGAAAATTGTCTGTTTGAAGATAAAATGGCTTCTCCATGAGATTGTGTGGCACGTGACGACTAATTCACTCCAGCGGTTAATTGTGTCTTTGCAATTGTCTCTGGAGACCTCAATATATTAGCTTAGCTGGAAGCTCTGTGTAGACCATAAGAGAGACTAATCACGCCACAGGAGGGGACTGCGGACTGCTTTTCTGTCCAAAAACTTTGTGCAGTCTTTTCGACAGCCACCAGTGAGGTTGTTATATTAATGAAAGCCTCTTCCGCACTAGGTATTTATCTTCCTGACAGCTGCATCCCAGTTGAGCACTTATCAAAGGTTTCGCATCGTTTTTAGAGTTTTATTTGGGTTACCTCTGAGCCCAAGTGCATTTCTCCAGTCTGGACATCCAAAGGTAGTTAGACAATTGGTGATGATCGTGCTTTGTTTCTATTTGTGACAGGTATAGTGGTGATTCTGCCCCATTTTAAGACACACTGGATATGTCGATTACATAACGGGTGAAAGTAAGTTTTTATAGCTTGCAATAATTATTGAAACCCCATAATAAGTCTTAGATGTGATCATCTACTGAACATAGATTACAGCCAAAAAGTACAGGGAAAAAAGTAAGAATAGAGACAAAGACAATAAAACCAAGTGCTTTTAACCCCTTAGCATTCCTGTACAATTTGCCTAAACTCCTAAAAAAGACATACCCAAAGTAAATTGCATGCTGTTCTTGAAACATTTGTAGTATATGCATGATTTTGGTCTCTTTTGAATGTGTACCTCGGTTGGTACAGTGGAAAGCTAACAGGTTAAAAAATGTATAAATAGAATGTTCATTTTCCTGAATGGTAAGTTAAAACAATAGTTCATCCAAAAATAAAAATGTGATCATTTTGGACTTTGAGTCATTTATTAAATCATTGAATTTAATTAATTAAGTCTTACCATTTTTGATACTTTGATGCTTTTGCTTTTTAAAGTTTATAGGTGTTGTTTGGAAGCCATACAGATTTAGAACAACATCAGTGAATGATGACACAATTTTCATTTTTGGGTGAACTATTCTTTTAATTTTAGGATTTCTTAAAATATAATGTAGGCTTAATAGTGTAACCAACGGCAGCTTAATAGAGTAAATGTGTCAGCCTAGCTTTGCTAAGAGCCTTCTGCTTATCAAAATCCTATTTTCCACAAAAGTCATTCTCAATTCACAGAGCATATGCACAAGAGAAATGATATCATAGCTCTTGCCATTGCGAACAGCAACTGCAGATGCTCTCTAGACCTATTTCCCAGTATATTTTACTTTCACCATAAAGTCTGGTCTGGTGTCTAGCCAAGGCCAAACAAGTTAGACAAGAAAAGACTGTCTAGCTGATAGGCAACATAACTAGCCATAGTTTATTTTGTTTTCATGTGCCCTTTAGTGGCATGATTATCTGAATATATATATTCTGTTAGATATATAGTTTGCCTGTGAGAGCTTGTCTCTGAGCTATGGCTACGTTCACACTGCTGTGAGTCTTAATGCTCAATTCTGATTTTTGCTCAGATCTGATTTTTTGTATAGCTTTTCACATTGTTGTTTTAAATGTGGCCAATATCAGATTTCCAGTGCAGATCATGGTTCTGAACTGACCTGCATGTGCAAAAGAATGATCAGTGGTGGATGTACTTGAAAGCCATACTTGAGTAAAAGTAGATATCTTACCAGAAAACAACTTTGGTAGAAGTTAAAGTCACTGTTTAGAATATTACTTGAGTAAAAGTTTAAAATATGTGATATTTTTTGGACTTAAGTATGAAAAGTACTTTTTTGATATTAAACGTACTTAAGTATTGAAAGTAAAAGTAAATGCAAAATACTCAAGGAGCAACAAAAATATTAAAAATTGTTCTATACACAGTTTGAGCAGCAAGATTGTGTTCAGTTTTAACTTTCTTACATCTTGTTTTCTTTGAATTAAAAAAATATATATAAAAAATACTAATACATTAATTATACATTGATCATTCATGTTAATTCATAGTGCATTATAACTAATGTAAGGGAGAGACAACTTTAAAATGTTAAAATGTTGAAAACAATGAACAATACTTTTATCAACCTTAATGTTTAATGTTACAAATGGACTCTTATTGTAAAGTTTTCCATTTCATAAATCCAAACAGTCATGCTTAAAAATTGCCATCTTTACACACAAAGGCATAGCATAGGTCTATTATATGTATACTTTCACACATTATTTGCCTCTATTTTAGAAAACTTGATGATTATCTAATCAAAATGTGTTACAGTGCCGATAAAAAAAAAAGAAGAAAAAACTGAAATTGAATACATTTCTGATTTGTTTTGTTTCTGTCGCTGCATAATGAGGATACAATTTAAATATGCAACTTCACTGGATAACGAATGCATAACAGCGTACAAATGGATATTTATCATCCTCTCAGCCTTGACGGCAAACATACTACTGTTCTCCACTAATGCAGCATCTAGTCAACAAACTAATTACTTTATAATGATATGAAAATGCACTGTAGTGTACACTGTATAACATACCGTTTTGTTGTCTATATTTTAAATCCGTTTTTGAAGTGTCTCACTCTGTGCAGTGCTCAGCCTCACGTCACGTGTCAAAACAAATTTCGCCACTAAATTTTGCACATGCTTGCTTGCAGTCTGTGTTCTTCCGACTTTATTTTGTAGTAAGTAACGAAAATGCTTTGGGAAAATGTATCGGAGTAAAAGTATACATTTTATTTAGGAATTAGTGGAGTAAAAGTAAAAGTTGACAGAAATATAAAAAGTATAATAAACATAAAGTACAGATTCTCCCAAAAAATACTCAAGTACTGTAACGAAGTATTATTACTTTGTTACATTACACCACTGAGAATGATACAAATGGGGTTACCAGGTTTTTACCACAAAATCCACTAGCGTTCCGTGGGGTATCCCAGTAAAAATTGTGTTCCGGGGGTTAAATATCACATAAGTGCGGTCGCTTCAACCCACGGAGCTGCAAAACAACCTTCGGTAAAAAGTAACCAAATTCTGCGGGGAAATCGTGGACTTGGCAACACACACAGCGCGCTGTCATATGGAAGTAAACACAGAGGGCATTAAAGTAAGCGATTGTGCGTTTATTTAATGTGATCTACCGCGGAAGCCAGCGAAATTATGTGCAGGCAATATGAAAAATAAAGACGATGTGACAAAAGAGAGATGAGTTTTGAAACTTTTATGATACGATGTTTTGCTTGTATTATAGAGCGGTCTCCGTAATACGAGTTCTGAGTGACACATCATCACTGCCCTTCTACTGACTACCTTTCGCAACTCTCTTGATAACGTTGGATATGCAAAATCTTTGAATAGAATCCCATGAGCGCAGAATCGTGACGAATGTTGATCTCGAGTGACATAAAATGAATTCTAATATGACTGTTCACACTGCTGTCTGATTACAGGATTAGTACCACATATGGAAGTGGCACAAATCAGAATTGAAAAGATCAGATTTCATGTGGTTTGTATGGTTCACACTGTCAAGGGGAAAGCAGATGAGTGGCATGGGGGCAAAAAAAAAAAAAAAATAAATAAATACAATAATCAGATTTAAACCACATTTGCCTGCAGTGTGAATGTAACCCATGTGTCCTCATCATTGCTTTTTATGATTAAATGAACATGGTCCTCAGGAAATGAACATTTTGCTGGTTCATTTTATCAGTCCTTTTGCTTCAGTTCTCTTTGTATCTTCGCCCCATTCCTTTCCGTTCCCTCTGGGAAATTGATCTAAAATGTGAATTACCAAATAAGAATCACCAGTTCTCCAAATGGCAATTTAAGTACGAGATTTGTAGAGGTAAATTGCCTTCAAAAGACCATTTTGAGCAGTATAAATCAATAGGACAAAGAAAGTGAGCAAATCTCCCTATCAATCACATCATATATAGAAATAATGAATCAACATTTCACCTAGTCTCGGCCTCAGATGCCACTCTCACAGAACACCCACAGTCTGTCCACAGGATGATTTAATGTGGCAAATTGTAAAGTTCTAATCTTACTGGATAACAATCTAATCTGATTTACATGGTTTTATTATTTTAAAAACAAAAATCCACATTGGTTTATTAATCTATTTTAGTTGAACCCACCCCTAAACATCACACAAAAGTGGCCACTTTACATGGTTCTTGACCAGAATAAGATGTTGATCAAACCTTATGCCATTTAGTCAAAGGTCTGGCAGCACAAGACTGTAATTTATTAGTTTGTTAGTCTTGGGATTTGTTTCTCTAAAACTTCAGTTTTGCTGCAAGCAGGTTGTCATGCAGCTAAACATAATATGACAACTTAACACAATTGCTTCTCTTTTACACTTTCACTTTGTCTTCATCACTCTCTCTAAGCATGCTTATTATGAGAGGTCAAAAACCGCAAGGTAAACGATACAATACAAAACAAACAATCAAGAATAAGAAACTCAATTAACATGCAATTATGCAAAATTCTTTGTAAGGCTGCTCTATTAGACTCATTAGATTAGCTTTGGCCCCTATGGAGAAAGTACAGAAAATTATAGAGTAAAAAAAAATAGATTTTGACACAGAACTAAAAAGAATAAATGACTGCTGTGGAGTTAAGCAATTTGTATTTGGTTGCAATTGGGGACTGTGAGTTTGCGTGTGCTTCTGTGAAATGTATTAGCCTGCCTCACATCACAAACTACTTCAGAATATCATTAAAGGACAGATATGAGTGCATTTCTTTCAAGCTTGTCATTTAATCTGCAGCATTTCACTGGAACAAAGGTGGAACAAGAGGGATTTTTGGTGAAGAATTACACAAGACTTTCCTTTAATGTCATGGTCTTAGTAAATGCTGGACAGAAAGCCGGTTTATATACTGATCATATCTAAATAGCAGAGTCCCAGGTCTGTAGTCTTTGAACTTTGGCAAGTAGACAAGGCATTAGTTTCAGATCTCTAGATGCCTTAGATACATTTAAGTTGTTTAAACAATTCTTTATATATATGTAGTTTTATTAATTTGATTATTTTTTGGTTTTCCTGTCATCCAGTTTGATTTAGCTTTACTTAAAGCCCAAGTATTTCTTTTTTTTTTTTTCATGTTTATTATGCATATGTCCGACTAATTGCAGACTGAGAGAATGTAACCAAAAACCATCATTATTTTCACAAAAACATCATTAAAGAAAGAAGTTAATTACTTCAAAATGTCAAAAAAAAAAAAAAAAAAAAAATGTTTGAGGAAGAGTTATTAATCTGGCATTAATCAGGTATATTAAATTTTTTATTGTCTCAATTTAATTACCACACCAAGTGAAAATGGTCCACAAGTTCTTGTTTTGAAAATCTTAATGTCACAAGAAAGGAATAAATTAAACCAAAGGCACTAATTAATTTCAAATTCTTCAGAGGGAAATAGATTAATTTCTGTAACATTTGTCATTTGCTTAAAACATTCATCCTAGACAAAATTAGAAAATAGGGGACGACTGAACCGGGGGCCAGTGCTGATTGATGATGTGGTCAGGTGCAGTCATAAATGCACCAATGTCAAAGCTCTCTCTGAGTCGGTCTGAACGGGTGACTGCTCGCTTGAAAGATATGCTGCATGTGACGGTGGAGACATTCACACTGTGGTCTTGAAGAATGAGAGACCAGGGACACTACAGTCCCCCTGTGTGCTTCGAATGAGCCTTTGTCTCTCTCTCTCTCTTACTCTGTGGACTCCTAATGACTCTTTTCCGCTGATCTGTGAAGGAAAAAAGAAAATGGCCCCATTTAGAGAGAGAAACGGCCAACCTGTTATTTCTTGTCCATTGTCCCGGCTTTAATTGAGAAAATCAATTTGTCATGACACTTTGCCAATAATGTAATTCCCCCTTTCTCCCAGCTTTCCTCATCTGCTATGTACAGCAGCTGGAGGAGATCTGAAGAGGGTGAATACAGTGGCGTAGTTTTTGGTTTGTTTGTCTTGCATTTGTCGCCCTCCTGTTACTGTCATCATGCATCATCATGATGTAACCATAATCAGGAAAATATAATTGTGATATATGTATATGGGAAACTAATGCTTATATTTTTTCAATATACTGCAATATATGCAAGGAGTATGTATGGTTATAAATTGATACAATGAAGACAAAACTATGAAGACAAAAGCTGCACTACATTTGTACGTGTAACATCTGCATCTGCCATGCATTCCTCCAACCACCAGAGGGAGCTATCTCCTGAGTACTGACTACTGCCGGTTCTTCTTGCATTACTTCCTGTTCCTATCTGTTATAAGCCATGTTGTTTGTTCATCATATTGTGAAGTATTGCCAGTTTATGCTGACTTCATTGAGTGTTTTTATTACCTTGTTTGTCGGGTGTGTATTTCTCTGCCTGACTTTGATCAATTTGCTGTTTGGACTGCTGCTACTGTTTTTGACCATGTGTTTGCATTATTGTTTGCATAGTTACACATTTTATATATGAAAATATGATGGTAAATAATACAATAGCAGAAGTTATGTCCAATAACATTTGTACTCTTTTAAACTAAAGTTGCAGGTACATTTATCTCTTAAAGGGGGACTATAGTGATATTTCAAATCAGTTGTTCTAACCAATCTAACCAATCAGCATTAGGGAGCGAATGACGGTCGAGGAGAGAGAACGAGCAAGAGGGAGATTTGAAAATAATAATAATAAAAATAAATAAATAAACAAAAACTCAAAAGAATATCACTGGAATGAAGGTTTATGACTGGGCAAGTGCTTTAAGACCCGGTTTATATTTGAAAAGCTTTCCAGCGCTGGAGAGAGCTAAATGGGAAGGCCTGAAACAGATGCAGAGACTGTTTTGATCCCGCTCATGTGAGTAACATTGGGTTCTGATTGTCTTGAGCTGCTGTGCTGTTTGAGACTAACAACGAACACTTTGTATTGACTCTTGTGTACTGTATGTTCATTTTTTTGTGCTTCCTTGTCGTTCATTCATCAACTGCGCTTTATTTTTCGTGAAGTATTTTGTTGCACATCAGCTGTGATAAACAGACATCCACTCTCGCGTTGCGATAGTGAGAGTTCTGCACTTAAGCTACTGCACACTGACAACCGCTAGAGAATGAGGTGTTTAGCGTCATTGATAGTGCATTCGCCTCACATACCTGCAGCGATCGGGCCGGTGATCGAGACTGTCTCAGAGTAGGGTGGATTGGAGTGTGAGTTTTGAAAGCGGAGCAATGAAGAGAGGAGTGGGTTTGTTTGGGTTGACTTCAAATATCAACAATGTCCAACAGCATAGTTCAAATACTACTTACAGCACCTTTAACTCAATGTAGGTGTTTATTGTTGTTGGGTATGTTTACATGACGATGTAGGCTACTAAAAGTGGAAAAGTTTTTCCTTTGCGTACAAAAGACAACATTGTCAAAACGATCCCCGTTCACGCAGATCTGCGAAAACAACTAAAAACGCTGTATTTTGCATGCTAGGCGAGTAGTTGGCAATGTCACTTTGTAAAGAAAAATTATGTGCCTATAGACTGAACACGTAATACGCATACGCATGACATCACCATTTTCACAAATTCACGTTTTTGTAGTTTACACAGAGACAATAACGATATTGTTTTCAAAAACTGGCACTTTGAAACCCTTTTTCAAAAGTTTATGGTTTCAGGCCCCCAAAACACCATTCTCATGTAAATGAACAGCCAAAACTTTCTTATTCACACTAGCGCTGAATGGTTTAAAATTTATAACATTTACACTTCTAAATGACAAAAATTGAAAAACATTTAAACACAGAATAGGATCAATAAAGAGAAAAAAAGAGACCAAAATAACATGTGGGTGGTACCTCATCGCATTGTCGAGGCCCCCAAATGGCGCTTTTCCACTGCATGATACAGTTCGGTACGGCTCACTTTTTGCCACTTTTCCGCTGCATAGGACAGCTCAGTATGGAAAAATAGTACCACCTCGGTGGAGGTTCCAAGTGTGCTGAACTGATAATAATTGTGATGTGTAAACACTGCAGATCACTGATTGGTCAGAGAGAATCGTCACTGCAGCGCCATTGGATTTGAAACACGAGTCACAAAACCTGCTAGATTTAAATAGTCAGTAACAGCCGCCGCAGTATCATTTGTTTGTGAAACGCCTTCCTTTAAACGACCATTGCACGCAACTTGAAAAAAGAAATGGCTGTATCGTGGTCAGCAGACGAAGTGTAGATCCACGGCAGTAAAGGTGGCGCAACTATATGAGCAGTCTATAATCCCTCACACTTTAATGCGGTACTAAACTGCAGTGGAAAAGCAAACCGGAAGTAAAGCAAGCTGAGCCATGTCATACTGAGCCAAGCCAAGCAGATCTGAGTAGTGCCATGCAGTGGAAAAGCGCCAAAAGTTTTCCCTATACCACTAGATGTAACGTCTCACTCAGAGGCACGAAATCCCCCAATATATCTTCACATCCCCCACCTCAGTCTCAGCAGGACATCAGGAGGGGTACACAGGGGAATTTGGGTGGTGTGCTTTATCTGCCCCTGGCCGACATCATGCTTTATACGAGCTCGCCAGCTGACACGTGTCAGAAGCTACCGGGGGGAAATTTATTAGCAGCCTTATCTCCTTAAGCACGGTGAACTGACAAAAATTTGCCTCGATCTAATCAATCACACGCGTCCTCCATAAGAGGACACTGGGCCCAAATCCACCGAGAGACCACGTGCGTATTACTCACAGCCTCAGTCGGGGTGACATGGTGAGAGAGAGAGAGAGGAATAGTGGGAGGAACAATTGGAGGAGAGATCCCGAACTTAGAGAGGCAAGAAGAGCCAGTTGAATCAAAATGGCTTGTCAAAGTTGAAACTGCAATCAAACAACTATTGTGCATGACGGGGGTACAGATGGCCCTTAGACGCACAGGACTAATCTGAGTCTATTCAAAGGCCACTCAAGGCAACTGCTAAATTAATGTGCTCACTGCAAGCAAGAAATGCGTACTGACACTGATACAGGCGTATTAGCCTGTGGTGATTGGCTGTTTTTCTTTTTCTTTTCTTTTTTCTTTTTGAGGAAATTGAGTGTTGTGTGTTTTTCGTGTTCTGTTGACTATCAACACTGTGCAAACAGCAGTCATTAACATAGACTGCAAACGTAACCATGTGGAGATACAATTATTAATTGATGTGATTACAGACACTGTTAAGGATCGTAAAGAGAGGCTTCATTTGCTGCAGTAAAGAGGCTAAACTATGGATTATGTTTTCAGATACAGTAATCAGTGGATCCACAAATACTTGACCACATACATACGTCATGACCGTAGGTTCAATTAAGAACAGTCTGTATTACCCATGATAGTGAATACAGTATAATTGGTTTTCATGGGCTAAGCAATGTAAATAATGAATGTATAATCACTGCTCCAGCTCCTTTCTACACCTCATTGTTTTCATAAACTTCCATTAAGCTACTGAAATTGCATGTGTATAAATGATAAAGGAATATTTCTTTGAATATTTCTATCAAGATTTTTAAATATTTTTGAAAGAAGTCTCATGCTCACCAAGGCTGTATTTAATTGATCAAAACTACAGTAAAAAACTTTTTAAAACATTATTATCAATGTTGAAACGAGTTTTTGCAGCTTAATATTTCTATAAACTGTGATACTTTTTTCAGGATTCTTTTATGAATATAAAGTTCAATAAACAGCATTTGTTTGAAATAGAAATCTTTTGTAACATTTTAAATGTCAATTATACTTGCTGAATAAAAGTATTAATTTATTCTCCAAACTTTTAAATGGTAGTGTTTATGCATTGATAATCATAATCATCTTTCCACTGTTTTTTTTTTTTTATATAAATACTATGTGTGTGTGTGTGTGTGTGTGTGTGTATACATATATATGTGTATATATATATATATATAAAATATCCCATGCTGATGACCGCTTCATTGTGAACAGTGCGGAACTGGATGATGAATGCCACTCAACTCCAGGCACGCTTAAGGGAGATGAGAGGCACCTGAGTGTCACGTCAGACCATTTGAAACCACTTACATCAGCATGGTCTGCGTGCTAGACGACCTGCAAGGGTACCTGACCACATCACCTGGCACAGGCGCCATGGTCTTGCAGTAATATTGTGAAATATTATTACAATTTAAAATAACTGTTTTCTGTTTTGAATATATTGTATAAAGTAATTTATTCTTGTGATGGCAAAGCTGAGTTTTCAGCATCATTACTCCAGTCTTCAGTGTCACATGATCAGAAATCAGAAATGATTCAGAAATCATTCTAATATGCTGATTTGCTGCTCAAAGAACATTTATGATTATTATCAATGTTGAAAACAGTTGTGTACTTTTTTTTTCAGGATTCCTTGATGAATAGAAAATCAAAAGAACAGCATTTATCTGAAATACAAAGCTTTTTTTAACATTATACACTACTGTTCAAAAGTTTGGGGTCAGTAAGAATTTTTATTTATTTGAAAAGAAATGAAAGAAATTAATACTTTTATTCAGCAAGGATGCATTCAATTGATCAAAAGTGACAGTAAAGACATTTATAATGTTACAAAAGATTATATTTCAAATAAATGATGTTCTTTTGAACTTTCTATTCATCAAAGAATCCTGAAAAAATATATATTGTACACAAATATTTTGTACAATTGTACACAATAAATGTTTCTTGAGCAGAAGATCAGCATATTAGAATGATTTCTGAAGGACCATGTGACACTGAAGACTGGAGTAATGATGCTGAAATTTCAGCTTTGCATCACAGGAATAAATTACTTTATAAAATATATTCAGACAGAAAACAGTTATTTTACATTATAATAATATTTCACAATATTACTGTTTTTACTGTATTTTCAATTAAATAAATGCAGTCTTGGTGAGCAGACGAAACATGCAAATGAGCCGGCATTCAAACAGAGAAACTTCTTCCTGCTCAAATCACACCTTTACATTAGTCGAGCTATCCTCGGGAGGTGTGACCTCTGTAGAAGTTAAAGGCCACTATCTCAAAGATCTTGTGAGTTGGGAAAAAAGTTAGAGAGAAGTGGAGCTATTTGGTCAGACCGTGACACCAGTGGACTGCATTTTGCCCCGGAGACAGGGCCTCAACTGCAACAACAGAACAAGCCTAAAAACTTCAATCCTCATTTATTGTAGCCTTTTTTGTACCCCTTTAGATTCCATGGAGTTTTGAACTATTCTTTCAAGCTCAGAGAATTAAACTTAACAAAGATACCTCTAAAAAACAGCCCGGTCCCATGCTGTCTGCATTTCTCAGACTTTCTGTCACGGTGTGACCATTCTTAAGGACACAGTGCCCTATTTTTCATCACCTCCTTGACTATTGCAATTGTCCTTTGACATTGTCTTTCAACCTGCACCAAATTTATTTGTCTTTTGTCTTGAAAAGTAGTACGATAGCATGCAAAGCAGCTTGTAGTTAGAGGAGAGATAGATGTTCCATTTCCATCAGTATGTTGTGATTGGTCAACCACTTTGAGCATGCTTCAGAAATGTCCCACCCCTTACCATAACCACATTAGATCCAGGCTGGAAAAAAACAGAATCTTTTGGACATGGCGACAACACACTACTAACGCAACTCAACCAGGCCTCGCCCCCTATAGGAAGAGAATTATTCTAAACAAGGAATATTGTGACATACTCAAGACTTCAATTGAGGTGTTTCAGGGAGTTTGGAAACAGTACTTACTGATATAGAGAATAACTTTGTGACTTTGCAGACCTTTTTTATACTCAAACAGAAAAGTGTAAAACATAATAGCATAATAGGTCCTCTATAAAGAAAAGTGGAGAGCAGAACAAAGAGAGAACTGTCAAAAGAACTGGAGTGACATTTCATGATGGAGAATGGATGCTATGAGGAACAGCCTCTCATCACAGCTCTTGACATTGTGCTACTGGCCATGAACACCCTGTACCCTGTGGCTGGGTAATCTGATGGACCATAGTTAGCAGCTTGTGTTGGCACACACCTGGTGTCCCTTTTTGTGCATCGTCACTGCTGTCATGTCGTTCCGAAGGCTGAACCTCATTTCCTGTGAAGTACATGCACAGTATGTTTGAAGCTCATGGCATTTAGCTGGCCTCTGAACTGACAGGTCTCTGGGTCTGTGCCTCTGAAACCTCATTCATAGACTTGCATCAGCCACGAGAACACCTGACACTATATAACAAGTAATCTGTGTGCTCCAGCAGTAAAAATGTCACACCATTTATATATTATTATGTATGTGCACGTATGTCGCATTTTAAAAGGCTAAAGGCTTTGGTCTGTGTGTTCAATTTCATCTGTCAATTTCTTGAATCTTTATTCATCAATGTTAAAATACTCTCTCTATACACACACACACACACACACACACACACACATATATATATATATATATATATATATATATATATATACAAATAATAGACATACATGCTATGCACACATAGATAGGTGTTAATGTATATAGTGGGAGTGCTACTTGCATTTTTTTAATATGTCAGAGTTAAAAAGTAAAAAGAAACATGTAAAAGCGGAAATGTCCAGTTGTTACCTTAAGAAGATATTTCTGGCTTGACCTTTACAATTTATTTGGTGTAAACTAATTTAGTCAGGTTGATTCAGTCATATGAAAGGGTATTTTAGATTTTATTAAAACTAGTTTATTTAGATACTATACCATATATTTTAGGTTATATATACTGATCAGGCATAACACTGACAGGTGAAGTGAATAACACTGATTATCTCTTCATCATAGCACCTGTTAGTGGGTGGGATAAATTAGGCAGCAAGTGAACATTTTGTCCTCAAAGTTGATGTGTTAGAAGCAGGAAAAATGGGCAAGCGTAAGGATTTGACAAGTCCGAGTTTAACAAGGGCCAAATTGTGATGGCTAGACGACAGGGTCATGGGTGGCCAAGGCTCATTGATTCACATGGGGAGCGAAGGCCGGCCCGTGTGGTCTAAGCCAACAAACAAGCTACTGTAGCTCAAATTGCTCAAGAAGTTCATGCTGAATCTGATAGAAAGGTGTCACAATACACAGTGCATGGCAGTTTGTTGCATATGGGGTTGCATAGCCGCAGACCAGTCAGAGTGCCCATGCTGACCCCTGTCCACCGCCAAAAGTGCCAACAGTGGGCATGTTAGCATCAGAACTGGACCACAGGGCAATGGAAGAAGGTGACCTGGTCTGATGAATCTGGTTTTCTTTTACGTCACGTGAATGGCCAGGTGCATGTGTGTCACTTACCTGGGGAACACATGGCACCAGGATGCACTATGGGAAGAAGGCAAGCCAACGGAGGCAGTCCGATACTTTGGGCAATGTTCTGCTGGGAAACCTTGGGTCCTGCCATCCATGTGAATGTTACTTTGACACATACCACCTACCTAATATTATTGTTGCAGACCATGTACACCCTTTCATGGAAACGGTATTCCCTGGTGGCTGTGGCCTCTTTCAGCGGGATAATGCTCTTTGTCTTCTCTCTTTTCCTGTTTTTACTTTCGCTTCTGTATATATGTGTATTCTTTGTGTATATTTAGCCATATAGCTTATGTATTCGTAGTTTCATATATTAAATCCATTATATGCACGATTGTTTCTGTTGCTCATTGAGCAAATCAAGTCACTTTTACGTTTCCGATTTTGCAAACTGCTTTACACTTTAATGCTAGAATAGGAAGTTATTTCTCGTGGCCAGAGGAATAATCTGCTTTTGTAATAGTCGATAAGGCAAACTGATAGTTTGCTGGACAAACTAGACCAGTCTTTCTAAATGAACTATTAAACTAGAACTAATCCTGAACCATATATGTAATTAATGATAATCCGTTGTAATTAATTCACAATATATGTGCATAATTCCCTTTTTGGTCGATTTATATTATAATTGATCATAACGTGTTATGATTTAATTATATATATATATATTTCACCCATAATTTGAGCTAATTAATTAATTTGTTGTAATTCGTTATACAGCGTTGCAGTGGGAAGAAAGTAGTTGGAATCCGTTTCACAACCTTGAACACGAAGTACTTGTGAACGTTGAACTCCTGGAGCACAGAGAAGGTCCTTTTCCTGGAACATGCAGAAGAAGACTTGAAGGTTTTGATGTCTCTGCAGACGATCCTTATTCTCTGGAACACGCAGGCGGAAGGATCTTTAGATTCTGAAATCGGTGCAGATCCGGGCAGTCTGGAACACGCAGATCATGAGAGGATTTTGAAGTTAGTACAGAAGATATTTTGAAGATGGGGGGCTAAGCTTGTAGTCGTTGTCTCTGATGCAGTTTTCAAACTCCCCAAATTCACTTCTTGCAGAACTTCCTTGTTTCTCTCTTTAGAGCTTCAGGGTCTTGAGAGAGCAACTTCACAACTCTGTAGAGTTGGACTTAGCTTAGCACAACTTGGGACCCGGAACCTTAAACTGGGACTGGAACAGGAACAGGAACTGGAGCCTGGAACCAGAATGGGAAACTGCAGCAACCCGACAAACTGGAACAATTCTCTGTCTCAGAAACAAGTCTTTTAACCTGTCCCGAGAAGGAAGGAATTGCAAATTTGCATAGCTTAAAGTTCATGTTTAGAACAATGTCCTTAAGGTTTTTCCTATGCATAATTCACTTTCCAAACCAATTTCAGATTAACCTAGGCATCGTGCTGGAAACATAAAGACCAAACATCATTGAGTTATATTAAACTTCTGCCTATGCATTAATATATACCTTAATAGGCAAGTTTGTATATTTTACATGTAGACAAACAACACTCATTAAGTATATAGAGTTCTGATAATAGAAATGGAGAAGATTTGCTCCATTTTGTCCACTGTGTGTCTATTTTGTGTCCTTTGTGACTTCGAGCCACATGGCAAACTTGTTTGGTGAGTGCAGTTCAGTTCACACCTCAGGTCTTAGGACTGAGGGACTGGGGTGAACAATGGGACAAATTGTGATAGGATTAGCCTGCTTAATGACATGCTAATGTCATCATTCTTCCTTTGCACAAATGGTCAGGGTGATTGTCTTGATAGGCTTATCTGCTAGCCTATCTATTTCCTTGTTTGCTTCTCTTGGAGGTGTGAGTTTTGGAGTCCTATGCTTTTCATTATGGCAAATGAGGTGATGAGGGGAGTCTTCCCTCATGTCTGCCTGCTGATCACTACACATTTGGTTCAGCTGTTCCTGTTTAGTTCCCTCTGTTAACCTGTGTATATATACACAGGTTAACTTGTTTGCTTATGGTTCTGTCATCAATGTTTCATTGGGAGTGTTCCTTTGAATTAAAGACTATTCGTACCTATTCTCCTGCGTTGTGTGCTTACATACAACATTCCCCGACAGAACACGGAACCATAAAAATAAAAGAAGAAAAAACACTGAGTTTGTCCTAGAACCAGAATCAAAGCTCCAGAGTCTACGTGCACTGCTCAGTCCATCTCAGAGCCAGGAGCGCACCTCTGCCTAATCGGTCTGGGGTCCACCGGTCCATTTGCCTTCCAGAGTCCCCACCCTCGAGTCTTTGTCTTTTCCGCCGGTCCTGTCAATCTGGAAGCTCCGGTTCCGTCCGGAAATCATCCTCCTCCAATATTCCCGCCCACCTTCCTTCATATCTTCACTAATCATGGGTTCATGTTGAAGTAAGTATTAATTTGGGTATTAGTACATGATTATTCATGTACCTTTATTGTAAAGTGTTACCGTACTTCCTGTTTTGTTTGCTCATTGTTCCGCATCATTGATGATTCATTGTGAGTGTTCCTTTGAATTAAAGACTTTTCGTACCTATTCTCCTGCATCATGTGCTTACATACAACATTCCCTGACAGTAACTTATTTTACTTCAAATAGCATAATAGCAATACACACTGTAATACCATATTACTTTTCTGTAAGATAAGAACATATTTATAGGTTGAATTTCAGACAGTCTTATTTTTGGATTTTTCTTGCATGACTTTGTTATTTGGAGAGGATTTAATGGTGCTCCAAGTTGATGAAAAGGCCTGTCAACATTTTATCATTCCAATGATCGTGGCTCTATCTGTTCATTACCAGAACCTTGAGGAAGAATGCTGACAGGCCCAAACAGCCTCCAGTCCAGATGCTCCGCCTCAGCTCCATCAATCTTTTTCCTGTACTCGCCTACAGACTCTTTCTCACAGACACACACATTCACTCATCCCAGCTCTCTTACACACATACCCCAAAACCACCAGAATCATAGATAAATAAACATATAGCATACAATATGTATGTGTAGGCTGTATACAGTAAATACTCAGCTAATCTTTTTTTATTAGGGCTGTACATTTATTAATAATAATAATAATAAAAAATACTTCAATTTGAAAAAATTCAAATAAATGTTTAAATCTGATTTCAGTGACTGTCCACCTCAGGTAGGAGCTCGCTTGTCACCAGACAAGGAATTCAAATAAATTTACTATACCAAGAAGACAAACTGAGATATATGGAAGAATGATTGTGGATTTCAGTCTGAATGTGTACAGTACTTTCAGAAACATCTTTGTGATGCTATACTATGACACGTACCCGGTGATATTATCTGGGGTCAATCTTAGACCCTCGCCCAGGCAACCTGACCAGGGTTGATCAGACCCCAGCCTGTGCCCCAGCAGCAACTCACAATGTGCCCTCTTTAACCAGAGCCACCTGGACTCTTTCTCAGCTGCGTCTGTGGTGGTGTGAATGGCTCTCCTTCATCTCTCTACTGTGATTCTGAGTGCTGTGTATGCCCTGCAAAGCCCCGACACCCGACTTTCACGGGCCAACACTTGGCTCTCCAACTTTTCCTTTGGCAGTTGTTCCTTAATTCCTCATACTTTGCTCTTTTCCATTTAAAGGCCTCCTCCATCCGTTCTTCCCATGATGAGCTCAAGCATCAGAATGTTCTTTAATGAGTCAGACCACAGGACAATATCAGGCCACAGTGTAGTCTCTGTGATGTGGGGAGGAAACCTCAGCTGCTTCCCAAGGTCTGCTTCCATCCTCCACTCCTGTGCAGTAAAGAGCAGCCCAGTTGCCATCTGGTGTTCTCTATTGTGTCTTTCTCCCTCTTTAACAAAGTGAATGGCATTCCTGTTTGGCCCTGTTCTCCTGCAGATGTTAAGGGTACTGCTGATAGTTTCCACTATTGTCCTGAGATCCTGGTCATCCCACCACCGATAGCAGCCATTGGCAAGAGCTCTGCTGAAGCAACTCATGTATGTTCAAGTGTGTCAGTTCTCTCGTAGTGGAGGCAGGCAGGTCGTTCTGAAGACCCCAGCAGTGCAAGTTGGATGGACTAGGAAGGATGTCATAAGCTATGTTTCCATCCACCTATTTTTATGCGCATTTTGGGATATCCCATAAAAAAAGCTGGATGTAAACGCCAAGATGCGCATAAATTCTAAAAATGTGCATAAAAAATGTATGCGCTTAAATGAGTAGGATACATTTTTTTTTATGCGACACGAAAACATGCATAAAAACTACGATGAATTCCTTGATGCGCATCAAAAAAGACATGTGACTTTGCAATGTGACAGCATAACTGGACCAACCAGTGGACAGATCTCGTTGTACAGCATCTGAAATGCTGTTTTTAGTCATTCTGTAATGCCTGAGCAAAGTCTGTCGTTAAAGTGGCTCGGTTTAATTCCCTCCCAGAAGTGCCTCACACGATTGCGTTCACAAATACCAGGCATTTGAATGCAAGATAACATGACAGCGTTTATTGTGTTTCTCTGCACGCTCTGAGGCACAAATAATTTATTATATATGAAAATTATTATATACAATGGCTTCTATTGCAGAAACGTCCCTTTTTCTTAGTGATATTTAGCACCAGTGTATCAGGAAGTAACGTTTTTGTTCTCTTTGACTCGCTAGATGGAATGCTTTATTTGCAAATGTTTTATGCGATATTCAAAATTTGCGCATAAGTTAAATACACAACTTTAGATGGAAAAATAGCTATAGACAGCCATGATAAGGAACTTGATACTGTGTGGATCCATCATATATAACTTTAATAAAATATATTCAATATGGAATATAAGACTATGCCCCCTGTGATTGGCACATGCATATTTGACAGATGCAGTTTGATGAACTTGATTGCAAAACGTTCCATTATGTAAATAATAATAATAATAATATAAAGCCACTTTTTGTAATGTACTGTATTTTAAATGCTTTTGTCTGCCACAATATTGTAATGTATTTTAATTTTATTTATTTATTTATTTATAATCATTTAATTTATCCACCATTTGATTTATGTCCATTGTGGTGATTCCTGCCATTTCATTTGATTTTTTCATTGGCACTTCTGTCTAAGTGTCCCATGTGCTCTGTTTGCCAAACAATGTTTGACTTCATCAAAAGCACAGGCTAAATTAGAGCTAGTTATCCTCACAAATCAGATGTGCCACTTGGAGCTGTCTGCTTGCCTCATTTAAAGTACAGCCTGCATTTATTTAATAGTATTTACAATAACAGAGAGAGAGAGAGCTACTGGTGTTTGGTTGAGTTCCAAGCCTTTTTAGTCCTCTCTGTTTACCTTTCTGGCCTTATAATCCTTTATAACAAGCTGAATAGTATAAGGCCACTTCTAATAAGCTGTGCAGGTGATGCTACATAGAAATCCATTCATAGCTAAAATGCTTGTGGAGTATACTTACTGACTGAGGGATCAATGGATGATACTAGATAGTGATGAAAATCACCAAGGATACCATTACATTATTATCACAGTACTTGACTTATGATATTATACATATTGCAATTTTTATGTGTAATGTGATACAATGAGGTTTATTAACCTTTAAAAAAAAAAAAAAAAATTCAGGCTGTTTTACTGCATGCTCAGTTTACTTGAGCTGAAAATGAGCTAATGTAACACAATTCTTGAAAATGTTGATTTAATTTTAATTTAACTTCATATGACATAAAATTTACTATGAATTTAGTTCACTTTTAATTCATTTTGTTTCCACTGGTGTCAATGTAGCATTGCTAAAACTGTATGGAACTGGATTATATGAGAATAAATACTGAAATGTATAGTTATTTTATGTGTTTTGAACAAGATGAGAAAAGTTGAAGACCTAGATGAAGGCTAATATTTCATTGTATAATTTGCCCAAAATTAAAATTGTCTCACTTTCATTATGTTCATATTGTGATGATTACGCAGCTACCAGTTGCCCAGGTCACCTGCAGAGCAGCACCCTGAAGGAGTGCAGACTGTTTCCTGTTTTCCGTACAAAGCTCCAAAAATGGACAAAAACATGCAAGTATTAATTATATCATGTGGTGATACTGTTTTCTGTTTCCTGTTTTTTTTCGTACAAACCTCCAAAAAGGACAAAAAACAAAACAAAACAAAAATTAACATCATGAAGATTCAAACATCATGTGAGTAAGTAATGGCAGTTTTAATCTCTGGGTGGGTTCTTTAATGTTGTGTTATGTTGGGATAGAAGAGTTTATCTTGGGATTTTTGGTGGCAGTCAATGTGGTGAAGAGTGCAGCTTGTGCTTAGGTTGACGACAGTACAGGAATTGTTTAATGTACAATTTGATGCTTTATTCAAAAAGCAATTACTGTGTCTTCTCTCTTTCTTTTTTTTTTTTTTCTTCCTGTCAACACCATGCATTACAAGTGGCAACAATTGTTATATTTAGCATGCTAATATGTGCTATTGCTGGTAACTAACTGTGTGGGTTTAGCAGTTTTTTTATTTGGATAACTTAATTTGGTTATCTTAAATAGATTTGAAAAGCCTTTAGTTTTATCATATTTATAAAAGATAGATACGCAAAACCGAGTCTTTCCAACAAAAGCAGAGATCCTGGAGGCATGTCTGCTGTCAGTGTCGAGGGCGGAGCTAATGAGTCACGAGCGCACGCAGCTTCTGTGTAGAGATTGCATGCTAGCTGCGACATCATTATAAATACAAAGGGAACAAAAACTCTCGTGTTGTTTACATTATATGCACTTGTGCGCCAATTGCCAACAAAACACAGACATCTGATGCAGCTTTACTCACCACCCACGATCTGCAAATCCAGAGCCGAACTGGGACCTGTTTACAAAGCATTCATCACCAAAATCCCGGGAACAAACAAACATACGTGCACAACTCCATTGCTGCCCCGGAAAAAACGAACTCCATCCTCTGTTCCCTTAACACTGGGTTCTTTGAGAAGCTGAAAAAAGTAATCTTTCCCTCACAACCAAAAACACACTCCTTTGGTGACAGGAGCTGCGTCTCATTTTGAAGGCTGCGTCCTCCAGAGGTCTCATTTGACGCCTGCATACATCATCAAGGATGTCATATTTAAGAGAAGTAACCGTAATAAAATTGACTGATATTCATTGTGAGGTGTAAAATACTGTAATTTCTTTCTTACGTTGCAATCTAATGGTTATTTTTCTTAAATGATACTGCCTCGATGATGTATACAGCCTTCAAAGGGTGCAGCCCCTGAATTGGGACACAGCCATTGTTGAAAAATCTCTCGGCTTCTGTATCCGTAACGAAACGCATTGATGGGCGTTCTCTTGCTCTTGCTCTGGGTGATGTGTGTGTGCACACTTAACAGGGAGAAGTGCCTATACAAGGAATTCCGCTCTCTTTTGACATCATACAAGCCATACTCAAAAAAAAAAACTCTCCAAAACTGGAAGTAGTTGATTTGGCACAGAAATACTCTGTCATATGTCCATCTCGTGTTTTGAAACGTTTAGCATGAGAATGCAAGTGTAAGTATAGTGTAAGTGCAGTGTAAATAAGTCAGAATGCATGAAATAGCATTACCCACCCCCCTTTGAAGTAGAGTTCACGGTTTAATTTACTGTTAGAAAACCCCATTTCAAATATCTGCAACCACTGTCAACAATTGAATTTTATTCAGCCAAAGAATTTTGAGTGTATGAGTAATTCTTTAACATGATGTTGCAAATGATTTGTATTGGATATGTACAGCTGTGTTACATAATTCGCAAATCTGCAATTTCTGGCAAACTAGCTGCTATAAATGTTAACACTGAAAAAATTAACGACTTAATAAAAACAAATGTAAATAATCAGGCTTTAGGATTTCGCTGAATATAGCGAAAACAGTAAATCACAATACGGTACTGCAGTGTGTGTGTGTGTGTGTGTGTGTGTGTACATTACTGCTTTAAATGCTCTGTGAACTTAAGGAAAGAATTAGAAACAAATATATTGGCAGGCTTGTTTATTTTGTTGTAAGTAACACTAGATATGATAGGTGGCGCTCTTCAGCCTCATATTTAGCTCCTTTACCAAAAACTGTATGTATTTATTCATCCAAGCAATTTCCTCCCCCTCCTGTGCTTGGTCTTACACTTCCTTTCCCTCCCTTTCCTTCCACGCATGTCTGACTTTCATATTATTCCTGCCTCCACTCTAACAATTCCCTCTGCCAGTCATGCACACGCAAACGCACATTTGTGAGTATAAAACAATCAGAATTGTTTTGCCTTTAACCGGCTATACACTTTGCCATTAGTGAAATCAAAGAAGTTAGATTTGGGTCAAAAGGCTTGACAGCACAGCAAAGCCATACACTGTTGGACTGCTTCCTGTCATGGTGTCCCATATGTACCCATCTGATATCACCATGAAGTGAAAATTCAAAAAAGGTGTTGGTCAGTCTACTCAAAAAAATCTAGCTTGCTAGTCACTTACAGCTGTATAATTATAAATTATTAAAAATATTGTTCTAAAGTTTTACCATTTTACAGACTAAGAAACTTTCAAAACAATTCAGTGCACAAATAAGACTTCCGAGTGATACAGATAGATTCACTTTACTGGTCGACTTTTTTTTTATGCCAATGGCAATATCTTAGAGAGCTGGGTAGTTATATATTTAAATCAAGTTTTTAAGGTTGTTTATATGTCTATGTGGTGTTTTTTAATGTTTTATGACAAACTATGTGCAAATTCATAAGTCAACACCATTGTTGAGTATTTTCTCCTTAAAACTCCAGTGAATCAAAGACAGTCTCAAAAATGTCACATTGTCAAAATATGCAACAATGTTGCGGTTTTCCTGCACAATTGGGCTATTTTGAAAGTGCAGTAGTGGGAAAAATTAGAGAGCTGTGGGTTGTGGTTTTTGGGCAACTTTTATAAGTAGACAAAGAAAAATGAAAATACATCCTTTTACTAATGTGTGCTGATGCTTGGAATAAATAGGCTACCTGGCAACCTAAAGGCCGCTGAAAAAGCCAGTGAAGGCGAGACGGTATGAGAAGCACCTTTGATTTCACTTCACAACCAAGAAGTTACATGTGTCTCACCCACATAGAGAATTTGAAGACAGATTAACTGAGTTTGTCATTGTAGATTAATTGCACATTAATGCTTGTGTATAGACAAAACAAGAGTAGGCTATTTAAAGAGTATGTAGGCTGCAATGATCTTGACTGAGATCAGAAAATAGAAGTTTTTCATTTATTGTATGAAGATGTGTACAATCTACAATATGTTAAAAGAATTTGGTAAGTGCACAGACAGTCTTATAGACATAGCATTTTAATCTGCTACTATAAGTAGTGACCATAAGTAATGCGACTATAAGGCATAAAGTTACAGGCCTAAATAAATTATGTTTATATTTATAGCTTATATTTTAAACAATTTATCATGCAGAGTGCTGAAAATTAAAATCAAAGACAGAGTAAAAAAAGAATTAAAAGTACCAAAACTGAAAAAAAAAAGAAAAAAAGAAATTAAGAAACTGAAGAGGAATAAAATAGAGATTAAATAAGTAAATATGCACATAGGCCTACATAAAAACATGTCTAGCTAAAATAATCTAAATAAGATTTAAAACATGGAATAATAATACAAAAAAATTTTTAATTTAAGGCTCTTAATGGAATTCCACAGCTGTCAATTGCTTGGACGGGGGAAAATTCGGGTTAGTTTTCATTCCTTTTGGGCAGGTTTTGAGTCGGCTTTAAGTGTGATTGTTTTCTGGGACCTGGCAACCCTGCAGGGGGTCTCAAGAGAAGCCAGGTATATCTATCTGTTGATATGAAAAATCGGGTAGATTTAGCAATATAGCGGGTGAATTCTGTACATGATGTAGGCTATTACGATGTTATGATGAACTATATGTCTTTCTCCACTGAGGTTTTCAAAGCATTTCTAAGGATACTGATTGTTAGAAGGCAGCTTTCTGATTCTGAGATGGTGAATGGGAACATGATTTGTGTAACATTAGCAACACATTATTAGCTGTTTGATAACGTAGTGAAGCAAAAGGCTAATCATATTAATTTCCGTTACCTGTCTGACGTTGTAGAGAGTGATAAAGAAAACACATTACCGTTCTGATTCATCGACTTGTAGACAAACCTGTATAATTCACTCTACCTCTTAGAGCATAGGGTGCATTCGAATTGTCTTGAGCTATCAATCGTCTTGAATTTTGTTTCTTGGTGGCACTATAGAGTGATTGAGTTAGAGACTCCTAATTTGCTATGGTGATAGTTCAGACTGCCCTCTATCTGTGTGCCAAATTTTATAACTTTCCCTCAAGCGATTCTATGGGCTGCCATAGACTTGCAGAGCGGAAGAATAATAATAAGAACACTAATGATTACAATATGTGCCTACACACCTTCAGTGCTTGTCCTCCAAAATAATAATACTAATCCATCAGACAACCAATAAATAGAAAAAAATATATAAATATTAGTAAATAAATAATACCCTCTATAGTAACATAGAAGGTATTACATGCATTTCCATTTCTATTACTAATAACAGAAAGGTAAGCGTTAGCGCATTTTCATATGCCACTTACTTTCTTTGTTTAACACTTTCATTTAATAATTTATTAGACAAAATTGTTAAACAAAAACAGCAAATTAATGAAGACAGAGAATATGCTCTCCAGTGTGTTTGCAGTCAGTGTTCTCCGTCCTGCCAAAATAAAAGTCCCACTCTTGACATTTATCGGCCAAATCGAAAATTTCTTAGCCAATGCCTATAATTAAAAAACATCAAATATTCACAGATAGTTAAAGAGACTTTTTTTTTTTTAATGAATAAATGGTATGTGTAGTAGGCCTATGTTCAAATAAATATTAAGACACAACATAATACAGTAAGGTGTTTGACATTAAATAGAACTCAAACTTATATTGTGTTATTCTGTTATCATGCATATACAATTAAAGTTTTAAGCAAATGTTCTGTTATCAGATATAATATACTTACCATCATTAGACCAATGTAAAAAGTTGTGTTGTCTGATAAAATGTTTGCTAAGACAAGATTTTAGAGTGCAAATCATGAATAAGATGTTATTTAAAGAAAGCACACAGAGAGAAAAGCTCAGTCACACTTGTGTGTTTTACCCGAAAACAGCTGTGTAGATTTTCAATGTTTGGCAGTGTGGAAATGGTTATTATAACATAAGCCTCGTGTTTTTCACAGTCCCTGGGGAGACTGATGGCACCCGTGGGAGTCTGGCTAATGGGACTCTCAGGTACCAATACTTCCTTTCCCAAACCCATCTTGGAGTAGCAGTCGGGAAAAAGACAGTGGCGAATGTGAAGTATGTCCCTGCGGGAGAAGGTATGAGATTGGAGGAAGGAAAAATGGCTCGGTGGTGGGACGTGATTCATTCTGAAGTGTTTTGATAGCGAGTCTCAAGTCACAAATCTCACCACGAGGACAAGGGTCCTGTAAATATTGTCTCCAGACCATCAACCCCACCCTACGGCTGCAGACTTGTACCGCAGTGATTTAAAACTACCTCTGTTTTCTGTTTTAAAGTGGTAAAAACAGCTGAGGATAGTTTAAATGAGCGCATGAGGTGACTTGGTACATTCTAGTGTTGTGTGACAAAAAAGAAATGGTGCTTATTGCTCTGTCATAGTGTGTACTATTAGTTTAATGTGGGCTTGTGGTGACAGGAATGTGCTCTTAAAGCTCAGGGAGCTGTAACAGCACTCCAATGATTTTAGATGCGTTTAGTGAGCTCAGTAAATTAAAGCTGCTTTATTCATGAAGTTGATGGTATGGTACTACAAGTTTAGGTTGCTTGCAGTACAAATGTAAAGTGAATTCCAGTATCTACTGTGAAAACAAAGGGGGTCTGTTAGTTTTTCTATATGAAAGTGGTGAAGTGGTTGGGGTTTGACTTGTTAACAAGGGCTAGTTAGCCTCCGATGGTAGATGCTCTATAACTACATCTCTTCTTGGTTGAAGGCATTGTTTCAGACAGCAGGTGCAGATGGAGGAAAGGAAATCAATGTAAAGTGAAAACAAGTGAATTATGAAAATAGAGTTAGATGCATCAGTGCTAATTAGCTAATTAACCATTCCTACACTTAGTAGCTGATACAAGATGAGAGGCTGCTTGGAAAATGTAACAAAGACAAAAATAAGCCAAATTTTATATTCTCTGTAATTAGCTGCATTCAGTGCAAACAGTCCATATGCCATCAGCTGCACCAGTGTGGCCAAGGTGGGGCTACTTTTACACTGTTGCCGCGGGTTGTTTTTAATGTTCCAGATTTTACCCCCTGGAACATGATTTTTACCGTGGAACCCCCCCTGAAATGCGATTGGGCTAGTTTTGAGTAGCAATTTGACGGGTTTTGTTGTGAAAACCTGGCAACCCTGAGCTGCACTATTATGAACTAGAGTCTGTACTTCAATGCTGTAATCTATCTGCTGTTTTTGTCATTTATTTGATCACTAAATCTACACTAAACACAAAGCATTAATTATATAATTTTTCCAAAAAAGAAGATTTTAGACTGTAGAAATAATTTGCATAAGCCCTTGTGAAATGGAACTATACTTCAGGACACTTTTTTTAAAAAGTACAGTTTATATGCACTGTAAAAAAAAAAAAAAACAGACCAAGTGGCAGCTGTGGTTGCATAATTCTGTAAAAAAATACAGTAAAAATGTAAACAGATTTACAGAACCGGACGGAATAATAATTGGGTGGTTGGCGGCACACGTGATGTAAGAAAGTTCATCCTGCCTGGTTTTGCAATGAAAAGGTCTCTCCTCACCTGCTGAACCCATGATGAAAAGGAATCAATCATTAAGATATGCATTAATTTGCCAGTTGAAACAGAATTAAAATTGATGTATGTTAAAACAGCATTACTTATTCAAACCTTTCAAAATGCTCCTCATTGAGTGAGTAAACGTTGCAGCTGTTTGAGAGGCCTTTCTTCTTTACAGGGTTCCATGAAAAATGGATGATTTTGACCTATTTAATGCAAACGCATGGAGGGGGTTAAAGCAAATAAAGGGCCTTTCTGTGTTTGTTTGGCCTCCTCGCTGTGCCTGAAAACTCCTGTGAAGGTTTTGGAAGTAAATGTCATAAGTGCTTAGAAAAACAAGCACAAAGAAAAGGCCTTCACTTTATCCACACAGTGGCTTGGGTGCATTAAAATATTACATATTCAAAGTTATTCCTTTTCTTTTGCTTCTTTTGTTCTGAACACATTTCAATCCTATATTGGTTTTTATTATATTGGTGATGTGTAATATATTAGATTTCTTTTAGTATGCACTACAGGGTCAGTGAGGACATGTTTTCTTCTTTATAAATATCTCAGGAATCATAGGCTAGCTGATGTTGTACGTGTTCTACAAATGTAATTCATATTCCAATGGAAAACAAAGTAAATTGCAAAGTAAAAATAACCTTGTGTTTTTCATCTTGTGCTTGTATTCAATTACACTGAAAATAGTAATTTCATTCGTTTCCAATTCATCATTTTATCATCTGTCATCAATTTCTCATTTATTTTTCTCTTTTTATATTCTCAAATGTCAAAAATGCCATAATGATAAAGTAGGATACAATTAATTGGATAATTCTGTTTATGGCATTTGAGAAAGTGAATCTCTTCCTGGTTATGAAACTTCTTGTCAGTTTCTTTGCTTTTTATTCTCATTTGAATTATTTATTTTAAAAATAGGTACAATTTTTGTGCAAAAGTGAGGTTTGGGAAATAAACAGTTGTATTTATCTTCCAAACTGTTGACAGCAACCTTTTGACATGAAAATATTTAGAAATTTTACTGAAAGTAGCTGATATTTGTTTTGCCCCTTTTTACAAGATGTCTAAGTCTTGGTGTCCCCAGAATGTGACTGGAGTTTCAGCTCCAGTTATGCTAAATTATGCTAATTTTTGCATTCCACTGCCCTGCTTTTCCATTATTTTCTATGTAAACATGCGCTATTATTCCCCCCCCCCCCCCCCCCCCCCCCCCACTCAAGGCCATTCACAAACAACGTGTCTTTGCATCCAAAAACACTCTATCGAGGTCTAGCGGGGAGATAAACATGGCAGACAGTGGACGGCTCACTCAAGGGAAGGATTAAAGCTAATAGGGCAGATTCTGTCACCAGTTGTGGGCAAGGCTTTTTACATTTTGATGTCACAATGTTTAGAAAACTCGAATGACTCATTTTGAGACACTGTTTATGATTTATGGGAAATACTGTATATAAAAAAGGAGTTGGTGGATTTTTACCATTATAGGGTGGTTGTGTATCATTGTAGACACATTTATGTTCAAACACCATCTAAAAATTAATTTTGCATAATAGGCCCCCTTTAAAAAGAATCCTGCACAGAGGTTTAATATGCACTGGTAGAGCTTCAAAGAAAAATTAATTTTATCTACACTCCTTGTATATATTAACAATAGAAGTATTTGAATATATAAATATCCTTTATAGTTAATAAAATCTTCAGTAATAACTTAAATTCTCCTAATAAAAGTAAACAGGGTCATTTTGAGTTCATGTTAACTATATGAAAGCATTTTGCCATTGATCTGGAATCAAAAAGAGGTTCAGTCCATCTTCAATTCGTGTTACTTCAAGTGTTCTTGTGGCATGAGAATCTTAAAATGTCCCATTGCCTTTGCATAACTCATACACTTAATCCCAGTTAACATTTCCTGCAATTACATCACATCCTCTTTTAATTAGAAACTCAAGCCTTGTGCTGCACATTAGAAGAGTACTGCAGCTCAAACTTCAAGGCTTTCCCCCTGGTGTCTAAAATATTCAAAACTTGTCAGTATGTGATCTGTGGTTGAAACCCAGAATGTTTGTCTGGACATGATGCTATGATGTCTCTAAATAAAGGAATGGGGGATTTTGGGGGGATTAAGTGTATTTATGCTCATGAATGACTTGTGTCCTTGAAAAGTCCACAAAGTTTTCATTTGCTCTGTGGTCACAGATCCCTTAAAGCTCCCACATGAAAATTCCTTAATTAATCCTTTTAAAGTTAGTATAATTCCATGCAGTAAATGATGTATTCATGGACTATATTAGGTAAGCATGTTAGAGTGCACATTCCATTGGAAATTCAATACATATCAGAGTTCTAATAAAAAGAGCATGATTCCTACTCAGATTGTATGAGTCTGTGAGAATGTCAAGGTATTTCATTGCTAATAATTAATGTGCTAACTAAGTTGTAGAATTTGAAGTTGTCATGACAGCAGAGTTTGATCATGTACTTTAGCAGAGTTTGAATTGTTCATATATAGTGTAATGTATTAAAGGGTGTGATTCATTATTCCACACATATACCTTGATTGTATAGGAATGTAAATTACTAAGGACATATTTGAAAAGTGTTCCTTCTGTCTTGTCCTTTGCCCAAAGGAAGAAATGGACACATGTCTTATTCCCTTAGAGCAGGGGTGTCCAAACTCGGTCCTGGGGACCCACTGTCCTGCAGAGTTTGCTCCAACCCTAAATAAACACACCTGAACCAGCTAATCAATCAATTTACTTCTCTGGGAATGGCAACTGTTTGTATAAATCGATTTGCACATTGCACCCTCATGTTTTGTCACGTTAACTCTGGATAGACTGACTAAAAAGTAAAAGGACAGGTTGCACTAAACTTACTTCGGCAAAGAACCAATCAAGACAGTCTGTTTTATGTGCTATTTAGGGACAGGTTTATCTAAAATACACTGTAAGAATGATTTTTCAAAGTAAAAAAAAAGAAAAGAAAAGGCTACTACAGGCTTTCTATCTCAAAATTTCACATTTAATTCTAATAAAAGTCATAATAAATGTTACTTGCATTTCTTTGTAAATATTTGTGAAATTTACTAGCAATTTCTGAGTAAAAGTTATTTTAAAGTAAATCCTACATCATTTTTTCTCACTGTAGATAATACCACACTAATTATTGTAATAAAAATGCAGTCATTGCATATTAATGATGTGATCAAAATTTCTGCCAGTCCAAAAGTAACAAATACAGACTACTACTTTGCAATCCATCTGAATCCATCTTTTTTTTATTATTATTTTAATTCAAAAATAACTAAACCAGAACAAGCAATTCTACTTGTGGCTGTACAGTATTAGCTCCCAATTGAAGCATGTCCTTCAAAGATTTCACTAACCTTCTCCAAAGGGCTTGTTTTATCAAATCTGGACTTTTCTTTTTCCTGAAGTGGACTTGAAATGTATCTTTACTCTCTGAAGTTTTGTAAAGCTAGTTAATAGACCTATTTTGTGTTTGCAAACAGCAATGATGTTTTTTGTGGGCGCAGTCTGTGGAAGCCATGGAATATAAGAATAAAAAAGGTTAAATTCAAGTTTATATCTCTCACAATTCTTAGAAGTAAAAACAGAATTTTTTCTTCAGAATTGCAAGTTTATATCCCGTAATTCTGACTTTTTTCCCCCTCAGAACTGTGATATAAACTCACAATTGTGAGTCAGAAAGTCAGAACTGAGGGTATAAGGGTCATTGACGAATAAGGATTTTAAAAGTGTAAAAAAAAGTTAGTTTTATTAAGTGTTAACAATGAGATTGAGTTTTTTATAATCAATTAACACTGTCATTTGTCATTTTTTTATAAGATGGACAAAATTTGTCACCAAAAAAGTAATTCGGTTTAACCAAAATTTCGGTTTTACCGAATTACACTTTTGGTTAGACCGAATGACGACATTTTCGAACAATGCTAAAAGGCTGATATCTAGCTAGCTAGCAAGCAAAAGGATAATTAAACATTTTATATTTAGTACAAGTTTTTAAGTCTGCAAGTCTGTGACATGCAACATAAACATCTGCGTTTAGCTTCATAGGACATCTTCAATGACGGTATTCTTTTAAAATGATTATATTTTTTTCCAATTCTGACATCCAAAGGCACAAGAAAATTTTTTCTTTTATTTTGTGGATTTTCCTTCATTTATTACCACTGTTTATCTGCCACTAGCTGACGCAGCTGCGAGTGACGTAACTGTGACGTCTGCTCCAAATTGTTCTATTGTATTAGAGCTTGCCATATCGAGAAAGTATTTTCTTTGTGTTTGTTATGCATCAGTTGACGGATTAAGGTTAGTCTGTGTGTGTATCATCTGACACTATGGATAACTGTAGATACTGTAGTTGTTTGCTGCTGTTAAAGAGCTGAGAGATCAGTAAAGTGCCTTTTCTGATCTGTTTATATGTGTTACTTCCTGAAGTGTTATAGTTACATGTAGTCTGAGTAGTCTAAAAGGATAGCCATCTTGTGTTGTTAGGCCTGCTCTAAGCAGGTCGAGGTTATGGAACAGTAATTTGCTCTGAATGAGCTTAAATCTAGACTTTCTCCCTTGTTTCCAGCTTTAATTATTGTGTGCTGCACATCTTGGGAATAGTGAAAGGACTCTGTGCTGGTCTCCTCATTTTAATGGTATTAAAAGATGTCACGCTTATTTCCACATCAGTAGTACCTGCTGGTAAGGGCTCTAGCTCTCTGAACTCTCCTTTTCCCTTTCTTTCTGAATGCGAATAAGTATATTAATTTTAATAGCGAATAAGAAACCTGTTTCCAATTGTTATTAACCTCTGAAATATTGCCTTGGCATGCTCTGTATTACCCAACCACCCACCCCACATACTCAAATCTTTTTCCAAACTCTTTACATATACAATTACAACACATGACATACTTAAATTAAAAGCACCAGACTGCAGTTTTATTTATAACTGGCATCTAATCACATCAAATGACCAAAGAAAGGACTACATTCAGCATTAGGAGTAACATACTGCATCTCTACTTTTCTGCAGCTCTGCCCTAAGTTATCTAGAGCTGTTAGATAATTCAGGAGGATGGCTGTACTATGTCTGCCTTCTGTTTTGATGAAGACACTTTTGGAAAAACATCTGTGCATAATGTCTGATTGGTAAATGGAATGAATATGCATAGGCGTCCCCATCTGCGCTTCGTGATTGCTTTGTCTCGATAATAATCTATGGCTGTAGCACTCCATGAACATGCTTTTAGCATCAGTCATTGTTAGTCTGCCTGAGTATATAACTTAATTTGCCTCTCGTCAGAATATATGTATTCATATATTATATTAATTATATTATATTATATTATATTATATTATATTATATTATATTATATTATATTATATTATATTATATTATATTATATTATATTACATTACAGTTCTTTCTAGTTCTCGAATCTGATTGGCCATGAGTGCGATATTCTAGTGATAACAGCACTCCTACCTTTTCACCGTTTGTATCATTCCACTTGAAGCGACTGTCATGGTGGCTGAGCAAATCCACCGTAATTTCTTTTGCAAATACTACACTTGTTGTACCACGAACTGTAGTTTTAAAAGTTTTTTAGGCAAGAATGTAGTTGTTTAGACCTCAGATATGTGACTCGTATTTAATCACAGTGCCTATTTTACAATTTGTTTAGACGTTTTCAGAGATGCCAGCTCCAGGCCGTCAGTGGCCATTCAGTGCTCGTGTACCTGCTGAGAACAGCTTAATCTCGGCTAGTGCTTCGGGGATTTGCCGCTGTCTCTTATAGTGGTTAAACATGAAATATAATTCATTTTGGGTACACAAAACATGCAATCTTTGGTCTTATTAATCTATTACTTGTTCCTGAGTAAATAAAATTGGGCTATGTTAAATTTAATAATTTAATATTAAGCTATATTTAACTTACATCCTGTAGAGCACTGCTTTTGTACGTTTGACTGAATTGTACATTTGTGTTTATTTCTTGTTGTCATTTAAAATGGCTATTGTTAATTTAAATATTGTTATTCAATAAATATTATTTTATATAAATATTTTGTATTTGGTATTGAGAAAGGGTCCATTAGTGCGTAATATGGATCGAGTGAAAGTTACAGTAATACTACATTAGATTGCGGCAAACTTGACATGAATGAGTCAGTCGCAAAATACTTTTAAATTGAAAGGGACTGTTGTAAACAAAGGACGTTGTTTTAGCACTGTTATGGAAAAAGGACAAAAACAAAGATTGCTTTCCTCAGCGGACATTCAAACGGATTTTTATAATGGATATAATATCATTGACATTGACCTGAAGAATGAATGTTTTATCAGCACAGGTAATGCTCGCTCAGGCTCTCTCTCTAATACTGTACAAAATACAGTGATTTTCAATGGAAGGACTCAACATTCTTTCGTTACTAGTTCTAAAGTGATGTTTTAGAATTAGTAACGGAGGCTTGGTCAACTTGAGATTTAAATACATGGCGGAAGGAAGTAGTGCTGCACAAAAGAGTGTTTTAAAGACACTCCATTGTTATTTCTTATGTATTTACACACTTGTGCATCGAACTGTTGTATAAACGCAATATCTCACATGTAGCTGTGCGATATGGCTGTATATCAGCATGCTGAGATTACCTACCGCCGAATCATAGCCGTGCTGATATACAGCCAATATCGCACTGCTACGAGTGTGATATTGCTCACATATTATATTATATTATATTATATTATATTAACATTTTGCAATAAAATATTAATTTAGCTTAATATAATAAAAATAGGTACTTTATTTTACAGTACTTTAACTTACTTGGACTTACAGTGTACTTACTAAAGAAAGTACTGGTTAATATAAGGTAACTACATGGGTTAAGTTTAGGTTTAGGTTCAGTGTTAGTAACTAGTTATTACCCAATTATTGTAATTACTATAATAAGAATGCAGTTTGTACATGTGTAACAAGACTGTGAAATAAAAGTACTACCTAAAAATATATATGGATAACATCGTTTTACTTTTATACAAGCTTGAAGTTTCATGTTTGACTTTCATTGTAAAGCACTCTTTGTAAGCTCTCTGTTGTCTGATTTAAGTTCTGTCTGGTAGAATCCTACAGCACTAGCAAATGTCTTGGTTTCCTAAAGTATTACCAAGTCAAAACAACCAGCTGGAACTAACCCCCTTAAGAGAATTGTGGCTTAGTTTTTTTTTTCGTCTTCTTCTTTCTTTCTTTTTTTCTTCTTCTTCTTCTTCTTCTTCTTCTTCTTCTTCTCTGTTTTAAGCTCTATGCATATAGAATAACAAGCCTTAGGAGCCGTGCACACCCCACCACGCACTGTGGGTTTCTCTACTATATCCACACACTCCTGTTTCCAGCCTTACAGACTAGAGGACTTAAGCAGTCCTTTGCAATGGGAAAAAATAAGGGGAAAAAAGCGTCTCTTACTCTCTGTGTCATCTCATTAACCTTATATATTTCCGCTGTGCTAACTAGATGGAGAGCATGTTCAAACTCAACTTTGACCCTGCTCATTACAATCGCTAATAAGCCAGTAAACCGGGTTTTCTGCGAGAACGGTCGTCTACACTTATGACATCCAAGTGTTTCAGCTGTTGCCTGTAATTCTCTTGCTGTACACTGCATAATGTGTTTCTTTGCAGTGTCAAGACCTGCATTTGATTCACACATGGTATCAGCTGTTTTTATTTACTATTATTGTTATTTTCATTATTATTATTATTATTAATATAACTGACACTGTAGACTTTGAGTCTCATCCTTAGGGGTGCTAAATAATGATATCTTCCAAAATATCTTCCTTAAGGAAATCAAACTGTTTTCTGTATTATATTCATAGAGCATTGGTCGACAATAGGCGGCCCGCAGCAATAACATCTGGCCCGCGCCCGCAGCCATATTATTTTTTATAGCGCGCTGGTTCTTAAATGGATCTGTCTGGAGAGCGCGGTTCATGGTTGCATAGCAACGACAGAAGTCACGGGAGCGCAAGCGCTTTGGAAAAGAAAGAGGCGCGGCCGCGCTTTCCACGCGTTTTTAGACACGACATGTGAACGGCCCCTAATATTATACTTATTTATACTATATCGTTAACTTGGCAACCTTAGTTATCTTTGTTTCTAATAATATAACTCTATGAATGTGTTTTTCATCAAGAGGGGAGGCAGGGTACTGTGATAACTTTAGTATGCTGCTGAACAATGCGGATAACTGCTGTGTTTTAATGTATTTCAGGACAGATTAAATGTTGAAACATCAGTGCTTGTTTTCTTTCATTCTCTCTTTTTTCCCTTATTTGAGTAATAAAGACCAAAAGAAGAATACAGGAAAAGGAATTGTGAAATGAACTAGATTAACAGCTCTTTTTAGCTACCTTTAAAGGAAACCTATTTTCTTTTCAATGCTATTACATTATTCGTATAGTTCAATCAGACAGCTGGATGCTTTTCTTTTGGGTTTTCCTCCATTGCTTGAGTGTTTTACCCATAGAATCTGCTCATAGAACTGAAATAGTGGTGTAATTTGTGTCTGATGGATCTAATCTGATACTTGGATTGGAACAGTCTATTATGAAGGTTTAAAAAAAAATCTAAATTAAGTAGTCAGTAGTTACTATGAAAAAGTTACAATGAAATATATGTTAGAGCAAATTACCATAAGATTTCTAGGCTGTGATTGCTGCTATTAGACGTCATATTTGATTTTTCTTTCCTTAAAATGGAAATGTATTGAAATTGAGTGGTATGTAATGAGGCAAAAGGTGATTTCCATCAGTGACACACTTTGATTAAACTCGCCTGGACGTCAGGCTGTAATATCGCAGATGGGTCTTGCAATTGAGCAAAGGTAGATAAAATGATAGTCCTTATGTCCTTAAATGAAACCTCAGGCAATATGTTTTCTGTGTTCTTTAATATAATTTGAGAATTTAAATTAACTTTTTTTTTTAAAGGGTTAGTTCACCCAAAAATTAAAATTCTGTCATTAATTACTCACCCTCATGTCGTTCCACACCAGTAAGACCTTCGTTCATCTTCGGAAGACTAATTAAGATATTTTTCATAAAATCCGATGGCTCCGTGAGGCCTGCATTGACAGCAAGACAATGAACACTTTCAATGCCCAGAAAAGTACTAAAGTTATATTCAAAGCAGTTCATGTGACTACAGTGGTTCAACCTTGATGTTATGAAGCAACCGGAATACTTTTTTTGTGCGCCAAAAAACAAAATAACGACTTTATTCAACAGTATCTAGTGATGGGCGATTTCAAAATACTGCTTCATGAAGCTTCAAAGCTTTACATATCTTTTCTTTCGAATCAGTGGTTCTGAGCATGTATCATCAAAGTCACGTGAACCATTGAAATTTCAAAACACTTATAATGTAACAAAGCCTTGTTTACCAAAATCATGTGACTTTGGCACTCTGAACCACTGATTCGAAACAAGGTTCGTAAAGCTTCAAAGTTTCATGAAGCAGTGTTTTGAAATCGCCCATTACTAGATATTGTTGAATAAAGTCGGTATTTTGTTTTTTTGGCACACAAAAAGTATTCTTGTCGCTTCATAACATTAAGGTTGAACCACTGTAGTCACATGAACTGTTTTAAATACTTCTTTAGTAGCTTTCTGGGTGTTTGAAAGTGTAAAGTAACTTGCTGTCAATGGAGGCCTCACTGAGCCATCGTATTTTATCAAAAATATCTTCATTTGTGTTCCGAAGAATAACGAAGGTCTTACAGGTGTGGAACGACATGAGGGTGAGTAATTAATGACATATTTTTTTTTTTTTTTTGGGTGAACTAACCCTTTAAGATACAGCAATGCCTTATTTACTTGAGGAATTTAGCTTGTTACATGTGAGTCATTGAAAATCAATAACTTATTTTATGCTCTGCACAGAAGTATTAACATATCAAGGTTATGTTAATAGATAAATGGAACATATTTACAGTGATGATATTCCACTAGCAAAACCCTTTTGTCTAGAGTAAACAGTGAAGCACAGTATGAACTGTTTTGCATGTTTCTGAATTTCATTTTGGTTCCTTTACGTCAGAGAAAATTAGAGTGCTTGGAATCTTTTCAAAATATGGAATGAGGCTATTTCCCAGGTGCCAGTATAATGGGAGAGAATGGTCTTTGAGAGCCAACAGAACACACAGAAAGGATTGATGAGCCATGCTTAATGTAATAGAATCACTAACCAGCATTGGTGAACACACACAGACCCAAACAGGTCTAATAGGGGGCTATGATAGAAACGACTTACCTCAGGGGAGTAACATAAAGCCATCATTCCTCAATTAGGCTATTTTGTGATAAGAAGAAGCTAGTAATTCCTTTGATTTTACCAGGCCGCGTGGTGACAGTGGTGGGCCATCTCGATGACTAGCGGAGAAGACACTAACTGACTTTATGAAGGTAGAGGTTTGTAGCTCACTATGTGATAGAATGCCTTATGGATATTGTTGAACTATGCAAATGAAACTCTTCTCTCTTTTTTTCCTCTTGTGTTTTCTGTGGACTTTATTGGAGTGAGAGCAGAGGACTCACTAACAGTTTTGTGTTTCCTTTGTGACTGGTAAATTTTAATGCGGTGCCGTGAGGTATATTACCAATTATGCAAATATATGGGGACATGGGATATGGGAATGCTGATTGCTTGGCCACTGTTGGAGGAATGGAGGAGAGCTTTGTGCTGGCATGTCAAGGTAGGGCAAGATTATTTTTATTATTATTATTATTATTATTATCAATCTGGATATATATAAATAAATGAAATAAATGTTAAAAATTAATGCATTAAATAAAAAAAAAAATCTGAATAAATAAAAATAAATGAAATGTTAAAAATACATTCAATTAATTAAAAAAATTAATATATAATAATAATCTAAATTAATATAAATAAATAAATGAATAATAACAATAATACATTTTGTAATATATTTTTAATGTAGAAAATTCAGAATTTATTAATTTTGTGTGTTCAACTCTTATGTATACTTAGGATCACATACTGTACTAACAGAAGTAGATTTTTTTTTTTTCAAGCACTCTTTGCTGACAGCACAATAAGCGTTGGTCTTTTATACAACTAGTTTCCATTAAAGGGATAGTTCACTCAAAAATGAAAACCCTTATGTTGTTTTAAACCTGTATACATTTCTTTGTTCTGTTGAACTAAAAAGAAGATATTTGAAAGAATATTGGTAACCAGACCATTGACGGTAGCCATTGACTTCCAAAGTATTTGGAACAACATAAGCGTGAGTATATGATGACAGTTTTATTTTGGGTGAACAATCCCTTTAAGCAGATAGTCCTTTGGAGGAACCTGAGGTTAAGTGTCTTGCTCAAGGGCACAGCAATGGTTGCACAGTTCAGATGTTTAACCAGAAAACCACATCACCCTCTCTGCCCCTTAAACTCAACTTTGTTCACATCAACTTAAGTAAATAAAAGTCACTTTACTGAGAAGTTTGTGTGAGTCGAGTGAGCCCAGGTTCACTCAATTTGAGAAGTTGAAAACATGTGCCTTTGAAGTGAATTGAAGTGTTGTCATGGAAGGATATGTTTGCATGCCCTTTAAGACGTCCTCTTCCATTAATTTCCTGAGTCCACTTAATGCAGAGCTAATTCCATGACCTTAACATTGATTTGCAGTTCTCCTCCTTATCAAGTTAATCAATTTGTACTGGAGGCTTCTGCAGATCAATATCGGCTTCAGATACAAAGTGGCATCTGCTAGTTATGGCACACGCTCTGCATTTTGATGCTAAGTGAATCTGACAGTTTGACCAACTTCAAAAAGATATTAAGCTGTCAAGAGAGAATCTGACACTCGCAGAGGGATGTGTGAGGAGTTGCATGTGTGATGAATAGTGTTTGAGTGTTTTGTGCGATAGAAGGTTTTGATTCAGATAGAAGGTGTGTGTGGGTAGAAAATGTTTAGTTCCTTATAAAAGCAATTATGCCTAAGGAGAGGCTCCATTAACCATCTATGCAAGTTTGTGTGTATTGTCAAAGATAATAAACCTTGAAATCACCTAATTTATTTGTGCTAAGAAAGTATGTGTGACAAGAAATTGTCAACCTACTTAAGCTTTTTTATATTTTTCAGGAATTGGGTCTACTATTATTAATATTAATAATATTATAATTATTTTAAATGAGGCTAGGGTTGCACCAATATTAAAATTTTGGCCAATACCGATAAGCCAGTTGCTACTTTCATTAAAATTCTATACTATTTGGTCTAAACAGTATAAACTAAAATCAGTGATTCCCTTTCAAGAGGGAACTCTACACTGTGTTTGAAATGCATTTGGGGAACGTCATCACGTGGAAATCTCACCAATCCTATTGGCCGGCGACAGCCTATGACGTCATTATAGACGCGACCCGGAAGTATAAAGTAGCACCTAGAGAAGCAGTCAGTATCGTTTGGTTTGATTGCGATCCTTCAAATCTGGCAAGGGATTTTACTATGTACTAACAAATGTTTCAGGAAGTGTGTGGATCTGTGTCCCAGGTTTTGACACCTGATGACACACAATCTGTGCGTTTTCTGTCTGGATAAGGAGCATGCACGGACAGTGCTTGAGGGCGCTGTCTGTGCAAACTGTGAGCATCTGCTTTTTAGGACGCTCCGCTCTCATTTGACCCTCTTCGTGAGGGAAGAGCGGCTGACATCTGTGCCCGGTGGTTCTGGTCCCGCCCGTGCTGAGGCAGGGCGGCGACTGAAATCATGGGGTTCACAGATGGGGCTTGCGGGGGAGTTAGAGAGAGGTGTTTGTCTCATATCCCCAGCGGCTGTTGAGGGTAGGCTTCTGTATGATGATAATGTTCTTTCTTTGTCATTATCTGATTGGCAGCAAGTGCTCTTCTGATTTTTAGCCCAATAGAGCAGGAGTTGGCTGTTAGAAAGGAGAAAGGCGAGCCTTTTAAAACTTCTAAGCCTCCCTGCCCCGTGTATACGGAGCTATTTAGGTTGTGGAGCGCGCCTCTGGCAGGCTGCAGCTGCCGTGAGAGTGCGTTAAGAAAGGGATCGCACGCGGATGGCTTGACATGTGATTCCTTTCCGACCATAATCTAACAGCCTCCATGAGCCTTCCATTCCTTCCTGATCTACATGAGGCTATTGACAAGTTGTTTATTAACTCTCTCGTCATGGGGCGGGCACAGACATTAAAGCTCTGGTCCTGCCTTTGAAGCTCTTTTAAGTGACATCTCGCTTGAATGGCAGGGCATATGCGGCAGCGGGTCAGACTAGTGCTGCTTCACACACGATGGCAGTGTTACAGGCATTACCAGTCTGATCTGCTGAAGGATCTGGATCAGCGGCAGCGTTTTTTAACCTACTTTCCGCTCGGATCTGATTTTGGGCCCAGACAGACAGGAGGAGGAAGAAATATTTGAGGGAGGTAATCAATTACGGACGGCAGCTGCGTCGGTGATTGATTTCCTCTCCATGAGGGTAGTTACTTCTACCCTCTCCTTTCTTCTTACACCTCCTGAGTAATAATTTTTTACCCAGGTGCTTCTTATGATCAGACCGAGGGCTGGGCCCATGATGTAGATTTCTGTGGCTCGCTTTTTGATTTGATAGTGAAGAGGCTCTTTCAGGCTTGAAAGGACCATAGATTCCATCCTTCTTTGATGGTAAGTCTCCGTTCTTCAAGCCACAGGTTGTAAGCTTGGTCTATATTTATATATTTTAATATATTGACCGTAGTTTTCCTGTATAGCTTTTCCTGTGTGCGTAAAAGAAATAGAAAGGGAATTTAGGGCCCTGAAGTTCCCATTAGGTTGGTTATCTTTGTGTTGACTTTTTGGCCACCTTTTTCAGTCACCATATGGTAGAGTACCTTTCTCCTCTGGTCATAACTAGAGTTGGTATTGGATATTGGCACGCTTTACTTCAGTTAGATCTATGTTAAGCGTCGGCCTTCGGGCCGCCTGACATTGTTTGACTTGGGTTTAGTTTCGCTCCTCTGAGCTCTTGTTTTTAGAGTTTATTTCAGAGTTTCCTCCTCTCTATTGAGAATTTTAGAGGTTGAGTTTTAGCCCCAGGCAGATCTATGCTTATGTGTGGCCTTATAGGCCCACAGCTATAGCTGGCCTAGGCTAGAACTAGGGTTTAGGTGATATACTGAAGTTTTCACCCCTTTTATTACTACCCCTGTCAGGAGAGTGTAGTTTCCTAGTTCTAGCCTCCTCTCATCAGAGTTGTCAGGCCGAGGCCCGTTACCCCTTTGATGTAGGTGCAGGATAGATAGCAGCTAAGGTAGCAGACTATTGCTAGTCTCCCTGGTGCGGTTGTCTCAGGTGGTAGGCCCTTATCACTATGTGAATAAAAATTGCTAGTGTTGCTGTGGCCCCCAATTTTCTAGAGCTTTTCATTCTATACTTTGTTTAGTCTTTTCCCCTAAACCCCTTGAATTAAGATTCAAGCTTGAGTGAACAGTGTTAGCTTTCTTTAGTTCCTGTTTCCTGTGGTTTAGTGCAGATGTTTCTGTCTTTGGTGAAAAGTGCTCACCCTGGAAATTCACATTTCAGGGTGGTACGAATGAAAAGTGAAGCATTCCCCTGTTTCTCAGGGTTGTTAATGCTCTAGTTCTATTTTGCCCTGCACAATGTGAGCCCTTAACTCTATTTCTGCCACAGGTTAGCACCTGTTTTCTGTAGTAGTAGGCTTTGTGCTAGCCTCCTTCAGAGCATGGTGACTAGGTTGCTATTTAGGGTAAAAACTGTGTTTTTACTGAGTATATGGCTTGTTGGAATGCATAACTCAGAATGAGTTTTGTTTTGAACCTCACTATTTTGTTTGGTTCTTATATGACTCCCTTTAGAGTTTGAACACTGCCACAATTGATGATCATGTTGTTTGAAGTAGTTGGCTTTGTTTGTGCCCTTTAGAGTTTGAACACCGCCACAATTGATGATTGTGTTGTTTGAAGTAGTTGGCTTTGTTTGTGTCTCCTTCAAAGCACAATAGCTTGTTGTATTACAAGTTTTTTTGGTAGATGTGTAGTCAGAGTTTTTTGCTCACTTAGTATACTGGCACTGCCACAGGTTTATGCCCGTGATTATTTGAGGTAGTAGGCTGTTTTTGGCCTCCTTCAGAGCATGGCAGCATGTTTCTTTGTACTCCCCTTACTGTAAAGGTTGGAATTATCTTTACTGAGTACATTGCCTGTTGGAATGTGTAGATTTTAAGCTGAGGTTGAGTTAAGGTAGGGAACCTCACTTGGTAGTTTGGTTTCAGATTACGCTCCGTTAGAGCTTAGACACTGCCACTGGCTGACGCCCGTGTCTTTCTGGTGTAGTAGGCCCTGTTTGGGCCTCTGTCAGAGAACGTTGGCGTAGTTGTACTCCTCTTGCTTTAAGAGTTTTTTGGGTACATTGCCTGTTGGAATGTGTTGGAGAGAATCAGGCTCTGGTTGAGCTAAATAGTTAACCTCACTGGTAGTTTGGTTCTAATTATGGCGTCTTTAGAGCTTGGAAACTGCCACTAGCTGACGCCACATGTCTTTTTGAGTCGCAGGCCCCATTTGGACCTCCTCCAAGAGCATGATGGCATAGGTTTATACTCCTCTTGCTTAAAGAGTGAAAGTTATTTTACTGAGTACATTGCATGGTGGTATTTTTGGTTTGTTTGACATTGCCACTGGCTGGCGCCCATGTTTTTCTGGAGTGGTAGGTCCTGTTTGGGCCTCTTTCAGAGCATGTCGGCGTAATTGTACTCCTCTTGCTAAGAGAGTTTTTAGTGCTTCACTAAGTACATTGCCTGTTGGAATGTGTTAAATAGAATCAAGCTCAGGTTGAGCTAAATAGTTAACCTCACCGGAGAGTTTGGTTCTAATTATGGCTCTCTTAGAGCTTGGAGATTGCCACTAGCTGACGCCACGTGTCTTTCTGAGTCACAGGCCCCGTTTGGGCCTCCTTCAAGAATATGTTGGTGTAGGTTTGTACTTCTCTTGCTTAAAGAGTAAAAAGTGTTTTTACTGAGTACACTGCTTGTCGGATTGTGTTAAGGTTGACTGTTATGTGGGCACTCTACAGTCTTATCTGCTGGTTTGACTCGGTTTCATTCTAAACGAGTTCCATGTTTGTGGGATCTTGCTTATCAGCAAGTGAGCTGTTCTAGGTGTGTGGCCTTCACAGGCCCTTTAAGCTTTCCCTCACCACATCTGGGTGTTCTTAAGCAGATTGAGCATGTAGTTCACATGTTGGCTTTTCGCAAGGCTGCTGTGATGTATTTCTACATATTGTAGAATTTGTGTCATGTTTCAGGCCCTTTTTCTGGGCCTCCATGATTTGTGCCTACAGTACGGTTAACTGTTAGGTTGAGCCGTGTACTCCACCTTGTTGAGGGTTGTCCTGCATAGTACTTAGCTCCCTAAGCTGGTCAGTGGTTGAAGGCCTCTCTGAGGCCTCCCTATTGAGGATCAGCCCCATAGGCTAGTAAATGTACTTCCCTGTGTTGGGTTCCTTTTAGAGTGCACAGCCTCCTCAGTGCAAATAATCAAGCACTGAGTAGATCCTAGGATTGAGCACGGTGTTAGTCCCCTCATTGGTAAGGGTAAAAGGCGCTAAACTGAGTCCTGCCCTCCAGGATGCCCGTCTCTACATTCTGGTCTGAGTTAGTTACTGCCTTTTTGCAGTCACTCTTACTAGATATCTTCTCTGAAGAATGTGATTCGAAACTGGTTGTTGGCCAAGACTAGGTTGCTTTAGACCAGGTTGGCCTCCCTGGTTGCATTCAGGGTTGACTTTGTTCCCCTGACAAGTGACTGGCTAGGGTTCATTCGGGCCCCCTGGCTACATTCCCTTAGAAGGCACCCTCTTTTCTGCGGAAAAGAAGTTTGGTCCCAGAAGCCTTTGAGCAGCCTTGGTAGGTCCCGTGGAAGGCCTCTTTGAGGCTTATAGCTTGGGCTGTTGGCCATAGGGAGAGCTGTCACTGAGAGTCTATGTTTGACCCGTAGGGAGAGTAGCACTTCAGTTGAAGCTGCTAGTTCTGACGTTTGTCTAGCCATTTGTTGGCATGCACTCCCCTCAAGCATGGCGGCGTGGGTATATCGTTCCCCATATGCGTTTCAAACGCAGTGTAGAGTTCCTTTTCGAAAGGGAACTTCTCAGGTTACGTATGTAATCATGCGTTTCCTGCCATGCATCGGGGCTGCCTGCTGAACAGTCTCTTCAGACGATAAGGTACTGACTGCTTCTCTAGGCGCTCCTTTATACTTCCGGGTCGTATCTATAATGACGTCATAGGCTGTCGCCGGCCAATAGGATTGGTGATTTGATAGTTGCTTTCAGACACCGGTTCACGTGATGACGTTCACCATATTTATTTCAAACGCAGTGTCTCGTTCCCTGTTCTTAGAGAACCATGGTTACATACGTAACCTGAGACATTTTAAATGCTATATGTGAATTTAGCAATTATAAAATACAAATGATTATTCATTTTGAGATCACACTTACATATTATTAAATTATTAGTGGTTTTAAAGATCATCTTAATGTGTGTGTTAGATGATGGCTAAGTTAGGCTAAGTAAGGCTAACCTAAATGAAAATGCACAATTAAATATCCAATACTGACCACAGTCAGAACTGACAATATGGTTGTCAAAAGTACTGACCTTGGTACCAAAGTACTGAAATTTTAAAAATGTGACTAAACCAGCATTTCCCCCTAGCATTTTGAGTGCTGTTGAGCGAACACCTCTGATTGGCCATTGTGTTCAACAGATTATCTGCGATTGGCTACAATGATCAATGCTTCAAAAACATGTTGTAAATAGACGTCTTTGCTGCTCTTCAACAAGAGCTTACACAGATACACACCTGAGCATTTAAAAGCAAGTGTCTATCAGCGGATCCATCTCTTAGATATATTAGGAACTTTAAGCGTCGATCATTGTGGCCAATCACAGACATATCTGTTGAGTGCATGAACACAATAGCCAATCAGAGCTGTTTAAGGAGGTGTTTACATCCCTAAATGAGGCTTCTTGATATCAGGACAGATGTATCAACCTGACTTTTTGACTCGATGCCCCCAAATGAATATGAATTGAAATACATTTTACTGTAATGTATTTTTGATTCCTTTTTTTTTTTTTTTTTTTTTTGTCTTTTACCCATGCAATATCATAATGTTTCTTTGTGTTTTAAATTTTTCCCAATCCTAAAATCTTGTTATAATTTCCAGGCTAAGATTAGATTTTCAAGTAATCTCAGTGAGGATTCCACTGTATCTGCACTTCCTATGTTATTGTTGTGGGAAAGCAAGAACTTAAAGTTACTGTGTTGTTCATGATGCACTAGCCTTTTATTAGCCTAGTCTGTGTCATGCAGAGAGTTCATTCTTGATTATGTGTATAATTTCCTCATAACTGCCAGCATTGCCCTCGGCTGCCATCCTCAAATTTGTCTTATTCCGCTATTGTGCATTTTGAATACAGAGCTCTAATAATCACTGTTTCTATCCTCTGACTCAGATATGCCATGAATTCTAATGATCTCTCAGCTCGTTTGGAGAGTGACCTGCAGGGCATTTGTTCAGGGTGAGAAAAACAGACTTGTTTTAATGCTGTCACCAGAGCAGCAGGTGCACTACGAATTGGGCACGCTGGCAGAATCTCCTTTTCTCAGTTCTCAAGTGACGTCTCTCTGTACAACACAAGAACACAGAGCCGGGAAAGGTTTGATGCCGTGCAGCAAGGAAGAAACCGAGGTCTGTCTTTTTGTCTCGAGCGATAGGTAGCAGAGTCCAGCATTGGATCCGGTTTGTGACGACTGCTCTAAATAATTCTCAGAGTGTAGCGTGCTGCGCATTGTCAGCTTTCTCGCCCTAGAAAACAATGTAGGTGATCTGGGCTTTGTGTGGTGAGACAGCTTGTGATTCTGAAGCAGTAAAAAAGGAAGCAGGACTGTGTTATATGGGGTTTTAAATAGTTACTCTTGTATTAAAGTAGCTTTTTGTAGGACTGTTCAAGAGCTTTCAGCTTTTTGTGAACCCATAATAATCACTTTAATAATATTCAAACATTGACTATGGAAGCGATAAAACTATGTATAAAACTTTGTATAAAAGGGATTTGATACATTTGTATTACCTATATTAATTATGAATTTCTGGGTTTAGAAAGAATTTATTTAAACCTTAAATGTCTAAAATCATATTGGAAGATAGGATTACAATACTGGTTATACTCTGTACCTTTTTATTTAGTTAAAATTCAGTTTAATGGAAAGGTAGGCTATTATGGTATGTCTACCATAACGGCATGGCAGATTGTGAAACATCTACAAAAAAAAAAAAAAAAATGGTGATGCCATATAGAAGAACCATTTTGGGTTTTACAAAGAACTGTTGAGTTAACAAGTATTTAATGAAATTATATATTTTTCCACTATAAGGAACTGTTCATAATAAGGAACCATACACTCTTTGAAGAAAAGTTATTTATATAGAACCTTAAAGGGTTCTGCCTGGCACTTCATACAGTATATAGAACTTTTTAAGGGTTCCCTTTTTTTTTTTTTTTTTTTTATTCAAAAACCACTGATAAAAATGATTCTGTTGTGAAGTAAATACTACAGAAAACAAGTGTAATTTCTAAGTTAGTTTAGGCAAGAATAAAAAAAAAAAAAAAAAAGTAAATTCTATATTAGTATTCAATTTAAGACTGTAGAAATAAAGTGTAAATATCAAGGTTATAAAATTAAGTAAAACCTATTCAACTGATACTGGTGTTCCCATCATGCACTGCAGCATGAATAATTAATAAGGTTGAATTTTTTCACTGTTTTCCAGCTGTATTTAGACTGTTTTATCATTGCTTTTGTTGTTAGGTTTAGTAATCTGCTGTTTTGTGACATCTGGCGTTAATTTCTACTCAAAACACCCATTCATACTCAAAAATGGTCCAACAAATGTTACCGTTATTGTTTATTGTGTACCAAGTATTGAGGTCTCTGTGTTTGGGTGGGTATAACATTACTTCTATTATGTAGATATGTTGTTTACACAATATCTACTGTATTATTTACTCAGATGTTCTAAGTAAAGCATACACTTTAAAAGCATGACTTAATTCAGTGTTATATTATTTAAGTCAAATGTAATTGAAACAGAGACAGAGTATTGCAAGGTAAACTTCAACTAAGTAGAAATTACTCAACAAACTTTAACTGGCCAAGTAAAGTTACTTATTTTCTTTCTTAATTTTACTTAACTTTATGTGAAATTTACTTTAAAAATATGTGTGCAAAAACTTGTATTGAACCTATTTTTTTCTAAGAATGTAGATGCCAATAAAGAACCTTTTGTTTTTAAGAGTGTATGAACTGGTTTAGCTCACACAGCTGAAATGAAAAGCTAATTTTATCAGGCATGATATTCAGTCAGTGTGCTATCATCAGGTCATCAGGTATGCTGAGAGTGTTGATATAGTAAGTCTGTTTGTCTATTTAAGTCTATTTCCTTCTCAGTATGTTCCTCTGGGCCATTATGAGTTGTGTGCTCACCTACGTTGCTCTTCAAGAATGTGCATATGACTAAGCCCACTGAGATGCATGTATAGCAGGTGGAATGCAGCAGGCAGTGCTAGCATGCCCTCCAACCATCCCCACGGAGCAGGATCACAGCACCCCATTCTCCAGTGGCAATTCTTCCAGCAAGGTGAATTAACAAGCCTCTGATACAACACACATGCTGGTCAGAAGAATGGCTGTTATTTTCACAGTCAAAGATAACTTCAAGCTCCCTCCGGAGCAAAGAGAGGACCAAGCCTTGAGCAACAAGCCCAGCGGGAACACAAACTGTCACGTGAGCCCCAGCCGACAATCCATCATTCCACGGCTTCACCCAACTTTAGCTTCAGACTAGAAGTCAAAAATACCCACGTCACATTTTTAACCAGAGCTGTGAGCTGCCAGTTTTTCATGTAGAAGTATTCTCATGTGATGCTTTTGACGCTTTGTTTTTATAAAGCAGACTCTGTGGCACAGAATAGCTGAAAAATGGCACTTGACATTTGCAATAGCTGCATGGTACCTGGAGGCCTAATGTCTTTAATATTGGACTTAATCCAATTCGCCTCCATATGCAGAAAATACAATATGTCACTGTGGAGAGTTCAAATGATGTATTGCCAAATTAATCTGCACCACCACCATGTTATGTTATGATCCAAATAAACTGGAAAGAATCAAGGATAACTCTGTTGAGGAAGTGAGCCTGGATGCATGGAATACTTAAAAGAGCAGTTTACCCAAAAATAATAAAAAAAAAATATATGATTTTTAACACACCATCAATATTATTCCAAATCCATTAGCTGTTTTTTAAGCTTTAGAAAATGGCAAAAAAAAACACCATAAAGTCAATGAGATTTGTGTGTTTATATTAGTCTTGTGCTCAGTCCTCTGAAGTCATAAAAGTTGTACCAAAATAATTATTTACTGAAAAAACAAAAAAAACAAATATATATATATATATATATATATATATATATATATATATATATATATATATATATATAAAATTATTCTCCTGTGAGCTGTTAAAGGATTAGTTCACTTTCAAATGAAAATTATCTCACAATCGGAGAGGTGAGATATTAATAAATATCCTGATGCATCTGAGCTTTATAATGGCAAGGAGCGATACCAACGAGTATGAGCTGAAGAAAGTGCCTCCATCCACATCCATCCATCATAAACGTGTACTTCACACAGCTCTGTGGGGTAATAAAGGCCTTCTGAAGCAAAGCGATGCATTTGTGTAAAAAAAAAAAAAAAAAAAAATCCATATTTAACAAGTTATGAAGTAAAATATCTAGCTTTCGCCAGACCGCCTTCCGTATTCAACTTATGAGGAAAGTGCAACACCTCTCACAGTTCAAAATGCTTATGCTACGTCTTACGCCTTCCTTATTCAACTTACAGAAAAAGCTTAACTAACTGCCAGTTCCATTTTTTTCGTAAGTTGAATACGGAAGGTGGTCTGGTGGAAGTTAGACTGGCTCGGATGCGTCAGGATATTTATTAATATATCCACCCCCTCCACATACACATATATGATTAGACTAACAGTCGAATATAGGCAATCTAATTCGAATCCGATTCGACTATGTAAATCTGTAGTCGGGGACACCCCTACATCGTTCATTCTGTAATGATGAAGTTGCACTTGTTTCCCAAACCAGCACACAGATCGTTCTTTATTAAGTATGACTGATAAAATGCAGGTGTGTAGAATAATGCATTGCTGCATTCCCCCCACCCTCCTACTTTTTATTTTTTTAACTTTGTGTGAGATGAGATGTCCACTGGTTACACACTTCGGTCATCCTGGTATTGTGTGCCTACTCTATCATGAATATTGTTTTTTTTTTTTTTTGACATACCTTTTACATTTTGTTATTTTAAAATTGTTTGTTATAATTGTGTATAATTGTACGTTGTGTTATTATAAAATTAATTATTATTTGTTTAGTCTATTTATATAATCTGGAAGTAATTAGTTCCCTGAACACTCAGAAATGGAAGTTTTTACCTACTATGTGTGAGAATTGATAGATGCAAAGGTTTTATCCATTAATTTATGGCTTTGCAAAACATGTTTGTTTGTTTGTTTAATGTGATTGTTTTGGTGATGTAGCATAACTATTAATTTAGCCGGGCCACAAAGAGAGCAAAGTTTGTTGGCATGGGCAATGGACACTTAGAAGCACCCCTGGTCCCAAAGAGGGCTGGTCCTGGTCATGATTAAAGAGATGTAGCAAGAGAATACAAAAACAAAGCGTGCCCTACTTCTCCAGCTAGCATTGGTGGAATTAATGATTAAATAGACAAGTAATTGGTAAGAAAAATAAGAAAGAGTGTCCATGTATCTAGCCTTCTCAAGAGGCCCTGCTTATACTGACTCTTTATTAAAAGTTCACTTTTCTTTTCTCCTTGAACCTCCTTTTATTTTCTCCCCCGAACATGTCCCCAATGTAAAACCGATCTATTCAAACCCATCAACTTTTGTTTTTGCAAACTATCCTGGCGAGCCTAGTGGGCATTGATCCTCTTTTCCTTCATTACCTTTTGTACAGGACCCTAATAAGAATTAAATATGTATCTGAATAAGATTCTGAGGAAGAAACAGATAAGGTTGTTAATCAATTAACAACATGCTCTTTTATAATTCAGTTAAGACAATGTCATAAGAACTTCTACAGAATTGTTATAGAAGAATTGAACACACAAAAGGTGTTTAGTGGGCTTTCCTCATTGTAAGTGCAGTAGCACAGTGCATTGTATTATTTATGTTTCAATTACAGTTGTTACATTCAACAAAACTAAAGAAACCTGGCATGTTTTGTGATTGCCTTATGAAAAGTGCATTGCAATTATCTTGGTGACAAGCTAATGCATGTGAGATCACATTTCAGTGCGTTTCATAATATGTCAAATGTGTTTGCATTTTACTAAATGTTATATCATTTTCATTGTGATGTCACTCCTCTTTTTCTTCACATGACAATCTGCCAAAAAGCTTAGCAAGAAATTGCATATACAGTGGGCTCTTTGAGTGTTTCTCTTTTCTTATACATAGAAAAATGAATTCTCCCTACTTGAGATTGCATTTTTCGCAGGCTATGAATGACTTATACTGCTTTTTGGGAAACCAGCCAAAGCAAAAAAAAACAATATGTGGTGGGCATGCAAACATAAAAGGTTCTTCTATTTATGGCTTTTTAAGCTGAGCAAAATTATTATTATTTTAATGTGTTGTGTGAATTGACATGTTTTTTTTGTTTTTTAGTATTTTTTTATTTTTGGAACACTTTGGCAACAACATTTGCATTGCATTATACTAAGAGGTACTTTAATGGATGGATGGACGGACGGATGGACCGACCGAAGGACGGAAGGAAGGATGGATGGATGGATGGATGGATGGATGGATGGATGGATGGATGGATGGATGGATGCATGGACGGACAAAAAAAAATTTCTGGTTATCTGTTATTGTACAAACATTTCTCTCTTACTGAATCAGAATTCAGTCTTATTAAAAAAACTGTCTGAGGTCACCATGACTTCTCTTTCGCTTCAGGCCACATGTTCTTTCTAGCCTTCCTGCTTTGAAGCGAGAGGAGGAATGTGCAGGACACAGTTTGATCAAAGCAAGAGCAGAATAATTTGGCCTTCAGGACTTTGTGAGGTATCTTAGCCACCTCATCTCCAGACAGCACAACAACAACAAAGACAGGCCTTCAAAACAGCCATGTCCTCCTATATCCAAACAATTAACAAATCTTAAAGGAATAGTTCATCCAAAAAATGAATCATTGTTGACCTTCATGATCAAATCCACATGAACTTCTTTCTTTTTTCTTGTGGAACACAAAAGGTACATTTAAAAAAAAAAAAGAAGAAGAAGAAGAAAAAAAAAAGATTACACTTGATTCGCTTTTTAATATAATGAATGAGGATTGAGGCTTGGACAGCTGAAGATCACTTTCATTAAATTGAGAAAAATATAATATCATTTATTCTTGGATTATTTTTAAATTCACCTTTTATGTTCCACAAAGTAGAGTATTTGGAATAACTATTCAACTCTGTCTGGTTGAAACTAGGCCAACATATTCCAGTTCTTGTGAATCAATTTGAAAATATTGTTGTTTTTGCAATACTCTGTCCATCATCTATGGCAGACAGGTTTGTTTACTTGGGGCTCAAATACCAAATTTGACTTTGACTTCCCCTGAAAGCTAACAGCTTACTTTGTCATAACGTCATATTTTTATTGAAATCTCATTTTGGCTACCTCAGTGCTTGACAGATATTGTCTTTTAATATACAGTGTCTATGACAAGTTAGCATGCTCCCAAAGGCATCTCATTTCCAGCTCTTGGATGTGTTCTTGACAACCACTAATTGAAGGTTATTGATTGAAAGTCAACAATAGGCCCTCTGTGAGTGTGAGTGTGGGATGTAACATCTTTTTCACATTAGCTGATAGTGCTGTGCTTTATCTGATTGACGTACCTTAAACAACTTAGAATAAGGCAGCATACTGTAGTTTGTTAAAACGTTTTCTTTCTGTACCTTCCTCTGTCTGTATTTTAATAGAGCTAGGTTGTTTCGATTAAATGGGTTGTACTCAGGCACATTAGGTCTCCTCATCGGCCCCATCAGCTGTTCTTCCTATCTCCCTGTAACACTGTCTTAAGCCTCTTAAAGTACATTCTGGACATTGCCGTTTATTGCTCAGGCCACACCTGCAGTCCTCATGCCACCCTGCAGCTGCACGTTCACACAGGTGATCAAGGACCCTGGGCATCTTTCATCAGGTGCTTTTTAGAGTAAGTATGAAAGTCTCTTTAGTGTCCTGGTTATTGGGACTGTGACTTTAAATGTCTACCACCTTTAAACTGTTATATAAGGACTGTTCCACAGGTGCATGTGCAATAATTGTTTATGGTTCATTGAAAAACATTGTTTAAACCCTTTCTAATAAAAGTAAAGCTTATTTGGATCTTACAAACGTATCTTTAAAATACAGTATTCTGAAAAAGGGGTGTTTTTTTTTTTTTTTGGCTTAATGTTTAATGTTTGTTGGCAGTCGTAGCCTAATCATTAGAAAGTTAGACTGGTAACCTGAAGGTTGCGGGTTTGATTCTCAATACTGGCAGGACATGACTGAGGTGTCCTTGAGCAAGGCACCTAACCCCCAAAAGCAAAGTCTGTTGAAAAGTCAGATTTGCCATCAAAGAAATAAATTGCATACTAAAATATATTAAACTAGAAAACAATTATTTTAAAGGGGTGGTTGATTATGATTTCACTTTTTTAACTTTAGTTAGTGTGTAATGTTGCTGTTTGAGCATTTTGCAGATGTTGTTTATGCTCAAAGTTCAATGCAAAGGGAGATATTTTCTTTTACAGGATTCTCTGTTTAAGGACTACAAACGGCTGGTAGGAACTACAACAAGCTTCTTCCCTGGTTAGTGACATCACTAACCCTAAAATTTACAAAAACCCTGCTTCCAAGAACACAACAAAGGGGGCGAGGCCATGTTGGGCTGCTTTAGAGAAGAGGAAGAGTTGTTGTAGTAGAGTGTTATTACAAATGAGGGTCAATTCAACACTGGATTTGCACAGAAGATTAACATGATGGCATATGCTAGTCGATGAATTGAATCAACTCCACAGCAACTACATAAAATTTATCCACTAACCATTCAGAAATGTCCAGTTGCATTCTAAAAGTCGTAACTTCTTTCTGAGTCTCTCCATCAGTGTCCAACTCCAGTTTGAACAATGTAAGGCTGAACACCATCACTGATAATCGTCATTTTAGCTGCGTGAGATTCTCCAGCTTTGTTGTTGAGCAACCGAAACGTGAGCTGTTAAAGCTCCACCCTCTTCTGGAAAGCCCCCGAGAGCAGCAGCTCATTTGCATTTAAAGGGACGCATTTTAAAAGTACTTTAATGTACTTTAAATCTATTGTAAGTCTCTTTAGTTAAAAGTATCTGCCAAATGCATAATTTTAAATTATTAAGCATTTATGTTGTGCTGTTCTATTTGTTTGCTTTTCTAGCTCTTGTTGATGTGACACAGTCCCTAAGATGACCTAGCGTAGCAATCCATACTTCAAAATTTACGAATAATTCTTGCCCAATTTATTGGTGAATTTGTCAAATCCCATTCAAAAACTATTTATTTGTGACTTAATAAACCCAGAGAAATCAAGCCACAAACTGCCACTATCAGAATTTGAGACTTTTTTTCCCTCCAGTCAGTACTCCCAGTCTCATCCTTGGTGTTTATGCTTCATTTTGTATGCTGTTTTTTTTTGGAAGACATGAAGATGAGTTGACAAGGCTTCAGAGGGAGCAAATGTTCCCTCATATGGAGCATCACATGAGGGGGTAAAGCCTGAGACTCCCTGTTGGTCCGTGGGTGAAAGGACTTCTGTGTTAGCAGATCAAAGCCCTGGCGGTGTTACCCCCTCCTGCGCCATCTCACTCCTCCACACCTTCTCATTCGTCCACCTTCACAAAGAAAACACGGACCTATGATCCCAGTCTGTTCTACCCAGGCTTTGATTCACCAGGCACAGGATTCTTATTTTCTTTCCAGGCACGGCAAGGTGGCTTTGAACTGAAGAGAAAACCATTCAGCTTTGCATGGAAGGAGCTAAAATCCAATAACTGCCTGTCTTCTCATTCTCCCTGTGGTATCAAAAGCATCATAAATACTTAAATGAAGTTCTAGATTTAGCTAGTACATATGTACACAAGATTGCTTTAGCTTACAGATGAATTGTCTTTTGTTATATAAGAGCAAACGGCCACATGTGGCGGCTTTGGGTCACCGTGGGGCTGAGTTCACATTTGCCATTGTCGTACTGTGCAGCAAAGCATATGCTTTGTTTACCTGGATGATTGATTTCAAGTGGAGTTATGTACTGAGCGCTGTGAGAACAGGACTGCAGATCTTGTGTATCTCAGACCCAATGGTCATGTTACAGTCATGGCTGGTGTTTAATGTACTGTGCGGTTGCTTGGCCCTTGTGTATATGCTCGCCCATCCTAGACCCTCAATTATTTACTTTCTTATTTACTTGGTAGGGATCCATGCATTATTAACTCTGGCTGCCATGCCCTATCAGTCACTTTTTTTTTCACATAGTATTTTAGTTAACTTTTTCATTTATCTGAAATGGGGTTTTGGAAATGTAAAATTATTACATAATTTAAGGTTATTGATAACCCCTTCTTTATACTTTTGTACTTTGAACTACCCCTTTAATGCTGGTAATATTTACGGTATATTTATACATTTTTGGTATACTAGATACATGGCTTCAGAGGGAAAGTCATATTTAAGTGTGGCTGCCATGCCATTTTCAAGTAATATTTTAGTGAACTTTTCCATATATATCCGAAAATAGATTTTAGAAATGTAGAATAGGGTTACTGATATCTCCATCTTTGTGCTTAAAGGGATAGTTCACCCAAAAATGAAAATTCTGTCATCATTTACTCTACCTCAGGTTGTTCCAAACTGGTATAAATGTCTTTGTTCTGTTAAAAACAAAGGAAGATATTTTGAAGAAAGTTTGTAACCAGGCCGCTTTGGGCCACTATTGAATTCCATAGTTGTTGTTGTTTTTTTTTGTTTGTTTTTTTTCCCCCCCTACTATGGAAGTCCGTGATGGCCCAAAGCAGCCTTGTTACAAACTTTCTTCAAAATATCTTCCTTTGCGTTCAGTAGTACAGTGAATAGTTATCTGTATAATCACATAATCCTTAAAGGGTTAGTTCACCCAAAAATGAAAATTCTGTCATTAATTACTCACTCTCATGTTGTTCCACACCTGTAAGACCTTCGTTCATCTTTGAAACACAAATTAAGATATTTTTTTTGATGAAATCCAAGAGTTCTCTGACTCATCCATAGACAGCAATTTAACCACCACTTTCAAGGTCCAGAAAGGTACTAAAGACAATATAAAATAGTTGACATGACTGCAGTGGTTCAACCTTAATTTTATGAAGCAAATAGAATACTTTTTGTGCGTAAAAACAAAACAAAAATAATGACTTTTTTGAGTAATGAGTAAACTTTCAACTTTCATTGCAACTTTCAACAGTTGCAACAGATTCACTTAATCATTGAGCTGATCTTGAGAACCGTCTAATTTGTGATTCACCAACTGATTCATTTAAAAATATCATGCTCAAATTAAGCATTCGTTTACATATCAGACATTGGTATTTCCCTCAAACACCAAGGCGAGCTGGGAAATATGTCAAGATTTTCAGTGTGTTTCTCGCAGAAAGCAGAGGACTTGGCAAACCGCACCTGAGTTTTATGATTCTTTTCTTAGGCTTTTTGACATTTTGGATCTTTTTATTCAAATATTCAAAATTTTACATTTTCAACAGAAGCAAGAAAGTGAGGAATGAGGGGTGACTTTGGGGTACTTTGGGGTAATTTGGGGGTAATATACCCTGCATTATCCCCTTAATGCAGGGTATATTAAATTTTAGGTATCCTAGATACAAGGCTTCAGAAGGTGAATCATTATTAAGTCTGGCTGCCATGCCCGATCAGTCACATTTTTCATGTAATATTTCAGTGAACATTTTCATATTTCTGAAATTAGATTTTGGAAATGTAAAATAGGGTTATTGATATCCCCATCTTTGTACTTACCTGCCATTTTATGGCCACCCTATCTCCCCTGGCTAGTTCTACTCCGTGCTGTTATTTAAAGCCTGATTGGTTGCTAAAGTGACCCATTGCTCAGTTGCCTGCTCTCTGGCTTGTCTTGAGATTTACAGATGCATGTGAGCCAAAGCTTTCCTTCCTGTCTTACTACACACACACAGTAGAAGATTTGGCAGGAGAAGAGATCCTGCATTACACACATTTGTTTGTTATACATCAGACATCAGACACACTTGTGTGCTCACCATTTATTTTTCTGTAATATCCACACACACATTGCATACACAGCAAAAGCATTCTTGGATACACACAGGATCTATTATGCACCTGTTTTCAGCCCATCTCCTCTCACTATTTCTCTCTACCTCGCACACAGACTTGCTCTCTCTCACTTTCACAGCCAGAGTCACACATTAGGCTGTATTCACTGGCCAGTCTGACAGCTATGCTCTTTGATGCAGAAAGAGATGAGTGTATCTCTAAGGTAATATTGCACTCTGCTGCCAAAAGAGGGGGAAAAATAATGCTTTTGGACATCCAAACTTAATCGTTTTCACACCAGCTGAAGGGCAGCTTTGAGGACAGAGATGATAGGTATTTGGTGTGTAGCGTGAAAGTGTCAGTTGGTCATTTTTTGAATCTGAAACGCTGTGATCCTCAAACTGCAAAAGCGTATTTTATTCATCTCACTCCAATGTCAAGTTTGTACCATATGCGGTGATTCCACTTGAGGTGGGGGATGAAAATGAAGCAGCAAGCTGTAGTCCTATAAAGGGTTCAAAATGAGCAAGTCTCATATACAGTGCATTTTTTGAAGAATATCTTGGGCGCACAGTCAGTATAATGAAAGCTAATTAGGAAATGAGGAAAGCAGCATTGTGTATAATCAAATATATTTTATCCAGTTTTAACAGAATCATTGAATCAGTGAATTGATCTTGAGAACTGTCTAATTTGTGATCAGTAACTGATTAATTTAAAAAGATTATAACACTTTATTTCTATAGCCCTTTAGACACTTATTGGGAGAATAAAAACCCTCCCTACACCTTCCCCTGACCAATAAACACTTTTAATATTATTAAACACTCGTTCGCAGTTTATTTCCACTTTTAGAACATTATTTTCATTTTATTGAAAATGTATGTGATGATAAAATAGGAGTGAGCTCTGTTATTTGGCGAGCTCAGCAAAATGCGGATTCGACCACGGTAAAAGCCAAAATCGCAACTATTACGCCACTGAAGACATTGAATTACACCTGTCCCTTTTTCAACTTGAGTGGCCCAACCAGACATTGGAGTTAGTGTAAAGAGTGGTTGTTAACAAGGGACGCTATTTGCACTTATTGTAAATAAACACTCCGTTATAGGTTTGTGAAAAGTTAACAGATAAACTATGAAGCTGGCTGAAAGAGTAATACTGGCAATTCGCACAAAACTCTATGGCTATGTAATTGCTAAATAAATTAATTATTACGCTGCGTATTAGAAGTATGGATCAGTAGAAAAGTATGAATTAGTAGAATATCCAGTGTTATGAAAACTACATAGAATAAACGCCTATAGGGTATGTATGAGAATTTATGGGCTGCACAAATCTAACCTCAATAAAGGTTAGCCTGGAATGAATGCAAATGCCCATGATAAACCTCTGGGATTTTGGAGCACCAACTTGTAACAGTAGGTCAACATAACTATTGCGTTCTTTAATCGATTCCGTGTCTTATTCTGCCCTCTAGTGGCTAATATCGAAAGAGAACATGCTGCTAACCTGACCCAATAAATACTTTTAATGTTATTAAACACTCCTTGGGCAGATTATTTCCACTTTTAGAACATTTATTTTCATTTGTTTTAAAAAAATTAATGCCTTTCTTATATGTGATGGGAAAATAGAGAAAACTCGGCAAAAGGCGGATTCGAAATCCCGGCGATTGCAGTAAAAGCTAGAACTACGAGCCAACATGTTACTGTTACGCCACTGAAGTCATTGAATAAGATGCGTCTTTTATAATAGTTGATATATATATAATGTTTAAATAACGACTTATTATGACGAAATAGCGACTTAATATCTCGAAATAACGAGATATGTCGTAATACCGACTTAATATCTCGAAATAACGACTTAATATCTTGAAATAACGAGACATTATGTCGTAATAACGACTTATGTTGAAATAACGACTTAATATCTCGAAATAACGACTTAATATGTCGAAATAACGAGATATGTTTTCGTTTTTTTTCCCTCCCCACAAAGTTTTTTTTTTCACCATGCGGTTCTGGGCTTCTGTACTGTAGTAACTAATATTAACTAACAAGAAACTCTGATTATTGAATTAGTAAGTAATAGTGCTCAGTTGAAGGTAGTAGTTCACTATTAGCTAATCAGTAACTACTGTTTTTTCATACCTCCCAGAGAACTACTAAGAACTACTATATACAGGTTCATAATTAACATGAATGATGCATAATGTATAATTAATTCTAAAGTAAAGGTCATGGTAACCCACTAGTAATGATGTATTACCAAATCCTTCAGAAGGAATTACTAATTATTTGGATCAGTATTCTAAAGTGAAGATCATGATAACTGTCCACTAACTACTGGAGTCATTGTAAACTTTTGAGGTTTTTGTATGTTTTTGTACGCTTTTGTACAGTAATTCCCTATGATGTATTTGGTAACACTTAAGTAATTACTAGTGGGTTACCATAATCTTCACTTTAGAATACTGATCCAAATAATTAGTAGTTTCTTTAGAAGGATGTAGTAATACATCATTACTAGTGGGTTACCATGACCTTTACTTTAGAATTAATTATACATTATGCATCATTCATGTTAAAATACTGATCCAAATAAGTAATAGTTACTTTAAAGTTATATAGTAACTCTTGAGTTATTACTATCCAATACTTTACAAAACCCCCAAAAGTTTACAATGACTTCAGTAGTTACTAGAGAGTTATCATGTTTCTCACTTTAGAATACTGATCCAAATAATTAGTTTTTCCTTCTGAAGGATTTGGTAATACTTCAGTCATTACTAGTGGGTTACCATGACCTTTACTTTGTAATTAATTATACATTATGCATCATTCATGTTAATTATGAACCTGTATTTAGTAGTTCTTAGTAGTTCTCTGGGAGGTATGAAAAAAATAATAGTTACTGATTAGCTAATAGTGAACTACTACCTTCAACTTAACACTATTACTTACTAATTCATTAATTAGAGTTTCTTGTTAGTTAATAGTAGTTACTAGAGTGTTAATAATGTGTTACTCATTTGTTCCTGTGTAGTTATTCATTAATGAAGGATCAGTATTCTAAAGTGTTACAGATAATATTAAAATATCTATATGGCAGTTTTACCCCATTGTATCAATTTCAAAATTGTGGCCAGTGAAAATGAGTGGCTAGTAACTTTGGGAAACCACTAGCCACAGTGGATGGTGAGCAAAAAATTTAATTTCAAGGCCTGTTAGTAATATACTGTAGATGTGCAGTGATTGTCATGACAATGAAAAAGTTTAAGATGCAGAGCAGGAGCAAGGACAGACCGAGAAGTGGTCACCATTTTACCTACAATAATATGAATTATTTTCAAAAAATCATTGATTTTATTAGTTTTAATTACATGCTCAGTCAATGATAAAACCATTTCGGCTCTGGCTCTCAGACTCCTGTGATTCACATTACTTAGCAAAATAACGCATAACCTTTAGCTTGGAGAACTTGAATGAGAGGGCTTCAAACAGGATATATGTTTGCCCATAAATAATCTTTGGCTAATGCTTCACCAAACAGCTTCTCTCAACCTCGTCTAGCTCTCCGTACTCTGAGGACCAATTTCCCTCCACATCGATCGATGGTCAATTCCAGCCGGCGTGAGAAGCATCTCTTATTCCCTATGGATTTTCACATCATCCCGATGACGAACTGCAAATAGTCAGTCGCCAATCATGTCCCACTTTTCCGCTTACCTTAGCCTGCATGTGATCGTCACAACCCTAAAACCTTTGATTGACCTGCGGGTGAGATATTAAAGATAGTAGTTCACCCTAAAATTAAAATCCTGTCTCTCCACTCCATTTGACTGAGTGTCAGGGGTGTTTCATATTGTGAGGCCTCAAAAAATGGATGAGAAAATAATCCACTGTACAAAAATGAAACACAATTATTACAAAATATTCCTTAAAAAACTTATGAATCACTCATTTTTCTAAAGTGACACCAGCAGTTAAAGTTAAAATGAAATTTGTTATTGTAAAATGATGAGAGAATTTGATGAGAAATAGACTTTGTTTTAATAAACAAACAATAATTCAATTAATGTAAAAATACTAAATAGAATTTCAGCTGTTGTTGTTATCTTATAGTGATAGTAATGCTTATTCATTTAACCTGAAAAAATGTGTCACGATCAAGTGTAACTGAAACATGAATTTACATTGTTTGGTCTTGATAATGTTCTTAAAACATTAATAAAAAAACGTTACTTATACATTGTTCATGGATGTTTTTTTTTTTTTGTTGTTGTTGTTTTGTTTTTTGTTTTCATTTTGTTTTCCAGAAATGTAGGTAATACTTTAGAATACTCATTTGTTCCTGTGGTGTTATTCATTTTGGATGGAACAGTAATGCAATATTAACATTTTATTAACTGATATCACCTAAAAAGAAACTCAGATTAACAAATTAGTAAGAAATAGAACTTAGTTGAATGAGGTAGCTCACTAGCTAATCATACTATTAGCCTGCTAATTATAGCAACAAAAAAAAACAAAACAAAGAAAAGCTTGCTACTGTGCCAGACTAACTGGGACTTGTCACAGCACTTGCATATTGTTGCCCTATTGTTTGATTGCTTCTGTTGTTCTCCTCATTTGTAAGTCGCTTTGGATAAAAGCGTCTGCTAAATGTAACGGTAATGTAAAGGTACTTTTTTCTTTTTTTTTTTTTTTTTTTATACCTCCCAGAGGAAAACTTCTATATACAGGTTCATAATTAATGTGAATAATGCATAATGTAATTCATTCTAAATGGAAGATTTCATAACCCACTAGTAATGACTTTTCTTTCTAAAGGAATTACTAATTATTTTGAACAGTAGGCCTATTCTAATGTGAACAGCATAATAACTCTTTAGTTGTGATTGAAGTCATTGTAAAATTTTAAAGATTTTGTTTTGGATAGTAATGTCTGAAGTGTTACTACAGCCCTCTATAAGAATTACTAATTATTTGGAACATTATTCTAAAGTGAAGATCATGGTATAACACACTAGTAATGACTCAAGTGTTACCAAATCCATCAGAAGAGCCCCCAAAAGCTTACAATGATTTCAGTCATTGCTAGAGTTATCATGCTTTTCACTTTAGAATACTGTTCCAAATAATTAGTATTTCCTTTAGAAGGATGTAGTAACACTCAAGTCATTAGTGGGTTACCATGATCTTCACTTTAGAATTAATTATACATCATTCACATTAATTATGAACCTGTACATACTGTAGTGGTTCTTAGTCCTCTGGGAGATATGAAAAACAAGATAGTTATTGATTAGCTAATAGTGAACTACCTCATTCAACTGTGCTATTACTTAATAACTAATTAATCAGTTGTTGTTAGGTAAAAACAGTTACTAGAATGTTAATATTGCATTACTCATTTGTTCCTGTATAGTTATTCATTAATGACGGAACATTATTCTAAAGTGTTACCCATATGTTTTAGTTGGATGTTTGTCTAACGTTTTTTAAATGTTACTACTTTAAGAATGTCCAGAGAACATTGAAAAATAATGTTTGCAAAATTATAAAAATGGAACGTTCCCTTGACCAAGAAAAAATGTTTTAAAACATTTTTAAAACATTTTGAACATTTAGAAATAATTTTCATAACATAATGGGAACATTAGCAAAGTGTTCTTAAAACATATTTTTTTTGTTAGCTTGGTTGCCTCATTTCAAAACATCACAGCACAATATTATCCTTCAAAACATCTTGTTTTGGCTTAAGAATATTATGTAATTGATAATATTAGTTTATAAGATTAATAAGATTATAAGATTATAGATTAATATTAGTAATTGATGACAATTTTAATTTCAGAGTCAACTATCCCTTTAAGCTATGGAAGTGAAGGGCCCTATTTTAACGATCTAAGCGCATGGTCTAAAGCGCACGGTGCAAGTGTCCGAATCCATTTTTGCTAGTTTAAGAATAGGAAAAATGGTCGGCACTCCCGACACATGGTCTCTTAATGAGTCATGGGTGTGGTTTGGGCGTAACGTGCAATAAACCAATCAGAGTCCATCTCCCATTCCCTTTAAAAGCCAGTTGCGCTTGGCGAGGAAACGGATCTGCTCGTGCATGAGGTTAAAGTGTGCAAGCAGACCATCTACGGGATAAACCGGGATTCCATCAAAGCATTTTTACCTTTATACACACAATAATAATCTTTTACATTGTAATCCTTTTATTTTTAATATCTGGCATGTTTGTGTGCTGCTGCTCGTCCCTTTTTGTGTAATAAGTAGAGTGTACGCGTGTTGTGCACCCACATAGGCGCATATTACTAACACGTTCTCTTTAAATAAGAAAACAAATATTGCAGTGTATTTCTGTTGCTTCAAAATAGCAATGCGCCAACAATGCACCTGAACACACCTAATTTTCAGACCAGCACACCCATGGGCGCACAAATGGGTGCAAATGCATTTGCTTTAAACAACGTGGCGCAGGACGTAAAAATAATAACTGCGTCGGGCTGAAACTAGCAAAAAACACCTGCGTTGCGCCTGGCGCCGCATTGCGCCCGGTGCATGACAGGACCCGAAGAGTTGTGTCGACCGGAGGCCTGAGAAGACAAGAAGAGACAGAGAAAATTATTTTGTATATTCTAGCAGCAGTGAATAAAATTGTTCAGGGTGTGTGCTGTGCTCCTGAAATGTGATTGACATGTTCCTCACAGAACTTCAGGTTCACTCCTCAATGAACTGAGCTGATTATGCTAATAAGACTTCATGAATGGAATGAAGCTTCACTCCTCCTCCAGCAGCAGTCTTGCTTATGCGCTGCAGTGTGTTAGCACCTAATGCTGCTATGTGACCTGCGCTTGAATTAGCTGATCTGGGATCTGACAGCTGCTGTATCTGACAGGCTATTCTCTGGCTGTCTGTTTCTTAAGCCCTGATACTTGTATTTGCGCCATAGTTACGCTGCTCTCTCCGTGGAGACCTGCCCGTCATTCTGTTTCCAGTACTCTGCATCTAACAGAGCTTAACCGCATGCCCTTTTTACTTCTCTACACATATGATGTGAATAAGAATGGAATATACTATATAATAACTCTGAAATTAGTCTCTTGCATTCACTGAATGTTTTATTTCATCTCATTTTTATTTGTTTGTTTTTTTGTTTGATTGTGTCACAATCACCAGCCTCTTGTTCATTGACATTCACATATGAAATACATTTCCCATAACTCTCTTCCCATTATTCTCATCATGCCTAATTGTTTCCACCTGTGGTTCATTAGCTTGTTTGTCTTTGTCTGTTTAAGCTGTGTTCTCATTTGGTTTGGTGCGTAGTCTTAGTAATGTTACCGCTGCATTTCTGAGCACCTGTATTCTTGTTCCAGTGTTTAATGTTCTCTGCCTTTGTTCTTGGATTCTGCCTAGTTTGAAATGCTGTTTGTATTTGACCATGTGCCTGTTTTGACTACTCTTATGGATTGTCCAGTTGTGTTGGCTTTTAGTTCCACCCGCTCTGCCATGGGGGTCTTCTAGCCCGTCTGCTCTGCCGTGGAGGTCTTTAAGCCTATCTGCAGTGCTGTGGTGGTCGTCTGCTCCACCGTGGGGGTCTTCTAGCCCGTCTGCGCTGCTGTGGTGGTCGTCTGCTCCACCGTGGGTGTCTACAATCCCATCTGCACTGCTGTGGTGGTCGTCTGCTCCACCGTGGGTGTCTACAATCCCATCTGCACTGCTGTGGTAGCCGTCTACTCCGCCGTGGGGGTCTCCAGCATCGCTGAAGTGGTCTTCAGCCCTTCTTGCTCAGCCTGCACCACCCTGGCCGCCTACTCAGCCATCGCCGCCCTGTCTGCCTGCTCAGCCTGCTCCGTTCTGGCCACCTGCACTGCCTGCTTTGCCTTGGGCCACCTACAATACTTTGTTACCAGTCCTTCCTCAATGAACCTGGCCCTCCATCCCGCCCCCAAGTCCGTCTCCGCTCCACCGCCCTCCTGGACCTCTCATTTATAGGAGCGTCTGGAAGCCGCTCCTTTGGGGGGCGGGGGGGGGGGGGGGGGGGGGGGGGGGGCTATGTCACGATCACCAGCCTCTTGTTCATTGACATTTACACACAAACTACATTTCCCATTATTCTCATCATGCCTGATTGTTTCCACCTGTGGTTCATTGGCTTGTTTGTCTTTGTCTGTTTAAGCTGTGTTCTCATTTGGTTTGGTGTGTAGTCTTGGTAATGTTACCACTGCATTTCTGAGCACTTGTATTCTTGTTCCAGTGTTTTAAGTTCTCTGCCTGTGTTCTTGGATTCTGCCTAGTCTGGAATGCTGTGTGTATTTGACCATATGCCTGTTTTGACTACTCTTATGGATTGTCCTAAATAAATGCTGCACGTGGATCTTCACTCAAGTCTTGGAGCAGCGTGTTCATAACAGATTGATTTTAAAGGAATAATTAGAGAGATGTGAGAGATTAAAGATCCCTTAAAGGCAAAAATATTAAAAACAAACACAAATAATTCAGTTCAGTTCCGTTCCTTTTTGTTAATTTCCTTTCATTTTATTTCATTTCATTTCTGTTCTGTTACATTCCCTGTTAAAAACGCATTTTTATAAATCATTTTTTTTCCCTTGTTAAATGCAACTAAAAAAATACAATTTTAGAAATTACAAATTTAAAGACAGATATTTTCTTCTGTATTGTGATGTACAGTCAATTGACATGGGTTATCCAAAAAAAAAAAAAGGTAAATCAAGGGAACTTGATCATCAGTTATTGACTGGATTGAGGCAGATCTAATATGAGCTTGTGGCTAATTTTAAAAAAAGGGGTGGAGTTAGAAGGCTGGCATCATCACCAGAGAGAAGTGTGTTGTTTCCCCAAAAGATTTAGTTACAGTTAAAACTCATTTTAATAAATGAAACATTTGGATTTAGATCATTAACAACAAACATTTAGAATATAGATAAGCTGAATTTTCATTTCATACAACTTTAGAATGAAAATTAAAACTTAACCTACATTTAAGATTTTATCCTCTGGGGGAAAACAAAAGTTGTCTTATGTTGCACAGTTTTGCCTAAGGTAATATCCCAGTATCAACTTTTTCTAAAGATGTTACTGAGAAAGAAAACAAAAAAAACTTATTTAAATACATAATACATATCTTTTGTAGTATAAAGGCCCAGACATTCTTCAAAGGGTGGGGGGGGAGGGGATTGAGGCTTCTACAGCTGTTGCACACTGGGTCGCCGTAAGTGACTTTCTAACAGCTCCAGTCACAAGAATGCAGGAGAACATCTGCTTCACTGAAAACAAATCATCATTAAATGAAGGCCTTGAAGTAAAAGCATCCGCTTCTCAACAGAATCATCTCAGCAATTTGTCCAATGTGATGCACCACAGTGTGGGCCCACATTAATTAACTGGGAAACAAAATGAAGCAACTAGCCAATCTGTGTCAACAGCATGCTCCTTTTCCCAGTTATTGGAGTGTTACTGTGTGTCATGTTGGGTTTTGCAATATCCTTGAACAAGATCCCACAGCATGATATCAGTGAAATAGCATTTTTAACCTTAATTAAAACTATTAAACGATCGTTAGATTTAATCACCATTGGTAGCACAATTTATTGTAATGCTTTTTTTTCCCCTCAGTTGGTCAGAACAAAAGTGGCAGATACTTGTTCAGATGACATTTTCTGGTGAAAATTCTTATTTTGGTCATACTTCCAAGACTACTAACAGCCACACATTCTCCTCAAAGCATTAGATTCATCTGCGCTGAGGAGCCATGCTGATGCACAACCCACGTAAAGATAATAATTCTGCAAATAACCACAATTGCAGGTTTCAAACAGAGATGGCGACAAGAGGCAAAACTTACTGACTGCAGCTTTAAAACTGAAATATAAAAATAAAATCCAATTCAAAATATTAAAGAAAACTATAATATTACATAAATACAAAAATAACTGCAGTGAACGCTGCATTTTTTATATTCACTATATTAAACATAAAACTATAACAACTGACTGAATACTGGCATTGCACTTAAACTAGGACATGGCCTACTTAGGTAAGGTATAGTGTGTGTGTGTTTTTTTTTCTGGGACAAACGGTGGGACTTTTCTACTCTTGACAGGATCTTCATGTTTGGGTATGTGCAGTGAGGTTTTGCCCTCCATTAAATATACCGTGAGAAACGATGCCCAGAGGTAAGAGATGGTACTGCAATTCAACCACATCCGTGATGTAAATAAATTATTATTAAAGAAAGCATACAGGGAAAGGAGATGGACCTCTCGTAGAGAAATGAATGGGAAAAATTCTACTGTCAGACAGCCTGCTGCAAATAAACCACCCTTATACATTTCTATAAATGATGACTATCACATTGAAGTGAGAGTTTGATATAGAACAATCACACTCTTGTCCTTTTCAGCTGTGTCTTTGTAACGAGAGCACCCTCACTGATGATGTCAGCACTTGCACCGTGAGCAAATTTGCATTCAGTCCCTGGAGCTCTTGGTGGCAGTGACTGAGATGATTTATGCCCTATAGAGGATACATCACTGTCACCATGTAATCATAATAAACACAGTGGCCCATCCCAGCTGATACCTCGCTTTGAATTTAGAGTACAGGAGAGGACCCACGTTTATAGTCATCTTGAAAGTCGTATATAAGCATTCATCTCAACATTATACAGTCAAAATATGTAGACACCCTGTCACCTGATAGCTAACGTATTGATTTATGGGCAGAAAACTAAGTTAGCACACTGATTATGTAAAAACACAGTGAGTGGGGTTTAAATGACAGTTATGGGGGCTCTGTCAAAATCTTGAAATTAAACCAGCCTTATTTTTAGTTGCCTTTTATGTTGGGTTTTAAATTTTTATAGAATTTGTTACAAAAAAAAATAAAAAATAAATACTCTTTACATATTTCCATAAAATTACAGAACTGTAAAAGTAGTCCATACAATTTTCCAAGTCTTCTGAAACCATACATCTGAGAAACAAGGACTTTTGATTCTATTAACATCCAAATTGCACCATAGGCACATTATTTTTTGTGAGAGTTGCAAGAGGTGAAGGTAATTAGTGAACAATTTAAAATTTGGCCTTATTGTTCTTACACACAGCTATTGCACTTTTGTGGTGTGCATATATATATATATATATATATATATATATATATAAATCTGCTAAGGGGTAATTAAATGTAACAAATAAAAGTAACCTTAATCTTTTAAACAACTGAGAAGCATATGAGAGTCAAGTTGGACGACTACAGGGACTCATCTCAAGATCACTCATTTAACAGTTCATCTATTTTCAAAATGATGAAAAAAAGATCAATCAAGAATAGAACTACTGAGAATTTTCAAATCAGGAATATCAGAATCACAACGCATATTTCATGCATAAAAAAATGTCAGTCAAAACCAGCACATGTTGAACAATGTTCACTAACCCGGCAAAGTTTTTCAATTGGATTGGCGTTTATTCTCTTTAGCATGCAATGTGAAGTATTTCACTCAGTTCCCTCACCACTGCGATTCAGTTTCAGCAAGTGAAGAATAAATTTGTATTACGTACATTATTTGACAGACTTTGAATTATTTGACAGTTGAAGCCGCTCAGGCCACCATTTTCACTCTTTTCTCAGTAGCGTGTTTACCCACCATGCAAAGCTCGCAATTGTGTGGGGCTCCGCTGGGGTCTGGATTACTACTGAGGGGTATTTTGTTAGGTATTTTGATTGCCGTGTCCTTTACCCACTCTCCTTTAATTCTATCAATTTAAACATTATTTGAGGACATGACCATCTTATACATTGCTGTAATTTGACCTTTAAGGACAATAGGATTCTGTAGAATTTGATCCAATAGTGAAGTACCTGGCAAGTCAGCAAAAGTTGAGCTCTGAGCTTGAATAAAATGTCGGACTTGAAAGTAACGAAATAGATTGTACTGTAACAAGAGGTCACTAAAACTGGCAAAAGTGTTATCGAAAATCACTACACCTGGCCAAGCCTACCCTCTGCCACTGTGCATATTTGAAATCTATTTTGCCAGCTGGAAACAGATGGTTATTACAGAGAGGGCTTAACAGAAAAGTTGTTGAGTTTGTACATTTGTCTAAATTGTGACCATGTCTTGAGCATAGAGCATACAAATTGGCTTGAAAAGTATTTAGAGGTAAAAATGGTATTTTCATTGTTATTAGAGCAGAAAGTGATGTAGAAATACAAGTATTTGCTCCTGCCTTTCAGAACCTCCAGGGAATTATACTAACAAACAATTTTTTTTGAAGATTTGCGGCCTTGTAGTAACCCATAAAATTAGGGAGAGCTAAGCCTCCCTGGGATCTTTGCATTTCGAGGAGCTCCTTACGAATTCTAGGATTCCCTCACCCCCCACTAAAATGATAACATGGGTTTATTTAATGAACGAAAATGTTTTGGGGCGAAAGACTGGGAGGGACTGAAATAAGTATAAGAATCTACCTAAGAATGTTCATTTTTATACAGTTTACTCTGCCTGCTAGAGATAGGTGTAATGTGTCCCATCTCTGAAGACCAGATGTAATCTTGTTTATAAGTGGTAAAATAACATTTGCATATAAACCTGAGAAAGTACGAGTAATATGACCTCCCAAATATTTAAAACCAGACATGTGAAATGGAAGGGACGCTGCATTAATTTGTAAAGCTAGAAAATTATTCAAAAAACATTCATTTTTAGAAAGATTTAGTTTATATCCTGAAAACTGCCAAAGATGGACTTCTGCACTATTTTTGAGACATTTTCAATGGATTCGAAATGTATAACAATGGGTCCTCCGTGTATAAAGAAACCCTGTGTTCCATCCCCATTTGATCATTTTCCCTGGCCTGTATAGACTGCAATGATTCAAACATAATGGAAAGTGGCTCTATTGCTAATGCAAAAAGAAGAGGGCTTAAAGGGCAGTCTGTCTTGTGCTCCTTAATGCTGGAAAAAATTGTGAACGTATTTTATTATAACAGATTAGAATACAACAATTGTACACAGGATATAAATTTTAGGCCAAAACCAAATTGTTTCAATTTAGCATAAATAGCTCAACTTCACTCTGTCAAATGCCTTCTCTGTATCCAGGAAAATACCATCAACTCTAGGGCCTTCCTGGATGCAGGAGAATACAAAATACCAAGAAGTGATGACCCCTTATAAAGCCTGTCTGATCTGGAGATACAATTTCTGGTATAATAGTATCAATTCTAGAAGCTAACAATTTGCCAAGAATTTTAATGTGAACATTTAGCAAAGAAATTTGTATGTAGGAACGACACTCAAGTGAATCTTTTCCAGGCTTCAGAATAAGTGTAATACATGCTTCTGTGAGAGGTAATTTTGCATTGTTTAAAGAATTGTCAGACATTTCGGTTCATTTGGGAGCAAAAGCTTTATAAAAAAAATAAAAAAAAATAAAAAAAAAGGGGGGGGGGGTGCAATTTTGCTTTGCTTTAATGGAGTCTAAAATCTCTTGCAGATCAATTGGTTGTTCTAATCCTTCTTTTTGATCTGAAGTAATTGTCTCGATATTCAGGCCATTCAAAAAGGCTGACATACCTGATATGTCCCCAGGAAACTCTGAAGTATTTAAATTAGAATAATTTTTTTTTTTTTTTAAAGTGTCATTCATTTGTTTAGGGTCCACTGTCAGTTGTTGTGATGCGGATAATGCAATGCAAATAATACATTATAATATTAATTATATTAAAAAGTAAATTACTTCAGAATGTAAATTATGTGGAATGCCCTTCTACAAATCAGCATTTTTGTGTTTGTTTATTACATAGTTTTGGCTAATTTTAGTAGCACTCCCAACTGGAAACATGATATTGCAGACATTTCCAGTTTCGATCAAAACTGTAGTAATAGTATTAAAGGGTTAGTTCACCCAAAAATTCTGGCATTATTTACTCACCCTCATGTTGTTCTACACCCGTAAGACCTTCGTTCATCTTCAGAACACAAATTAAGGTATTTTTGATCAAATCTGATGGCTCAGTAAGGCCTGCATCACCAGCAATAACACTCCCTTTTTCAATGCCTAGAAAGATACTAAAAACATATTTAAAACAGTTCATGTGACTACAGTGGTTCAACCTTAATATTATAAAGCAACTAGAATACTTTTTGTGTGCCAAAAATAACAAAATAGTGACTTTATTCAACAATATCTAGTGATGGGCGATTTCAAAACACTGCTTCATGAAGCTTCGAAGCTTTACGAATCTTTTGTATTGAAACAGTGGTTTGGAGCGTGTATCAAACTGCCAGAGTCACGTAAACTATTGAAGCTTCAAAACAGTTATGATGTAACGAAGCCTCGTTTACTGAAATCATGGGATTTTGGCGCTCCGAACCACCGATTTGAAACAAAAGATTTGTAAAGCTTTGAAGCTTCATGAAGCAGTGTTTTGAAATCGTCCATCACTAGATATTGTTGAATAAAGTCATTTTAAGGTTGAACCACTGTAGTCACATGAATGTCACACTGGGTTGTAAGTATACACACGAAGAAGAAGATGAAGGGTAGAACAGTCTTTAATAAATCCACAGGCAAGTAAATCCACAAACTGGCAAACATGAGACACAACCATACATTGACGATACCCGACAAGGATGAACTGAAAACACAAGACTCAAATACACTGACAAATGAGGTGGATAATGGAATACAGCTGATAGTGATGATGAAGACTAGTGGCGAGAAATGGTGCAAAACAGAAGTCCAAACAGGGTGTACTGTGACAATGAACTGTTTTAAATATGTTTTTAGTAGCTTTCTGGGCATTGAAAAAGAGTGTTATTGCTGGCGATGCAGGCCTTACTGAGCCATCAGATTTTATAAAAAAAAAAAAAAATTCTTAATTTGTGTTCTGAAGATAAACGAAGGTCTTACTGGTGTGGAACAGTGAGTAATTAATGACACAATTTTCATTTTTGGGTGAACTAACCCTTTAATAATAATAATAATTATTATTATTAATATTACTGTTTAGGTTGATCAAAGCTGTTCTACAATAGCATTCCTATTTTTTTTTTTTTCTGCTCTTCTGATTAATGTTGATAGCTGTTATTAGTTTTACACACTGTTATCAATTTTAGGTGCTTTTATTACTGTATGTATGAGCGATGGGAACATTGTTGTCTTTAGTTTCGTGTCTTTCTGATTCTTTTGGGGCAGCTTAACAACTGGATCATTTGATGGAAACAGATAATAGAAAGATTAGCTTAAATCTATACTGGAAAACCACTGTCAAGTACAGAGTTGTTTTGGTGATATATCACTGATTATCTCTGAGTGTTGCTAAGTGTTTGGCTTTTATAGATGCTGACCTCATGTGCAGTAGAGTGGTGCTCTGTGCTCTTAGTGTGAGCATGATGGCATTGATCTGAGTCATTGATTCTAGTAGAGCTACTGATCAGCTCAATTGTCATCCTCCTGCTCTTCCCTACTTCCTATGTGGACCTGAGGAAATCTCATTCAATATCATATCAATAATGGGCTTAGGTAAGCTAATTTATTAATCTTTTTGGCAATATTCTTGATTTTGCTTCAGTGGCAGCATGGACCTCAAACTAATTTTTCAATTCAACTTTCATTTAAATAGTAATGCAGATATAGAAAAATGCTAAATAGAAGCATTTTTCACAAATGCTGGCAGGCTTTTGGACCGCACTGTATCTTCAGTCATCTGAAACTGTGGAATATCTTGAAACAAGCCCATGAATGTTTAATGACCAGCCATTATGCCAGAAATTGATCTTGATTTAAGTAGGACAATGATTATGGCTCTAGTTGACTTTGCTGTTCTGCCGTCAGGCTAAAACTGCCCACTTCTGCAGACACAATGAATTTGATGAGGTTTTTACCCAACACAAAACATCGCTGCTCACCACAGAGCATGCTGGGAGTGAAACAGGATTGTAAATGCATCAGGAGAGGCCAGCAGCAGTCTTGCTTTACCCATTTTAAAACCATTCAGAACAGGCAGCATTTGTCATTTCCACAGTTCCACATGCAGTGGCAGTCTGCGTAAAGCATTTTCTTGCACTTCCAGATAAGGGGCTTGCGTGAACCCTCCACTTTTCAGAAAGAGACGCAGCTGAAGTACTTAGCCAGGCACATGCATTAGATAAATCAAAGTGGAAAAGATTTTGGCTAGGTAGAGAGGGGTGGGTGAATTCTGTATAACCTTACATTCACCATTTTATGCAAATGTGAACTAATGGCTCAAGGAGAGGCTCTAAGCTGTGGGCAACCTTTTGTTTTCCTTTTTTTCCCGATTTTAATGGTTCCTGCAATTCTGCATGCCCACATTTTCTTGGGGCATACATTGAGAGATTCTCGCAATTCTGACTTTCTGGCAATTGTGAGTTTATATCTCACAATTCAGATTTAATAAAAATGTTTAAAACAATTGCAAGTTTATTATTTTAATTCTGATTTTTTTTCTCAGAATTGCAAGTTTATATCTTGATAAGTGTCGCAATTACCTTTTTATTTGATATATATATATATATATATATATATATATATATATATATATATATATATATATATATTCCATGGTAGGAACTAGCTTTCATAGAAAGCAGTGCTTGAATAGGTTGAATATATTAACATGTACTTTTACTACAGTGAAAATGCACTAAAAACATACAGTTGCAAGAAAAAGTATGTGAACACCTTGCAGAATCTGTGAAAATGTGAATAATTTTAACAAAATAAAGGAGATAATACAAAATGCATGGTATTTTTTATTTAGTACTCTCCTGAGTAAGATATTTTACATAAAAGATGTTTACATATAATCCACAAGACAAAAAAAAAAAAAAAAAAATAGACAAATACATTGTGTTTCCTTCTGAAGCACCAGTGAATGTTTGAACCTTTTTTAATAGTTGTGTTTGAGTCCCTCAGTTGTCCTCAGTGTGAAAAGACGGATCTCGGTTCAAATATGCAAAAAAATGGTGGAAAACTGAAGAATCTGCAGGATCTGGAGATTTTTTCTGAAGAACAGAGCTCAGTTTAACTGCTCAGGACAAACAAGAGACTCATGAACAACCATCACACAACAAAAAACAGTCATAGATCATCCAGGTAACCACACACAGTATTAAGAATCAATGGTTCACATACTTATGAATGGGGTTATTTTAATAAATTCAGCTATTTTTTTGTCTTGTGGATTATATGTAAACATCTTTTATGTAAAATATCTTACTCAGGTGGGTGCAGGACACTATAGTTCATTTATGTAAGTGAGGATAGTAAAATAAAGTAAACTGTGACATATTATACCCAAAAATTCTTCATACAGTGGACTACCAGTAAAATTGATATAATATATATATATATATATATATATATATATATATATACACACACACACACACACACATAACATTCAGTAAATCTGACTGCAGTATAGTGCTGCAGAAGAAATTTTGTAAGTATGAAAACATTACATAAGCCTGCTGCTGGAGTTATTGGTGGCATTTAAGAATATCACAGTAAATGAACAGAAAATAAAAACAACATCAGGAAAATACCAGCAGTCATTATAAATTCAGTAAATTTGGCAGCTTGTTCCTTGTCTAAGTGACCAGCGTGGCACATTATTTTATGGGCTCTGGCATGATTACACTTTTTAAGGTTGAATATGATACATTTTTATATGCTTTATCAAATTGTGGCGCACTTTGTTATAGTTTATCAGTTTATCTGCTGTTTATCAAAGCATGTAGGGAAATCAAAGAAAATGTCTTTTAAGTAAAACAATAGAGAGAACTGTAGCAAAGATGAGAGCTGTTTCTTACAACATCTGTGCTTACGGATTCAGGTTAGACTTCAAACGTGCTTCTTAACTGTTCACACAACATCAAAGAGACTCAGATCCACCTGCTACAGATGAATGCACTTGATTGATTAAGAAAACTTACGCAACATCTAAGATGTGACCTTTGGACCTTACATGAGCTTTAAATCACGGACTAAGTGCTTCAGTAAACACACAAGTTTATCTGCACTTACTGTCTGTTTTGTTTTAGCACCTAATTCAATCCTAGTTTCTCAAAACAGTATGTAAGCTGTTTTGAGTTTGCAAAAATAAACGAATAAATAAATAAAATAATAACATTTTATAAAATCTCATATTAGTTGTCAGTCCTTTTCTTATGGATCCAACTCCATTCTATACAGTCAATATCGATTCCATAGCTTATTCTCGCAAAGTTCCTTTTTCTTACTCAATGTCTCATTCTCGCAGTTTTTTTCTAAAATCTCAATCATTCAGTTCTCTGTGGCCTCTCTCTGACGGGGCTGCTGTTTGCCGTGACCTTGTAGCTCTTGTGTTGTGCTGCTGCCAGTCGTCTGTCCAATTACAGCATCCTTTTAGGGTCTGCCTCAAAGCATATCAGCTTGGCAATCCTATTCTCCGTCCAGATCAAAGCAGACAGCAACTTCACAAAGCCCCTAAGTTTTTTTTTTTTTCCCACACTTACTCTTTTGTGTTCTTTGATGTCATCCGCATAGGTATTGCACTGGACAGCAAGAATGATGAAATTCAAAACTCCCCGCACAGCACACAAAACAGCTGTCAGCTATTGTTAGTGTCTTAAATGAGTCCTCATGCCAGGCTTTCACATTCAGCTATTTGTTTTTAATAATGTTTTTCTTTTATCATTTCTAACCAATACACAATCCTGCTGTTCAGCTCTGTTCCTAACATAATAGTTGCTTAAATGTCAGTCTGATATGCTTAGACTGAACTCTGTTTGGTGTTTTTGTGTGCGTTTATCTACATTTCACACTTATTATGGTGTGATATTGGATCTATTTCACAACCTAAATGCCTACTACCTACATAGGCAGCTGCCTTCTGAAGCAACATATTAACTGTCATGGAACTTCTTGATACTTTTCAGGACTGAATGAAACAATTGTATTTATCATCTATTCTGCTTTGTCCACCATCTTGGATTTTTTCCCCTACAGTACATTCTTTGTAAAACGAATTACATGCATGCAATGCTCCTTAGAATTCAGTTTAAAAAAATCTGTAGCACTTGGTATGTGTAAACAATTCTCCTTATCCTTAGTATGGGGAACAATTCTCACTTTTAACTAGTTGCTTATTAGCTTGCATATTGGCTATTTATTAGTACTAATAAAGCACATATTAATGCCTTATTCTGCATGATCATATCCCTAAATCCTACCCCATACCTAAACTTAAAAGCTACAACAACTACCTTACTAAATATTAGTAAGCAGTAAATTAAGAGTTTATTGAGGCAAAAGTCATAGTTAATAGTGAATATGTGTTTCCAATACCAAAGTGTTACCAAAAATTCTTTGGAGGCAGCATAATTTCATTGGTTTATTGGTTTAAGACTTGCTTATGAATTTATTGCTTTGTCAAGACTAAATAAGAAATTAAAATGTTACAAAAATACATACTTTCTTTGTTCTTGGCACTTTTTTCTGTTCCAGAAGGAAAGTTTCGTTTTCCATGTCAAGACACGTGTTATTGTCCGCCGCACTGCATGATGTCCGAGTCCGAAACAGTTATCGAATAAATAGGCTATAAATCATTATTAATAATATTTCCACATAACTCTGCAAATGTTTAGTAGACACCACACATATATTTGCATGCTATAAAGAAATATTTACATTATAGTAAATTACCGTCATGTTTATTTTATATAGTGACGAGCAAGGGGGCCCCCTGGTGATTAGGGGGCCCTACACAACTTGCATAGTTTGTGTATAGGGAGGATCAGCTCTAGTTACCCCCAACGCTGTAAAATAGTAATTTGCATAAGCACAGACAATTAAAACAATAGTTGAATCGACTTAGACCTGTAATTGACTTGTTGAATTTCTTAAAGTGTTAGTTCACCCAAAAATGAAAATAATGTAATTTATTACTCACCTGTAAGACCTTCGTTCATCATCGGAACACAAATTAAGATATTGTTGATGAAATCAACAGAGCAAAGCCATTCAAACTCTCAAGGTCCATAAAGGTACTAAAAACATATTTGAATCAGTTCATGTGAGTTTAGTGGTTCTATCTTTATATTATTAAGCGACAAGAATACTTTTTGGCCGCCAAAAAAAATAAAATAACGACTTTTCAACAATATCTAGTGATGGGCTGATTTCAAAACAGAAACCCTCGCCAGAATCAAGTCAGAAGTGTGAATGTAAGCCAGATTTGTTGCATATCGCTTGCCTTTGGAACAGCATGTATTGTTCACAATAAGATCAGGGAAAGTGCAGTAAATGGCGGTCAGTTTTGATTTTACGTTGACGATAAGATTGCTTCTGCAAGTATTACATGAAAATAGCAAATAAATAAGTCTATGTGAAGTTGTTAGATACATATTGCAGTATTTACCAATTTAACACGTCAAAGTTCCATCTTGTCATGCTGATAAATGGAGCGTCTCTGCTGTATCTCTCATTTAAATGTTCCAGGCATTTGCGCATAAATCCGCAGTATTTGCTTTATTGATCTGACACTCCATCAAAAGTGGTAAACGTGCATCACCTTCACCTCCTGCTTTAAACGATAACACTCGGAGCGGGATGAAAAGGTGAAGAGGCGTCTTTCGCTAGACATCGCTCTTAGGCATTTCCCCTCGAGGCTGCTAGAATGACACTTCAACAAATTGAAATTGATGGCCATTACACTAGTAGAAGAATGACATTTGCAGTGTTTGGTGAAAATTTAGACTGAGATGCAGTATTTCAACGCTCAGTTCAACCTTTCCTTAAGACCTCAGTAGGAGACAAATTCCTCCACCATGAACCTTCTGCACCAAAACATCTCATTGAGTTCTTCTACTTTTTGTTGCAGCTGCTCTGGGCTGCTTGTAATTTCCTGAGCCAGTAATCAACAAGTAGCCTACCGTGCTGTTTGGCTCTATCTGCCTCTCCACACTGTTGAACAGATTGGCATCACTTTATGAAAGAGAGAGTGCATTTCTCTGAATTTCAGTCGAAGCCCAAATCTATATCATGACTCACCAGCGTCGACAATAAACAGCTCACTACACTTAAGCTAAAAGCTACTTCATAAACTGAACCATGGAAAGTTTCATTAATTAATTTCATTAATCTCAACAAGTTTTTTTTAGTTTTTTTATTACGTTTGATGTATTTTTTTTGTAACAGCTGCATAACAGAACAATGTTTTTTTAGCAGTAGCAGAATGAATAATAAAAAAACGAATAAATGAATGTTGACATTTAATTCCTTGAAACTGATCCCCCCCAGAAACAGTTTTCACTCAACAGAACAATTAAATTGAAGCCGAGAGTAAAATGCTCTTAAAACTTTTAACACAACTTCTCTAATATATGTGCTCCATTATTAAATTTCTCATATTTTCCTCATTTATACGCTTTGAACAAAAGCATCTGCTAAATGAATAACTGTAAATTGTGAGCTTTTACAGCCAGCCTTACAACCAAAGAATAAACACATGGCCTTCCTAAATGTATATGTAGTGTAGTTGTTTTTGAATTCTCTCTCTTATTTCCAATGGCACAACTATTCTTTACAACAGTATTGACTCTGTACTTCACTATATTAATAAAAATGTAGGCCGTGTCCCTACAACCACACAATATTTTGACCTCGCATTCACTGAGATGGTCTCGAGGGAATCGATGCATGGCACGGGGTCACACAGGCATATATTGCTCTAAGCGTTCTGAATTCATAAGCATTCTTGTGAACCCTCATCAACAAACAAACAGATGACTTTCTATTGCCACCTCGCTCCAGGTTTAATGGCAGCCATTAATTATTTGACTTAATTTTAATTTTGGAAGCTTATTTTATTATGCAGGGTTTCAACGGAGGGACTGAACCTCTGACCTGCGCTGAGAGAGTGTGTGTACCTAATGTTTAGTCAGTCATAAATAGCCACTTATCTGCTGTACAACCTTTAGTGGTGATGACTTAGAGCAGAGCAAGAGTTGGACAGTAATTGTGCTCTCATTAACGGGTTGTCTGTGCAGTGTAATTATGGACCTCACTCAGGAAATAATACCAAGTGTTAATAGGTCAATAGACATCAAGTTGTTAATTCGGGTGTGACGATTACAGTATTTTTTGGAGTTTAATAGGTAACTTCTCCCTGGTGTCTCCTATAAATACACTATGCCTAACAAGGCTGTCACTGTGATTAACACCTTTTGTTTGGAGTTACTGTGTGTTCTCTGCCCATTATAGATAATTCTTTGATCATTACTTTCCCCCCATGGCTACGAATCATCACCCTCCTTTGTTCTGCATGCTGACATTTGCATCTTTGTAATCTTGTAAATGTGTGTCTGCATCATGTCTGTGCCATGCAATTTTCATATGATTCGTGTGTATAGTGGCTATGCAGGTGTACATTTTTCACCACTCATCACTTGATATAATTCACTTTACAAACAATAGTGTCACAACAATAGGCCACAAATATCTTGACATTTACCACCTCAGATACTGTACCATGTTTAATCTAATTAAAAAGTTGAGGTTTATTGTTGAATTTCAACTAGGTAGGTTGTATGTATGTATGTATGTGTGTGTATATATATATATATATATATATATATATATATATATATATATATATATGTGTGTGTGTGTGTGTGCTTTTGCTATTTTTTATTTTATTTTTTATATTTCTATAGCTTTCATTTATTTTTTGTTTTTAGTAATTTTAGTATTTCAACTTAAACAAAAGTAGAAATGTTGCCTTGGCAAGTAACTGAAATAAATGTTTAAGTTTTTTATATAATATTTATACTTTATTTTGTTTCAGCTTTCAATTATCAAAAACTATTTTAAATAGTTTTAGTTTTAGGTAACAATAATAACACTAGGATGTGTAGCAAAGCCAATATCTATATCTGTAGCAATGGCAAATTTATTTCTATTATTATTTTGTATATTATTTTTGCGGGCTTAGGGACAGATTTACTAACATCCCTGTCTTTAGTAAATCCCGACACGCAGTGCAAAATTAGCGCTGAAAAGGCGTGGCCTTATTGCATTATTGCATTTGTAGGAGTTTCCCTTTCAGACGCAAAATTTATGGGAGGAGAGTATTTAAATGAATCACGCAACATAATTTACTACTATTTACGCTTGTGAATTTACTGGTATTTGCGCCGTTATTTAACGGCCAAAAAAAGACGTTATACGTTATAACCCATTTTGCAACATGGCTGCAATTGTTGCTGCTAGGAGGAGACACCGCAGAGAACACAGAGCGCGTGAAAGGAGAACATATTTTCCAAAAACCTGCAGTAATCTGACCAGGAAAAGTGCGTACGTCTGCTCAAACCCTGACGTGGCTCTAAGCACTTTTCCACGTCAAAGACTGTTTTTATAAATATGAGTGTTGGTGTGGATTTAAGGCCCCCGGTGTTCGGTGTCCAAGCCGCCATGCGGCACGGTGCCTAGTCCTGTGTGCTAACTGTCTTTTTACAGTACTGGAAACAAGAAATCTAATCCATACTGGACCAAGGACAAAAAAAAAAGCTATTATTTTAGAAGACAGGGGAAAAACACCCAAGCCTGTCGCAATAATCATTCACTCTTGCTCACAAGCCTGGCATGAGAAAATGAATTCAAACACACAGTGGAAGTGATGAAAAAAATGAAAACTTTGTTGTTCGTTCCATTTTATTTTTGACAATATGCACGTTTCGTCTTTCAACAGGCTTATTTTGATTGCTGAATGCAAGTCAGTACTTCTTCCTTCTCAATTAACATGAAATCATCCATTGCGGTTGAGTTTAGTGGATGACTTACTGGGCCTGTTTTGGTCCCTTCATTTTTTTTATGGCTAAACCATTTAGCTAACGACTTTACTAAGGTGAAATACTTAATGATAGCCTTACGGTTCCTAAAGTGGACCCTCAAGTTTTTTCTTGCAACCCATGTTTCACTAAGGGTTCCCTTAACCTTATAACTTAGGGTTTTCTTAACTCAAGTGCTTTCATGCAACCGGGCCCTGAGCCTTGGTTTAACAGTAGTCACGTTCTGACAAGTCAAGACATGTTGCTAATGCAGGCAATGCGAGTTCTTGCGCAGCTCAGGTCATTTTATTATCTCATTCCCCATTTCTTGTCCTTTCTCCTCTCTCATCATTAGAAGTGGCAGAAGACCAAAAAAAGAAATCACACCCTTGCCAATTGTGCAGTGAATTGTGCTATGATCCACACCTGGCTAGGACACAACAGATCAGCCGACTGTCCAATTACTTTTGGGTTGTGAATAAATGAGGGTGTAATTTCTACACAGTTCACGGTTTATGGATGTAAATGCAGTCAAATTAAAGCTGGCCTTCCGTACCGCAGGTGCACATTTTCAAATCAAGTGCATCACAGTTCTAACACTGCTGTAGAATATCCAAAACACGCACATTCAAGTTCTTTTATATACATATATATATATATAAAACTGTGGCATTATCTTGCACCGTTCTCCTAGCATATGTCTGGTACGTTAGTTTGGCGCACTTTTCAACTTCACACCCTGTAACAGTATAGTAAGGTCTTTTCTCACTCTTTACAGCTTTATTCTTGCTCTATTGTATTTAAATCATTTGTCTACCACTTGTTCCGCTGTTTCCGTCTCACATAGAATTGAATCTCACCTCATGAAAGCATGCAAGTGTGTTGGGGAGGGTTTTACACCAGGATGCATGGCATGTTGTGAAAGCTCATAATAGATATTCTTTAATATCCTTTGCTCAATTCTGTGGGAGATAGCGCTCGGTTTAACAAGCCCCTGTCTCTGCACTGCCTTATCTGCAGGCAGCAAACATTTAATTTGAATTTGGCTCTTTTTGACATCCATTGGATGAAACAAGTCCTCCACAGTGAAGTGGCAAATCATCTTTTTCATGGTTCATACACAACAATGCCCCAGGTAATCTAGGTGGCTTCCTTATATTTTAGTTTTTGGAGCTTGCATACTGTAAGTTGCCTAATGTGTTAAACATTCGTCATTTGAAGGTCAGTATGTTTTTGGTAGCTGAAACAGTTCCAACTGCGTTCAGTCAAGAATCTGGCAAATCTTATGTTCTTCCACCACAACATTCTGTTAGTTTAATGCAAAATGAATGAGGCTTTGAGTAATTGACGATGACCTTTATCTTTACCCCGATAGGTTGTTTTACTAATGGACTTGAGAATGTAAAGCACCCCTAAGAATAGGTTTCAAAAAGAGTGATAAGAAAGGATATAAATGACAATGCTGATAAGGAGCCTTGTATCTCATTTATGAGAATATATAATCTCCACAAGTACAAGGCTGTAATCTAGTGGTGCCTCCGCTCAGGAACTGAGAAGCTATTAGAGCTGTTTACAGGCTGTTCTTATGTTCATAATACACAGGCAGCCCTGAAAAACCTGTTGATTTTAGTGTGTGCTGGTCACATATAGGTGCTAAGAATGAACCTAAATAATAGACTCTCTATATAATGGAGTCATGTCCTACTTCTTTTGAGTGGATGTGTTTGAATCATATGAATCTTTGCAGTAGATCATGGGATGCTATGGCACCATTTTCAACCAAGATGCCATGGATGACCCTTAAACATAATTCAGTATGACTGCCCTCTTTATATGTTGTTTATTAATGATATAGCAAAATAAACTAATGTTTCAGCTTCATCCTTTTTCGGTTAATATGTAAAATTATTAGGGCTGTCAATTTAATGCGTTAATTACATTAATTAATTACAGTGAAAACAAAATGCATTAAAATTATTAATGCATTTAACGCACTTGCCCTGCCCCAGACCTGTGTAGGTCATCTGACATTTCATACAGTTGATTGATGACAAACAGTTCAATAAATAATAACTTAATATTGTGATATTTTAGACAACATATTCTCTGTTTTGATCAATTTTGCCAACGAGCAAAAGCCCAACAAGCCTAATGGTTCAATGGACCATTCATAAAGAGAACCAGTTACTTCACTCCTGAATGAATCAGCCGTTCGAACGAATCAAATGAATGAATGACTCAATGGCTTAATCATTAAGACATTTACCGCCACCTACTGGCAGTTTTAGTTTCTTATTTAGAGTATGATTTTATTATTATTAAAAAAAAAATTTAATTACTATTTCCATTGTAATTAAAAAATAAATAAATAAAGGTATAGTTTACCCAAAAATAAAAATTCAGTCATCATTTACTCACCCTCATTATCCAAAAGAGTATGTGTAATAAATTCTATGTTGAATCAAATAAAATATTTCTTCCTGAAGCTACTTTTTGTAATGTCTATTTGATGCTTTACACAATAATGACTTTAAATTATCATTTGGGAGTTATTTCTCAGGCAAATTTGATGTGCGATTATTTTGCGATTAATTAGATTAATCACCACATCATGTAATTAATTCAATAAAAAATTAATCGTTTGACAGCCCTAATTATTTATAATTATTATGTAACTGTGTATCTTGATGATGATGATCAGTGCATTAAGTATTATGAACTAACCAAGATTAATAAATTCTATAAAAAAATGTAAAATTCTACATTTACTAATACATTTTTTAATATTTAATGTATTATGAATAAACTTGAATTAATTAAAAATAAATTATATGAAGAAAAAAAGTGATTAAAATCATACAGTAGGTTAAAAAAAAAAAGATTCTAAGGGAAAAGGCATCTACTAACATACAAAAGACACACTGGAAACACAGTCAAGAAGTTGGAAACATAACATTGCTCTTTGTGAAAGTGGCCTCTTCCATATGAGAAACTAAAATAACATTTCCTGAGCAAATGCATTAGCAAACATACACTTTTTCTAATCTAGAAATTCTACTGAGAACAGAAACGTGTTTAAACCAGAAGTTTGAGGATGTGCTCAAAATAAAATAGGCAGCCAAGCACATTTGGACCAAGAAGAAGACATGGAGTAAACAAAGAAAAGCCGTGACATGCTTTTCATTTGGCACTGGAGTCCACAGCGGGAGAAGAATGGTTCTTCTATGGTTGTCTCAAGGACTTGCCGGGGCGGATATGGTTGAGTGAACTCCCTGAGCCTGTGAGAACAGAATGTTCCACTATTTTTGTGTTTTTAATGGCATTAGTACTCTGTCCTTTTCAGTTTTAAAAAGAAGACTTCATGCTGTGGCCAATCACAGGTCTGTAAATGTCAGGTCCATGGTGCTCAGATTGTGGTACAGTATAAGTCTTTCTGATTTTCCCTCCAATCATGGTAATGATCATTTAGGTAAGCACTTCCCACAGCGGCTTATTATTTGCAGTTTGACTGAGGCTCATTTTGTCAGAAAGCCCTGTGAGCACCGTTTTTTCTTGCAGCCTGGATTTTTTTTTTTTAAAGTTTGCCTTTAAAATGTTTAAATGGAGATTCAGTAAAGTAGTAGCACCGGAGATTGTACACAAATTGACTTTGTGAGCGGAATACGGAAATACTCTTGAGCAGCCTTGAGATTTGGCCTGGCCTCCATTTTGGATGTTGGACTGAGATATTAATGCAGTCTCTAGTGTTGTGTTTCCCTTAAATGCATGTGTGTAGATGTCATAAGACGTCTACTTTTCTACTTGTACTAGTAGGTACAGTGCAGTTAATTTGAACATCAAAGCTTTGCTACGAGCTGCATATTGTATTATAAAAACAAAAGATGTGAGTGATTTGATGAAATAGTAATTGAATCACTCTTATGAGGTACGGATGTCTGGAGAAACATCTGTGAAACAAGTTGTCCATTAAATATGCAACAGCATATTCAAAAATTCCTTTTGCATAAGATGGCAGTGCTTTAAAGAGAATTATCATGGCCTGAAGCTCATTCAAGTACTGCCATTTAGCGTGTGTGAATCTGATTGAAATCATCTCCATTCTGCTTTTGTTTATATCCAGTGTTGAGGTAAACTAAAGCCTGAATAATATCTTATTTGAAACCACTATCTGACCTTCATGTATAATAATTTTTCAGTTGAAGTGTGCCCTTTTTTATGTTAAAATAATTTCTCAGTCCCATAGCAACATGCAGAGACAGCTGACACATTTTTAATGCAAATAATGCAAATAAGTTTAATTATTATGAGGCCAACCAATGAAGTGACCTTTTTCTAAAAAAGAAAAGAAAAAGGCATATTTTGCCTATGACAGCCATTTTTAACATTTCTGTCAAGCTTGACAAAATGTGTGTTTAGTAATTTGGTCACAATTGTTGCAGTATAATTGCATAAGTCAGTCCTGAGAAATACTTATTAACAGTGCACATGTTATGCATTATTTACTGTCATCACTACTGTAAATACTTTGTTTTTGGGAGGGCTCTTAAAAACTCTGTCTGCTGCTTTTGAAGCATTCTGACAACAACATGTTCAGAGTTCTAGCTCTACTGTCATTAGTCATATAATACAAGATAACATAACTGAATTATTTTTCTTGTGGTGCTGCTAGATGCCAAAAATCACACTCTTCAGCTCGTAGAATTATGTGATGTACGCTGTTACCTGTTTGTTCCATTTGAACTGAGACACTGTTCTGTGTTCAGTAATGCTGTGAAAAGTGGTGGCTAAAGGAGATTTTAATTAAGCTAAATGGCAGATATTGGCATAGCAGTCTGGCAGCTAATACTTTCATTAGGCAAAGGTCACTGTATTAAAACCTGAGAAATGGCAGGGAAGTCTTCAGCGCACATGAAGTCAGGAGGGGGTTGCAGTGTGGCTTGACATACTTACCTTCTTGTCAGTTAAAAAAAAAAAAAAACTTTGTGAGCCGGAGGCTTGTTTTTCTCATCCTGGTCAGCAAAATGCAGCCCTGAGATAATTACATGAAAAGAACACTGGACCTTTTAAAAAACTCAGAAAAAGGATGAATTTCAATTTCATGCCGACTTATTTTTAACACTACATCTTTACTAAACAGCAGCAAACTTTATTTGTGATTACCTTGTTCACCAAAATGTGTACGGACAGAAATAAGCAATTTTAGAACACTGTGTGTGACAAACACAAAACTTGTTTGGTGATGGATATGAGCTTCATAGAAGATCTTGCATGTCAAACACACACAGTAAGTATTCATTACTTTGCATTCATTAATCAGAAAATGTGTTTGCACCATCAAATATAGTACATCAGGTACTGGTACGTTTGCTAAAACATCATGAAGTTGAATGGAACAGATAGGAAAAGAACTCAACTCGGCACACACAGTTGCAAGGTTTATTAGAGAATCGGGACTATAAAGGTATGCAGGATTCTACTAGTCTCTGAGCAAACCACACAACTAGTCCTTTTCTAAATGTAATACTATAGCAAACCTGGCTGCCATGGTTAGTGATACAGTAATATAATTAAAGAAATGGATTTTTAAATGCAAAAACTAGTGTATCAGGTCACGATATGGATAACTGGGAAGAAGAAAGAAAATGCTTCAGCATAAGTTATTCCTATTACTATGGGTCATATTCATTTTAAATAATAATAATAATAAAAAATCATTAGGAAGGAAAGCAGCACCTCTGCCTCGGTTAGGGCTGACACTACTATACCATAGATTATATTCTTTAATATCTCTGTGTATATATGGCCAGTCAGCGAGAATGAACACCACATGAATTGTACCGCAGCCCACACTGTAAACGTCTCCTTCATGAGTTTGTTTGTTTCTCATTTACAGCGGAATTTGGTTCGAAGAGGATGGGTAGCCAAACCCTCCAACTCACACACATTTACTGGGCACATACACACACGTCGCTGCATGGAACAAGATACAGCTCCAAGAAAATAAGTCGTAACAAGGAGAGGAGAAGAAATCAAGAGAGGAGGAGGAGAAGGAGGAGGAGGAGGAGTAGTTTTGGGCATCTGTGGTGCAGAGTTAAAAGGAGTCCATGGCCTTGAATTCGCTGAGGGCTTGGACGGGGGAGATGTGTTTCTTCTGCGAGCCTCGCCTGACACGGGTCTGGCACTCCTCCGGTTTCTCTCTCTTCACCAGGGGTTTCTTCTCCGGGGCCTTCATACGCCAAGAAACCACTGGAGAATTGACTGCTGCTGTGCCGTACACCTTCTGGTACTTGGTGGAAGCTACGTAGGAAGCCTTGACCGTGAGGACCACGGCATTCATCAAGTTCTTGGCTGCCTGGATGAGGGATGTAGCACTGTCCAGCTGCATATGAGGGCAACGGGGAAGAGAACATTCAGGTTAGTGTCTGTATTTAGTGAACAGTTGTTCAGTCATGAAACTTGCCGCAGACTGATAGGTTCATTACATGCAATTTGTTAGCAGTCACATCATTTACTACATGCCAAGGGCACGCCGATTGGCCTCTGCTGATTCTGCAGCCAATGAGCTTGCATGCTCAACATTTAAATAGTCTGGTTCAATGTTTGTTGTAAGCTAGTCCTGCAATGTGCTATCAGAGTTCCTCTGAAACCCTCCACCTGCCCCAGCTCCACCTGTCTAGAACTGCCACAGGATTTATGTGCCTATTCATGTAGCAGCAGCATATCTTACATGCGCACAGCAGTGTGTCTATCTATTGGCAGTAGAGAGTCTATAATTGCTCTGCAACAGCAAGACATGAGGGTGAGTACTTAAAGGCCTGCTGAAGTGTCTTGGAACGCGCAGCATTATTCAATGTGTTGATGGAATTTCAACTGAAACAGGAAGACAGGGCGGGAAATATCGAACAGCTCCGCCCCTTTTTAAAAATAGCCAATAGCGTTTTGTTTATACTACAGTTAAACTTGGTAAAATCTTCGTTTCCTTCTAATCTCTAAACATTTCTCCTCCTAATGCCCTCTATATCACTTTAAAATGCTACAGCATTCTGTGCAGAATTCAAATGGGTCCGATACCTTTGGTGTCTGAGCCGACTCGTGGACGGCGGATATGATGCACTCTGTGTTTTCGTGTCTCTGGACCAGAGCAGACTGTGCTCGCGCTGTGGCGGTTCACGTGACACTGACGTGAAAAAACGGACTTCATTCGTGTCAATGGAAAGCATATTTACACTGTCTAAATCGTTCCCTATTCTCTATATAGTGGACTATGTGCCATTCACCATGTAGAAACCAGTAAATGAGACTTCAGGGCTCTGAAGTCTGAAACTTCAGATTCCAGAGAGCATTTGATTGGACAGAAGATTTGATGAGGAGCTGAAGTGCGACGTGATGTCATGAAAATCTAGATCCATTTTAGCAGAAGTGAGAGACTATAAGTTTTGAATGCTTATATCTCCTAAATGTGAATTATGAATCTTATTCATAACACTAAGGCTAACATAATTACACTAAAAGCTAAAAAAACTTAAATTTTGATTTCAGGGGGACTTTAATAAATTAAATTTTTTTGGTTAACTAACCCTTTAACATCAGCTGTCCAGAGAGTTGTAATGATTGAAATATGGCTATATATGGAATAAGCTATTAATAAAATGTTTTAGCCAAATGCATAAAAAATGTTTTTGCATAATTGAGCTACAGTCTTCATCTATTTGTCCAAGTATAAATGACCCTAATTGGATATTTGAAGGATTAAATATGCAAAGTGCATCACATCTGTTTTGGAGCATGCGTGAAACACTGAGACCAATTGTTGTCCGATTAACGTGCCCATTATGTAGGTCAATTAGTCCAACTTCACAAAAACCAGACAGATATGATTTTAGTCAGACTAAAGCCACGGTCACTCTTTCAGCACACAAAACGGTTGTGATGAGACATCAGGCCCTGTGGAGTCTTTTTAAAAAATAAATAAATAAATTCAACATTTAATAATAAATACATAATGCAAATATACTCCCCTTCTTGCAACACTCCAACCCTTATGTACATACTTAATTAAACAGCAACACAATATGTATGGCAGGAATCGTCTTACCCCTGAAACAATGAGTTCTCCTCCCAGGTTTTGAACCTCAGCCTTGACCTTGCTGCAGATGTTGAGCTGATGGCAGTAGAGGGCGATTCTCTGGAGGTACGCCAATAAGTCCTGCTTACAGGCTGAGTCCGGACACTAAAAGTGATGGGAATACATAGCAGAGACATGACCTTTACATCTTCACTGTGTAGAGAAAATATGAGGGGAGGGTGGTAAAGTGATGATGACTGAAGATGAAATTAGTTCTATCTTGAAGATGACTCAGGGGTTTGTCATCACATATTGGCAAAATCTCGTAAATCTCCCGCTATCATCACGATTGTTTATTCTGTTAATGGGAACACTGTACACATAAATATACAGCACATCAGTAAACAAGCAAAATGAAATAGAAATTACTTCTTACCCACGAGGGTTCGAAGAAACATTTCATATTGGACACCAGCCCATATCACAGTAAATTAAACTTCCTTAATTTCCTAGAAAAGTTTTGAAACCATGGATGATATTTCTGATGTCATGAGACTCATGACACAGCGATTTCTTATCTCATGAATATTAATTAGGTCTTGATGATGTTGCTGGGTAACCTTTCTTAGTCACAAACTACTCAATAATCATAAGCCAGGGCTTTTGCATAAAATAATTGGCAGTGTTTGCAGACTTTGCATTGAGATCAGACCAGTTTTCATTATGTGCACGTGTTTACATCATTTAACTGGCTTTCACTGTTTTATTAACTCTTTGAAAGCACACGTATCCATCCTACAAGTATATTTATCTGGAGATTTGATCTTCAGCATTTTGTTTTCTTAGAGGCATCAAAACTGTAATTTGAGCAGATTAAATCACTATTACTGGTTGCCTACTTTTCTAGATAGTTTCAGGCTGCTTATGTCCATCTACTGCATTTATATGTAAGAACACCCTATTTTGTGTGCCATTTCTGTCTCCCCTTCGAAGAAATACATGATAATGTCCCATTTAACGTTATGATTTTTTGGATTAATAATTTTAAACACAGCACCTTGAATGCCAAGACACAGTGGTTAACTCAGTGACTTTGCATAAAGCAATAAGTCCTGTCAGAAGTTGTTATATAGTTGGCTACATTTTTTTTTCTCCCCTAGCTTCACATGAACTTTGAGTGAAAAAGACTGATGAGACACATTTAATAACAGTTGAAGCGGCTTTATCTTTGACACGGCTGAGCAGCTGTAACATCCTTAGTGTTTAGCGTTCAAGTGTCTCTCTGTAGGAAGCTACCTCTCGCTGTGCTGGGGGCTGGCAAGGGGGAAGTGGAGAAATGGAGAACCCTCTTTTCTCGCCTCCAGGGCCCAGCAGCTTTAGGTCTGCCATGTCAAGTGCAGCAGTTACAGGAGTTGTAAGAGTGTGTTTTTAAGGAGGGCTGACTGCTGTCATGAACACACACCACTGCGACCCAGCCTGGCAGCACTCTACTGCAGTGGTTTTGCAATCCGACAAACTTGTTTACAAAAGATGCAGATATATAGATGCAAAAGATAACAAAAAATGCCTTAAAATCATTTAAATGTATTAATATCAGCACACTTGCAAAGTTCCAACAATGTGCCCAATAATGACATTTTTGTCAAGAAACTGACATTTCCAGTTGTGTCCATGTTAGTTAAACTGTCATTTGGTAGAATGTAACCACCATAATACATACTTCCTTTTAAAATGTAAGCTTCAATTAGCATAGTTGTTTTGACAACCATGGCAGTAAGATATTCTATCATTTTACATGTACCAAACCATTCAAAGTCCTTTGTTTCTAGATTGTTTTGTCTTTTCCAGCACTGAGGAGCAGCTTGATTATTAAGCACTGGGTTCTGTTTAACACCGCCTACTCAAGATTTTTTCTGAAATGAATGCGGTCCCTTGATGCGTCCTGAGAACCCCAGATGGCCATTAGATGTAAATACTGTGTAAGTGGGTTTGATAAGGGACATGTCAAGCCACCTGTTCAGACTACCCAATATACACAACATGTGTGTTATATTTGGTTGTAGAGAGGATGGATCGCTGCTATGGGAGGAACACATTGACCTAAAGGGAGGGGTGTTCTGTTTTGAAAAGCAGGAACTGTCTGGCCGTCTCGATGTGCTTGTACACTCGGATTACACCCCGATCAGCAGTGTGATCAGGTTCCCCCTCACTCTTTTCCCTTTATCTAAGGGGAAAGAAATACTGCAAGAAAACAACAAAAACAACACGAGGCCTGGCCAGTGGTGACACAGCAGGTTTCAGGCTTCTCATATCTTTTTGATCAGTGTCCAAGTGTTGATGACAACAAAAGGGTCATTCCTATTACGCAGTACCCCTTTGACAATGAATGCACTAATGTAATTTAAGGAAATATGTCTCTAAACAGGTATACCAGACTGGTCAAGCTCAGACACTTTAATAATTATAGCTCAGGGGTGTTCAATGCTCTTGGAGGACCAATCGCCAGCAAAGTTTAGCTCCTAAAACAGGACTAACCCTGGCACCCCGAGGTCCACTTTTCTGCAGAGTTTAGCTCCATCCCTGATCAAATAAACCTGCCTGTAGAGTTAGAGCTAATGGTGTGTTCCCTAGTTGTTCTGGGAGGCTTGTATTAATGAGTTGTGAAGTTCTAATTACAACATCAGATGAGTTAAAGTCACTTTGGTCGGAGCAATATGGCAATGTACCTTTTCTACAAAAATATTCAGCAAGATTTTGTTTTAACTCTACTTCTACAAACTGATGAATAAAGAATGCACATCAGGTGCGTTTTTGCATTTATATGTTTCTATTCAGTTTCAAGGTGCTGTAAATTTAACTTTTGTATATTCTATCGTAATTGTACAGTGCTATCATATTTTGTACATTTTTGTTACCTTTGATTTATTTTAAATACAAAAAAAAAAAAAAAATGGTAACACTTTACTTGCAATTCTTTATATATAATGCATTATAAAAGTAATTACATTAATTATGCCTTGTAATGGCAGCATTTATTGGAGGTTATAAAGAATAAAAGATGCTGCACAAAATTTCACTTGTGGGGGTTTAATAATTAAGTACATGAATGTTTAGAGCCAATTTGAATTTTCTTTTTTTCTTTTTCATTTTTCATCAACTTTACGTTCTCAGAATAACCTACATGTGTATTAATAAACTTTCTATAATAGTTTACTGATGCCTTTGTTGAATTGTTTTTTTTTTTTTTTTAAATGTTGTTCTCTGCAGCAAAATGTCTTGTAGGTCAAGAGGGCTGAATAATTTTGATTGCAAATGTAAGAATGACCCCTATTTAGCAATCATGAAGACCCTGGTTAGATGTTTCAGGTATGTTTAATTAGTGTCAGAGTCTTCCCTGATGTCGATCTTTCAGGAGCAGGATTCCACACCTTCTGCTCCATTTTGTGATACCAATTTATATATTTTTTATTAAACAGAATGGAATGTTTTATAGTGTAACAAAGCAAGTAATAATTGATTTTTGGGTTGGAAGATATCATTAAGGATGTGTCTTTGATTAGTGACATTAGGGAAAATGAGGTTTTTTTTTTCTTTTCTTTTTTTTCCTCTAAGGTAAGACTGTTAATTAGTTGGTAGAATAGAGCAGTTCTTTTGGAGTAGCAGTTAATTAAGGAGGTGGAGTCAGGTGAAGTAATCAGTGAACAAGAGGTATGTGTGTTACACATAATAGAAGACAATGCTACCATCCATTAGATTTATTTGTGAGAAAAAAAAAAAATGCAAAAATTGCATGTCCTCATCATATGAGAAGACATCTTGCTTAATTATTTATAACAGCACATGTTGATCTCCGATGACAGTAAGTGAGAGATGCATTAATGGATCATAAATGAGTGTTTGTATTTGCTTTGAAAGAGTTTCTGCATCTCAAGTTTTCTTCCATAGACCCCAAGTCTCCAACACAAATGTGATTCATCCACACAGTAAGAATAACAAGTCTTTGAAGCTCCTTAAATATAAGCAATCCAACTGCTTATAAAAACACCTCAAAATAAGCCTAGTTATTATAGATGCAAGAGCAAGTTCATATATGATTGAATCCATATATGATGTGCATTTATTTGTCCAATAAATTATAGCTGTCACAGGATATGTATGCATTTGTGTAATTTACTATGAGCTTACAAAACCATGTATATGTTTATTTTGTTGCATGTAACAGTAAATTGCAGCATGCATTATGGGACGGTATGATGCTTTTAACTCAGAGCAAAATAAAACTAAATCAGAAGCCGTTGTCATTCTCTCTTCTTAATTATGAGCAAATAAAACTAACTTGTATGACTTCCATCTTAAAAAATAAAAGTGCATAATATTTTATGAGAACATGAAAATGCACTACATGCAGGAACAGGCAAAGACTGCATGGTATAGTAGCTGCCATCAAGACTCATAAGCGCATCCTTATACTTTCTTTACTTTACAAGGAGTACAGTTGATTAAACATTAAAAAGTGTCAGTCAGCAGGTTCTGAAGATGGTGCTCATCTAATAATAAATTCAACACCTCATAGGAGCTCATTATTTTAAACACAACCCAGGGCTTTGATCTCACATCCTCACAGACAAATGGGGAATAAAAGGGTATTCTGACCTGGTCAGCCACGGCACGGGCAAGCTTGTCCATTCTGGATCCGGCCTCTGCGATTTTCTTTGCGGCATTGATCACGTCAGAGGAATTCTTCAGAGGCCCTTTGCCCCTGCAGTAGCACAAAAACCCAGATTGTTACTCTATTAGCTTATTCTTCACAACGAGGCAGAAAGCAAACTGCACAGAGCATGAAAGCAAGCAAGACCCCTGAATATGCTAACAGATTTGAAGCAGCTACAGCAAGTAACCTAAATAATAAATAATACTCTTCCACATGGCTCCATTCTAATGAAATATTTTTATATAATGACCTAAAGAATGTATATTTGATCTTTGCTCTTAATATTTCAATGTAATGCATTTATTTGTAGGATAACATACCAATATTATCACAAAATTTAAGTTGAAATGAGACCTTCCGGCTTCATGTTATCTCCTAAATATTTCTAGCATTCTCATTGTTGATATGTGAATTAAGGTACCTGGTGAAGTCAGTCATCTCCATCATGATCATACACATCTGCTTGGCCAGCACGATGATGTCATTTCCATTGTCGTCCCACTTGGCGACCTCTGCGTCCAGTTTGCTCTTTTCCTGCCTGAAGCTCTCCACCTGTTCAGCAATCTTGGCCTTCTCTTCCTGAGGCAGCTGAGCCATGATGGCCTATGAGGGGTAGTGACAGGACACAAGATAAAGATCAATTACACACATTTTGCAATTGTGCAAACATGTGCCTTTGTTTCTTGTTAAAAGTTTGTGAAGAAAGTAATTTCAATTTAGGTTGACTTTCTTTAACCCCACTGAAATGCCTCAGTATAAGGTTTTGAAACTTAACACTTAATCATAAGACCTTCTGGAACCCCATGACATCTCATGCTCATAAAGAGAAAATCCATCCTCTTTTCTTTCCCCCTCTCCTTGTCAAGGAATAAATTCTCGCTCTGTAGCGATTCTGAGCCAGTCCGAAAGGGCATTAATCTCTTTGCAAGGTCACAGGCACTGTTAAGGCGCAGTATTATTTGTGAGATAAATGTATAATTACCTTACTTCTTACACCAGTCAATGAATTATGCATTTGTTCAACATTCTGTCAGAGCGGATGGACCGGACCATGGCAAAAGACTCTGGATGCCGTTAAGTGTGCGATCACCGTGGAAGATGGGTTTTGCAAAAAGGCTGTGGCGTACAAAGTCTGAATTTGTAGTGTGAAAACTCATGAAGGATCTTTTCCACAGTTTTGTCTGAATTTATAAGTGGCAATATGCCATCATAGCCAAAGGATGTCATAACATAAGAGCTAATTAAGAGCCAGCTGCTCATTTAAGATTTGTAGCTTTTTGCTTGTTTATTTAACAAGCAATTACACACTAAAAAGAAAAGAAGTCCTCAGAGAAAATGCGATTAAAAGATGAAAATGATTTCTTTTTCAGACAGTGCACACTCCTGGGGATTTTAAATGGAGGGCTGATGTAACGGTGTCCGAATAAAATATAAGGGAATAAATATAAGAGAATATCCTTCTCTGCCTTTGATATCCCACAAGCCTGTCTGAAAGAGTGGTCAAAAGGACTGTAACTAAATTTAAGCTTTAGTTATGACTAAAGCTCATTTAAAGGTCATTATTTAAATTTAAGGTTGTCTCGTTTTAGCTAGGAAGTTATTATCGCACTAGTTTACCACCTGTGCATCAGAAACATACCCATCCCAGGAGCCAATCAGCTCTCTATGCATGTCTTTGCAGCAAATCAGCATTCATGAGCTCCTGCATGGTTAATCACAACTACTCTGGTTCTAAAAGTGGATGTGATGTATGGAAAGAAGGTGAATAGAAGGGGGAAAGCCTATTTCTTCTTCTTGCCTTGCTCAGAATTCACTTATCCCAAATCTCTCTGGCTCCTAACCGATAACAAGAGAGGGTGCAGGCAGCTTAATGCTCCAACAAATCCTTCCCCATACGCACCGGTGCCGATTCATTCAACACACTCATATTGTGTGCTGAACGTCTGCGTGTGTGCACGCTTCTGGTTTAGAAATCCCTCAAAAAAGCTTTTTTAATTTTTCTCATTTGAAATAAAGTGGCCTAGATACCAGAGTTCAATTTTATGGCTGACCTATCAGCACTGTTATCCTATCATGGAGCCATGAGATAGAGCAGTGTGTATATGTGTGTGTCTGAAAGTGTGAGTCGGTGAACAAATGCTCTTATTTTTCTCTTATGAGAACTCAAAATCCATAAAACTTAAAGTCACCAACTATATCAATATGACAGTAGTGACACGCATATTTGATTTGCAAAAAACATTCACTCGATGTAACATTCAGAATCCACGCATACGGCGTCACTTGAACTCCAATGAACCGAGTTTACCAGTGAGTGAAATTATTTTCCACGGTCATCTTTTTGTCAATTTGTTGCTGTTCTCAAGGAATGACCCTGTTTTTCTTCTCCACGGGCAGCATTTCTTTTAGCCTAGTCTTTTATTCCTAAACAAATGATAATTTCCTCTCATTCATGGAAGATAATTTCTTCTCAAGAGTAATTGGTATCAAACAGGGTTATGGTGTGTATTTGCACGTGACTGTCAGCGGTACTCCACGGCTAAATACTGATATTCTTGTAATGTCTCATAAGCAGCCCACTGTGCACTATTCACACATACACTAATGTGGATTAAGCCTTGAACCCCAGTGAGCTCCGCCGTCAAATGCCGGCTGACACAAGCACACTAAGGGGGTGACATTGCAAGAAGTCTCATTTGCAATCATATTTTAACAACTACATTCTCTGCAGAGAGAGTTTACGAAACTGGGACCAAAATGATTCTTGCGTAAAGAGTTTGATTCTGCTGGAAATGTATGCATCTGATGCATAAAACATGGTCCTCTGCTATGTTAAATATTGAAGCTTACATGTAGGCTCTGTTCCAAAACCAACACTGCTGCCTACATTCCCTTCTAACAGCATCCCTAACTAAAATGAAACCTTATTATTGACCGAACATCTACATGGTAGCAATTCTGAGAAACATTTTTTTTTTGTCACCTAATTTAATTAAATTTAATTTGCTGTTAGTTGTTGCTGAGGTAAATGCCCTTTTTATTCGACTTCTTTCTATCTTGCTGTATTAAAGGAATTATAATCAACATTTCTCTTGCTTTGTCCACCATCTTAGATGTGTCCCCTGCTATATTAAATATTAAAGCATATACTGTAGTGTTCCAAAACCTACATTCCCTTCTAAGGCAGCCTAACCTAACCAAAACCTTATAAGTGAATGAATATAGTTAGCCGTTAACATGTTTCTAAGCTAAAATGTTTGTTAAAAATCTTGCTGTATTGAAAGAATTCTAATCAACATTTATCTTGTTTCAGCTTTCTTCAAAAAGGATACATGCAGTGCTTATTTAGTATTTAAAATGCTACAAATGTATGTATGAACCTGTTAGCTTTTGAAACCATCTTTGCATTGAAATTGTGCATAGGACGCTTTCATTCTCACTGGGGTTTGTAACTGAGCTATACATTCACAGTTTCAGTCACAGAGTGTTTATGAAACTAGAACCAAAATTATGTTAATTTATGGAGGATTTGATCTTGATACATACATCTGCTCCCCTGCTATGGTAAATATTGATGAAAAAGAACTGTTAGATGCCATGTGCCAGACCTGATGTAAAGCATAAACATCACAATATATTTATTTTATAGTTTGTAACTGCAGTGTGTGCTGAAGGGGGAAAAAAAATCTACAAAAAAAATAAATAAAAAAATCTCACCATTATTTGCAGCGGAGGCTAAATAATGTTTCCTTCTCGAAAAAGTGAAAGACACATTGTTATGTGCATGCACTTGAGTGACTGGCCCTCTTGTTATTCTGAAACTAGATGTAATTTTACAGCAGACATGCTCAGCAGAGTGATAAGTGTTTTGTATTGTGAGCGTAAACCTGCTGGAAATGACAGGTGGAACCAGAGATGTTGTTTGTGTGTCACGTAGGAGTCACTCACCCTTGCGCTCTGTCCAGCAATAAGCTGGTCATCTTCTGTCTGGACGCTGGTGCGGCTACGGGCGTCATAGTCTTCTTGCTCAAAGTCCGAGTCATCTTCAAGCTCTTCTGGAGTCTGAAATATAAAAAAACAAAATAATGACCATCCTTGTAGTTACCATACCATACCACACCACACCATACCTTTGTGGTATTTAGTTAAAAAATAAACACTTTCATTAATTACCCAACCTCATGTTATTTCAAGTCCTCTTATTGTTTTTTTGTCATTTCAAAATTCACATTTTGCACATATGGGTCACACGGGTTTGAACAACATGAGAGTCTGTACAGTAAATGATTCATTTTAGGGTGAACTATTCCTTTTAAAGTCTCCTAAATTTCATTTTGTTCTTTCACCTTTTAGTTTTAAAACTGGTCTGGAGAGACATTAACTCCTGGGTTTCTATAGTCAACAACTTTCTTTGCCTCGTTTGACCTTACATGTATATTTTAAATGTACTCTACTACAGTACTGATGTCCTCTATCCTAATGCTCCAACTTGGTGACAATTTGGGACACAACATTTGACAGATGTCACAACCGGCTGTACGTTGCCAGTGCCACACAATGAGGGGCGAAGGACCTCTGATCTAACAAAGACGTGTCAACCATTAAACCAGTAAAATCTCAGTAAATAATTCATTCATCCCACAGTTTGAGTTACTAGTGACTTGCATCATTGTTCTTCAATTCCCTTTTGGCTTTTTTGTAATATAAAAAAAAAGTTCCCTCGTAAAGTGGGATCAAACAATATGTGACGGGGGAAAGGCCTCTAGGTTATTCAGGGTTTAGATGTGATCTGTTTTCTTGTATTCTGCCTACCAGTAGTTTCAACATCAGTCCCACTAACTGACTAATGAGCAAACTGGAGACAAAGAAAAGACAGTGTATCTTGACAGCCGCCACTGTTTCAGCCATTCTGAGTGGCAGTGGCACTAACTTATAGAGATATTCTTTTGATTGAATAAGCCAAGTAATTGATCACAAACTGGCATAGTTTTCTTTGTTACTTGTTTTAATGAAGATCCCAGTGGATCGAGATTTCACGTAGACATGAATGTGTATAGACAATGAAAAAGGAGTATAAATTTGTGCGAAAACCCATCTTGGTTTGATTATTCTTCCCATGTTTCTTCAGCAGGATACAATCCTTGACAAATAACTGTGTGTGTGTGTGTGTGTTGGTACTTTCATTTCAATTCTACTCTGGGAGCTGTACTATTTTCAAAACTTAAAAGCAGCTACCAGCACATGGTGACTGCAATGGCTTTTCTAGTCAGCAGAAAGCATACAAGCTCTCTGCATGATCTATCTTTGTGATTCATTTTTGGGGTGGGGGTGGTTCGGGGAATCAATAAAAAAAAAATAAGTAGGATCTCTATTTACAATTATCACTCTGTACCAAACCATCTCCAAACTCAGCTTGACATTATTTACTGATAAATTATTATTTACTGTTCAATATCATTTGATGTTCCCACAGAGGAAGTGTGCATCTTAGAAACTGTCTTTTTGCAACAAAAAGACGTGTTTGTTAGTTATATTGAACTATTCAGTCTTGGAAAACAAAATATACACAATGGGGAAAGGCATAACAGCAGTCTAACATACTCTTATTGTATAACCAGGGCATACTGTATACAACATATATGATAACATATAACATTACATCACAATTCAGTGCATCCGCTTGTGCTCTATACCAGGGGTTTAACTGCTACAGACCCAGAGACCCCCAATATAAAAATGCAACATTAACGTATATTACATTACTATATTACATTGTAAATGACAATGGGCGTTGGGACACAAGAATCGATTGTATCTCGTATAGTGTGTCATAGTAAACAATAAACGACGCCGTGTCTGCTAGTCTTTCTGTCGTGATGCCACTGATTTTTTTCAGTCCTCCACGACGGGCTCGGTCACATCTGTGAAGTTGACCAATAGGAGCACAGAAGCTCTTCTGTACACAGCTTTCAAACATGGTGCAACAAGAGAGAGAGACGATGGTAATGGTGCTGCTAGGTGGAATTATTCAATTTAGGAACGTAAAGCTATGGCAATAATTCTCCTACCTTTATGATGTTTCCTTGAGTACCATGACAGAGTAAAAAAAGATAAATGCTGTCGATACTGGAATTAGCATTAAGCTAACATGCCGTTTCGATAGTTTGTTTACGCTCTTGTTTACAGAAGTCAGCAGCTAGATCCTCCTTCTCTATGACATCACACGTCATTAAAGACTGCAAGCGATGATTGGTCGGGAAGCAACATGTAGTCTGACAAGTTTCTTGTCCACAACATGACAACAGGAGTCAAAATCACATAATCTGACAGTGACATTTTCAATCGCAAGTAAATATTCTCTAGATAATATTTTAATAATGTGCTTTGGCTTCATTACATTAACAATATAAAAGCCAATTATTTAGTTTTGGAAACATGTTTTTACCCAGTACAAATGGGTCTTTATTCTGGATCATCATAAGGATCATCCTTGGCATCAAAAACCCTGCATTATGATAATGCTTAACAAATAAGTAGTTTAAAGTTTATTCAAACTATTTTAATTTCTATAGAAATAACATGAATTGTTTAAGAAAATTTGATATGTTTTATATAACCTTTCCAACAATCCTCTAGAGTACGTTCGCGGATGTCTCAAGTTGAGAACCCTGGCCCTGTGAAGTCATAAGCTGCTACATTATTTTCAGATGAAATATGTTTGATGTTTTGTTTTGTTATTTATCAATACAAACCTCTGGGGCAATGAGCAGAGTTAAAGCCCCGCTTGTGAAGAGCGAGCACCTCATGTGGTTCTCTAATTTGTACGCTACTCACTCTTATCATGAGGACTGCTTTCCTGATGTCACGCACTCCATCGTAGACGAGGCGAGAGGCGTCGATGAACTCGTTCTCCTCGAATGGCTGCGGGGGGATGGTGCCAAGAGCCTCGATGGCGACCTCAACCTGCTCTGCAAAGCGCGGCATCACTGATGGGAAAAAAGGACGTAAAGTATTGAGGTGAGCAAGAGGCTGAGAAAAAGCAAAGACAGAAAGACAGATACACAGAAAAAAACATTTTCAAAAAAGGGATTACATGCATCCCTCAAAAGCCAGTCTTTCCCTCAGGTGCAAAACATATCAGAGAAAATACAGAGTGAGAGGTGAGAAAAATGGAGAATATGTGATCTTAAGAAGCTAAGTGTCGAAATTCAGGCAGGCACGTCTATTTCTGCCGTCTTCTCCCTGTCAGTCAGGCCCGAGGACATGGACAGCAGCGTGAGAGGAAGACGAGAAAATGTCACCCTGAAAATATGTGGAAAGGATGCCCTACGTCTGCCAATTAACCATTTCACCTTGCTGGGAACATCAGGGAGCCGAGGCATAGCAACTCTATAAAAGGCCTCAGTGAGACCTCTCGAACCCCCCCCCCAAATTAGGTAACACTTTACAAAAAGGTTCCATTAGTTACTGTTAATGCATTAACTAACATTATTTAAAAATGAGCAAGCAATATATTTGTTACAGTATTTATTAGGGGTGGAACAATATATTGTGTCACAATATATCACAATACAAAACTGCAACAATATGTATCGTGGATAGTGACAATATGTATTGTGTATAGTTCACCCAAAATTAAAATTACTGTGTGAAAAAAAAAAAAAAAAAAAAAAAAAAGCTGTGTGTCGGTACTACATTAAACTATTATATATAATGTTGAATATAATGTATAGTAATGCAATGGGGGAATATTTGTGGGTCCTGATAATGCCAAATGTCTTATGTTACCAGTAAAAAGTGGCCTACATTATTTTAAATATATCTAGTCAGTAACAGAGTGCAAGCATATTCGAGTGCAAATAATTTTAATCTTCAGAATCATGATTATTTTTATTCTGGTATCACTATTGTCCTGTGCACTGGGTTACCAGCAAGTCCAAGCTTATTAATTTCCACCCCCAATGTAATACCAAATTTAGCATTTTAAACAGTACATTTTTTGTTAACCGTTTACTATATGTCGTGGAGTATCGCAATAAAATCGTATTGTGAGTTCAGTATTGTGATATGTATCGAATCGTGATATGAGGGTATCATTACACCCCTAGTATTTATTCATCTTTGTTAATGCTAGTTTATAAAAAATACAACTGTTGGTTCATGTTATATTTTATTCATGTTTTAGTAAATGTTGAAATTAATACTAAGATTAATAAATGCTCTAAAAGCTTTTTTCATTTGTTAGTTCATGTTAACTAATAGAGTTAACTAACATTAACATTTACTTATTGTACAGTGTTACCAAGAATCACATCCTCTTGCTCTCTACCTTATCCTCCTTAAATTCACCCTCCGCACTGTTTTTCAGTAACAGGTAGCGAGATCTTCCCCTCCACCACTAAACTCTGGCTGCAATAAGGGATTGTTTGACGAACAAGAGTTGAGTCCGACCTGTGTTGACAGACATTGATTGAGTGCAGCTGGAGGGTTTGAAAAGGTCTGCTAATGTGAAATTAGTTTGATCTGTTTTTCTGATGAGCCGTATTTCATCGTTTACACTGAACAAATGTGTTTGGACCACTTACCCTTAGCGTAACCATTTTGACAAAAATACAGCTAAAGACAGTGAATGAAGTGTAACGACTGAGACAAATCAGACACAATTATTTGTTATATTAAACAAATAATTATTTTAAACTTACTCTGGGGTCTGTCCCCATCCTCCGAGAAGACCAGCCTTAGTTTTATTGCCCTGAAGTATGTGTGTGTTGCACATGGAGAAGCAGAGACAAAGATACACAGAAAACCTGCATCTTCCCTGCATTTTTCCCACAGAACATAGACTTTCCTACATTAATTTATAGACAGACTGTTCTATAAATGAACATGCACATCCCCAGGAAATGGTATCCATTATTACTGTTTGTTGTATTGTACCCACATGTTGTGTAGTGTATTCACATGTTTTATGATACATTTAAGGTAACCTCAATTATGCCATGTTTAGTGTCTATGGGTTCATATCGAGAAGAATTAAATGATTGTGTATACGATATGTTGATCACTATTACAAGAATCTTTAATAGTTCCTTTTCAACAACTCTAAAAGCCTTTTAAATCACGCTCAGTCATAAAAGCCCCCATAGAGGAATTTTGCCGCTCAGAGATTTCATTGGTCAGGTCAACCCTTAGGGGTGTGACTTCTCCCAGAGCCGGTACGCAATGCTCCTCCCTCTCTCTTACTTCTTGGACAACACCGTGACTGCAGAGGCTGCCTGTGGGTCTGGGCCTGCCCTGCCCCCAACCATGGTCTTGACTAGGAGAGGGAGAACTTTTTCCCACTAAGAGTCAAGTTAACAGCTCAAGTTGTTTCATATGTCTTCGACCAATGCAGAAGGTATTGGTTACAACTCCAGACTGAATCATCAAGGATCCTTCCTTCCGGCAGATCCGATGCTCCTCAGCCTAAAGGCATTTTGCAAGTATCGCACATTTGAACACTAAACAGCGATTCAGTATTAATTTGTAAACCACCTGTGGCAGTCAAGGTGCTTTATTACTGAGGAAACTGATGATTCTTTTCCAGATTGTCTTTGACTTTTTCCCATAGCTCTATTTCCGGTCCCACTTCTGGTTCTACTCTATCATTGCTCATTTTTACCTACGTATGTGTGTGACCTGCGTGTATGTTATGTGTTTGTTAGTTTAGTTATGTGTTTGTGAGTTAGTTAATAAAGATTGTGCCCAATAGATGTTTGGTTCTGACTTCCTCTGCTAATAAATTGCCTCTTAAATGATTTAGATCTTGACTACATGCTCGAAGTAGTACTGTACAATAAGAATGTTGTTTTTCCATAACCTGGAAATGAACATTTCTTAGACTTAATAAGTGTTCACTGGACGAACAGGTTAATTGATTGTAATATTAATTCTAATGTAGCTACATCAAGTTAATCTGATTAACTGATTCACATATTTATAATTAATCATAATTAATAATCATAATGAGTTATGAATAATTATTAATATTTCCCTTTTGAGTTAATTCGCTACAGAAGCCTTTTAAGTCAATTTAATTTTGGTGAAATGTCAATATAAAATGTTAATAGCATTTTAGAAGGGCTCCGACAACCCTGTTATGAATAATGAGCTTTAAACCTTGGCGACTCCAGAGCAAAAAATAGGTTTAATAAATGAATGCCTCTAGTTAGACTGTATTCAACAGGTACCTTCCTTTGTGCTTAACCTTCGGACCAGACACTGAATGATATGCCTGCCTGCTCTGAGGAAGTGGCCAAGCACATCAAGGGTGTAATTTCCAAAGTGAAGTAAATGTCTTTTTCATGAAAATGTGATTGGTGGAGGGGAAACCATATTGTGATCTAACCCTGACATCAAGTCAAGCTCATATCAACGTCCAGGACCACTTGGTGGATGATGAAAAAAATATGGGCATGGTAAAAAGCCTCGTATTAAACCCTTGAGCAAACTCCAAAGTGATGCTCTTAAAATATTCAACACATGTATTGAGGAGGGGAAGATTTTTAAAAGCCAGGAACTGGGATATTATGACCCAAGATACACTTCTCCGTGGGGAAGGTGGGTCTTGTGAGGACACGTCTGTGACAAGAAAATTTTAGAGTGCTGTCATCAACCATCTAACCAAATCCAAGCCTAGAGAGCCATTCACAATAATAGCGAATGCAGATCTCAAAGAAAAGACCAACCTTTCTTTCTGATGGTTTTGATTACAGGCATCCGACTTGAGATTGACTTAAAAGGGGACCAGTAAACGATCTATTTTGATAGCAATTTTGCCTATTTGCCTTCTAAAATGGTTCAGAATGTGTATCGGCTAATGCAGAAATGGTTAGATTTGAATTTCAAATGAGCACATAAGAAATACAAAATTATGCAAAAGATTCAAAAAGGTGCAGTAAAGGCTCTTTATATGATTTCTTTTCTTCTTTCTAACCCCATCTTGCTTTAACACATATTTAATTCATTTTAATCCACTTATTGTAGAGGCGTAAAATGAGCTTTAGGGAATTTTGCTGTGACTTTTAAATAGAAATATTTAAATGTTCTTCAAGCCATTAATGAGTAAAGTTGCTGCTAGTGAGGAGCAAATTTAACTCAGACCAGTGAGAAATGATGAAAGGAACTAATGAAAACCATGTTGGAAGGGATTATTTTCTTAAAGTGTTTAACTCCAGATAAAGCAAGCAGTCAGATCTGTTCTATGAGCCTTCAAATGTTTTTATTTATTTTTTAAAGCATTTTGAATTATACAAAAAATGTTCAAACTGGGTTTTAGTTTGAGAGGCTGAGGTCAGACCAGCCTAATGGTCTTAAAATGAAATACTTGAAAACGCAATGAGACATTCCTAAAGCTAATAGGCCCTACAAAACACTGCAAGTAATTCGAAATGGAGAACAAATTCATTTGAAAACAATGAGGTCACTTGTAGTTTGGTTTCATTTACATTTTGCCCCTTCGGCTGTGGAATTAGTTAGCACTGCCCTTTCTTTGGGATCTGTATTTCTTTCTTTTTTTTTTTTCCCCTTTTTTTTTTCAAGAATAAACTACTGGACTCATTGTAGCAGACAGGCATGGACTAATTCTATTATCCTTGTTGTTTTGCATGCCTCCTGTGTCTCACCATGCAGACTGTGCCGTGACGTGCTGAGGAATAACATTTTGTGGGGTCATTTGGCTGTATGAAATCATTGCTGTTTTTAGTACCTGAGCAAACATGCCCTTCAACCTGTCAATGAAACACTATATTTGCTATAAAAATCATGTGTGAGTCTCTGTATGTGTGTTAGACAGAGGGCAGTGATTAGGTGGCCATATTTCATCTCTGCATGGTCACCCTTTGGCATGAGCCCTACTCACTCTGCCATACTCGATGACAGTATTGCTACTCCTGCCTTTTACTTGGCACTATTACATCAGCCATATTTCTCATTCTTAATCTACTGGGTGCCTGAGCATAACCTTAATGATGGGGTAATTTTTCCCGCATGAAGATTAGTTTGGATCGGGGAAAGGATGGGAAGGATAAAGAGAGAGTGGAAAGTCATCACGGCTTTGCTATTAGATTATTGATTTTCAGGCTCAAGGACATGATTCGAGATTCGTGAGTGCTATGTGCTGAAGGTCCTTCAGCGGTGTATCTTTATAGAGCTTTGGACCAGCCACACTTTTGTTATATTTACACTGCCTTGGGACAATAAAAAAAGGCAGGATAAAGTTCGGTATTTCCTAATTAGGCTGTCTACCGATAAGGAACCAAACCAAAAAGTTAAATTGAAAGGAAAGTGCCAGACACTTTTGAGAAAATGGAACAGTTTTTTACTAACTTACAGAATTGTAAGAATGATAGTCTGACTTTTTGTTATGAGAGACTGAAATCAAGAAAAAAAAAAGAAAAAAAAACTGTCCTGACTAGGGCTGGGTAAAAAAATATCGATTTCTCGATTTTAATCGATTCTTTTCGATTTCGATTTATGAACCAATATCGATTCTTAAATCCCAAGAATCGACTAGTCTAGTCTGTTTTCAGTTGATGAATGAACAGAACATGTAGCGCGCCTCCCATCCAATAAATTGCAATAATCTTTGTGCTTTGTTACTTTTGATATAAAGCAAAGTCTCATTCAAATGATGTGCATCTTATTATGAGATTCAAAAAATAAATACCGTTTTGGTGCTGTTTAATGTGACGTGACAGATCGCTTTATCGCCTCAGTTAAAGAGAAGCAACAGCACAGAGCGCATGTGAACATCCTCTCCTCCGCTTTAATACCAGTTACAGCGCGAAATAAACATGATGAAACATCTGAAGGTATGTTAAAATATACAGTACAACTTATTGGAATCCGTATCATGTCTCGTGTAATAGTTCAATCAGTGTTTCAACCTCGGAAAGACTTTAATAAAACAGCTTGTAAACAATGTCCCATAATGTCACATTTACCTCAGAAAAACATATTCAGTGAACATAAACTCAACTCTAGAGAGTAGCATTCTGATAAATATAGCTATGCACCGTTACATATTCATTATAATGTTCTTCAATATTTAATGCATGTTTGAATAAATCAGTTATGACAGCAACAATTTAAATGTTTATATATATATATATATATATATATATATATATATATATATATATATATATATATATATATATATATAACGAATTGGAATAGAAATATGATTATGTAATTCTAAACTTTATTTAATTATTAAAAACAAAAATTAATTGAGTGTAAAAAAAAGTGTTTGTATATAAATAAGTTAATTTTAACCTTCAGTATTATAGTAAAGTAGTACCAGCTAACTCCCATGTGTAGTTTACAGCATTAGTTGAGAGATTTTTTCCTGTAGAAAATTTGCCATGTACTGTATCTGATATACTACATCCACAAATAATCAATATCAAATCGAATCGATATCGAATTGAATCATAATCGAATCGCAAGCATGTAAATATAAATCGAATCGAATCGTGAAAATTGTGTCAATACCCAGCCCTAGTCCTGACACACAACCTTTTTTCTCCCTCAGTATCATAAAAATCCAAACTACGAACTACGAAACTCACATTGCCCACTAATACACTATCCCTGTGAATTCCCTCCATTATTAAATTGATAAAGCCACTTAGTTGAGTAGCAAACATCATAATTAAATGGAAAACACATTGAAATGCAATGCACTTCTATTATACTAATTCGTTAACCCCTCAGCCTCAACACTACGTCTGGCCCAAACCTTCAAAAATTGACATTTTGCGTGCCAAGCCTTGTGCAATAATGAAAGGTCTGGAAGAATCAGTGCTGTAATGCTTTATGGTTCAATTCCATTTATGTAGTGGCACCATGTCTGTCATTTAAATTCACAGGGCCTCGGACTGAGTGGGCTATATCAGAGAAGAACTCAGTGAGTCCCTCTCGTCAAAGGGCCTGGAACAACTTTCCCAGTTGCCCCCCTCCCTGATGACAGCCCTGGGTGGCACCAACATCCAAAAACAAAGACAGAAACAGGAAAAAAGCTACATCAACCAAAAAGCACTGAATACAGAGAGAGAATACAGAGAAGATGAGAGCCAGTCTGGGCGTCCAGCCCTTTCACAATTCAATTATCACTCTCAATCAAGCATGCAGATATTCCTCTTGGTTTTGCTGAAGCAACTAGCAGAACAGTTTTCTATTCAAGCTGGCTGAGCATTAAATGTTCATCTTATGATTTCCTTAAAAGAGTGCGCTATCTTTATATAAAAAAAGACTAAGGTAGGCAATTTATATTTATTTGATTGAAGGTGGTAATGAAATGTTGGATACTGTATTGTGTTATGTTCTCATTAAGTCTCTAATAGCCCCTGATAAAGAGGGATATGAAACGCAGTGCAAATTAAACATAATTTTTCATACGTTGCAGCGGATAAGTGACATGAAGTACATGTGACTCACTGTATAGAAGCCTAATACAGATGGTAGTATCAACTCTACGGCTGAAATGTCATGTCCTCCAATGTGGATAAAAAGAGTTCATTATATGGTTTGAATGATACAATACACAAAAGGGAGAGAGTTCCTGAAGAATGAATTGCATCCACTTAAAGGAATGAGGCAAAACTGTGCAAACACCAACACAATCTGATCTGAAAGTGGCTCGAATCCTCACCTTGTGGATTAGATTACTGGATAAGGTCTAACCACCATACCACTCATTATCACATCACTTTGACTTAATGCTATTTTTGACAGGGAAATTTAAATGTTTTATTTTAGTGATGTGGAAAAACAAACAAACAAAAAAACTTTATGAGGCATATGAGTAGAAGATGATGAGAAGAACCAAGGAAGATCAATTTGGACACATTAAGAGTCCATTTGTATCTTTAGTTGGTCAGACGTCACAAATATTCATTGTTTTTTGCCCTTAGCTGTCAAACTAGCAGTAATAATATCATTAAAGTGGTAATTTCATAATAACAAAACATTGCAGTATCTTCCATGAAAGCCGGACTGTTATTTTCTTCCTCTCATATTCCACTCGCTCTTCTAAACAAAGCCGGCTGTCAGAATAGTCTAATGTAATGGTTTAGACACAACAAGGGAGGCAGGACAAAGCGTCGCCGCCAGAATAATATTTTGAGTGCTCATTTTCCAGCCACCCTCCATTTGTTGATTCCAAACAATCGTAGAAGTGCATTAAGATGGAACAACTACATCAAAAAGTGTCAGGTGAGATGTTTCTCACACATTAACACCTAAGATAGCAGCCTTTTTTGCTTCCTGTCAAATATTGTGTCTTGAAAGCATTGGGAAGGCTATGCACAAATCTCTGCATTACTTGGTATGTTTTGGCCCTCGGCCTTGTCTGTCAGAGTCTAAATTGCCACCTCCCGAAAGCTGGCACTAGACTGTGAAAGGTGGAGGGGTTGGGGGAAAACAGATGAAAAATGAATGAGCAAAGGATGAGTGCCAGAGGAGGGAACAGGTGGTATCTCCGGTCTCACCATCTTTTCTCATCTATCTACCCTTCTCCCCTCTAACTTCCTTCTTCCAAGAGCTTTCTGGTCTCCCCTGTCCATCTGTCCCCATCTCTACCATAAGTTCACGCCTTTGTGAACATAAGATAAGTTCAGGACCCAGGTGTGTCTGTGATCTTTCTCACCAGTTTCAGAGAGGAGCTTGATGGACTCGAGAACACGCTCAGTGTAAACGCCAGGTTCATAGTTCTCCATCTCAGCATTAATAATGTGCACCACACGAGCGGCTCGGCCCCGGATCGCCCCTGCTGTCCTGTCTAGTGTGTCCACGTCCCCCTCCTGCAGGGCGATCACACACTTATTCACATCCTCCAGAATGTGGTTCTCTGTGGAGAGATGAGATAAAACAACGAGACAACACTTTCAAGCATTATTGTTGTCCAAGAACAATAGTCACTTTTGACATTTTTTATAGCATTGCAGATAAATTCTAACAAATGAGTCAATAAGTAAATAAATAAATAACCATTCACTCTTAGACATAAAGGTTTCAAAAGGGGGGTTTCACAGCAGGGCCATAGTAGAACCAATTTTGGTTTCCCAAAGAACCTTTCAGTGAACAATTCTAAAAAAGAAGCCTTTTTGTCTTCATATGAAGAACATTTTAATAAACTAAATAAACTTCTTCCAAGTTCAATGGATGTTAAAAGTTCCTTGTGAAACCATAGATGCCAATAAAGAACCTTTATTTTTAAGAAGTATTGCTGCATCCCAATTCGCCTACTTATACCACACCCTAAAAGTATATACTCTTTTTGTGAAGACACTCAAAACTACATACTTTTGAGTGTACAGCAAAAGAGTAGACAAGCTTTGGGACATACTATCACATCATACAATTGCGTCTTTAATGGTTGCTGTCTGTTGCATCCTGACATGCAGCCTGTCATCGTAAACTGGCCTGTCAATCATTTTGTCACAGTTAAAATCCTCCACATTTAATTTCCTATCGTATCTGAGAGAAATGCAGTAGCGCGTTGATCTGCAGTCGTGGGTCTTTCATTCAGAGATTCTCCTTATATTAATGCATAATTTAAAAGTTAATGGCCAAACGGATCTTTATAAAAGTCCATATTGTTATTGCAAATTAAATATAACACTGATAACATTGAATAAATATTTTTTATCAGGTAAAACTTTGATTATTAATCACTCAAACCTTTATCTAAACCAGGGGTGGGGAACGTTGATCCTGGAGGGCCATTGTCCTGCAGAGTTTAACTCCAACCTCTAAACTCTGCAGGAAAATGGCTCTCCAGGATCAACTTCCCCCACCCCAATCTAAACCTTTCACCATCGGTTGTGCATATCCGCCATATTTTGTAGTTTTTTTTAAACACTTTTTACTTATGTTTGTAGTTCTGAACTGAATCCTTGTCCAACGCGCAATGGGTTGTGGGCAGTATTAGCCTTAATAGTGTGCACGGATCCACACTTTGAAAATCTACTAGAAAAACTGAACATACTTTTCAACATACTTTGCTTTGGGACACACTTATTGTAATCTCACATACTATTTAGGATGGACAGACACTGAGATGCAGGGCTAGCATGAAAAGTAGCAAGTTTAAAACAAATCAAATATATCTCCCTTTTAAAGAGGCCCTACAAAGTTTTGATTTTGTTTATGGGGTCTACTAAAATATGTTGGATGTTCTAAAAACCTTTTTCACATATTTTACATTGTTGCAGCACCTTTCTTCCCAGTCTGTCAGTAACTCTCTGTTTAGTTCCAGTCTCTATGAAGCCCCTCCTTCATTTTTGTAGGTTAAACAACTTTCCCCTTTTTTGTGAAAAAAAAAAAAAAAAAGCATGGAATTTCACAGAATACTTTGTACTCTTGATCCTGAATCACCCATGAACACCATGGCTCTGTGTTTTGGAGCATGTGCTCTAAATGCTCCGACATTCTCCTAGAATCTATTTAAGTTTAGACAAAGCAGCGCAGCTGAATAACGAGGAATTAACTTGCATAGAGGCTAAACCAAATGAAAACGGGGGAAACAATTACAATATATTTTTCAACAGATTCAAGAAAAACCTTGGCTATTCAGATGCTCTGATATAGCACACTAGTGCTAAAAAATATTTTCAGCCTTTACACTTTAATTTCCTTTTCCATGTAAAAGTATTGATGGTTGCAAAACACAGTTTACATCTTTCCTGTGAAAGAAATTACATGTAATTGATTTTTTTGCAAGTAGAAAAGATCAATTATATATGAATGTTACAAGCATATGCAGGGCTCAACAATAAAGATGGCCCTGGGCCAATGTAAGAATGTTTCGGGCCAATTGACAGATCTGTCATATGGCTTATTGAGCCAGTGTAAATGTGTTTTGTGTTGGCCGATCATATATATATATATATATGCATTTTTATGTCTTATAAATTGAAACTTTTTGTCATTAAAACATGTAGTTGTCTGATGTACTCAATCTAAAACCAATTTAAACAGGCCATGAGTAGACTGGGTAGTAAATATTTTTGTTGATAGAAAAAAAAAAAAGAAATAAAAGAAAAAAGAAAGAAGATATGCATATCCATGTGTCAGCTATTCAAATTCTTTCTAACACATACAACAATATGTTGCTAAAAATTGATATTTCTTTTGTGTCCAGTGCAAATGTTGGCAGGGCAAGTACTAATCTCAAATACTTGTCTGGCCAGACCAGAATTTCAGGAATAATAATAATAATAATAATAAATCCGTATTGTTGAATCCTGACATGTTTTATTTACAGATTTGCAAAAGAATTTCCAAACTGGAATGCACTGCTGGAATGGACAACAGGAGGTAGGATGCATACCAATATTGCCTCCTGCTTCATTTCATACAGCCCACATAGACCTGTCAGATATACAAAGGATCTGGCCCACAACAACCAGGATTCCATTCATTCATTTGCTGTGTATTTACTATTGACTTATTATAATCCCTGCCTTGAAATCCCAGGCTATATAACAAGTATGTACTATTAATTCTAATAGTATTTGTGCTGGATCCAGACAGGATATACTATACTTTATCCAGCAAAATGTTGCAAAAAAAAAAGAATTTGATGTAGAGGAGAGCTGGTTTTACCTGAGGTGGAAGGTGAGACTTAAGTTAGTGTGCCTTATTTGTAATGAATTAGGCCTACCTGATTGTATGATTACCTTATTCATCAGCAAAAATTGATGAACTATCAGAGAAAACCTCTCCGAGTATATTCACAGTATATACATTATATTCTACACCAGGTAAGGTGTTTAAGCCTTTATTTATTTTTTTATTTTTTATTTTTTTACCAATGGTGCGAGGACCCTATTATAATTGCTCGGTCAATATTTCTTCTTCTCCGAAATGAATCGCATTTTTGAGGGCCTAAACATGCTCGAAAACACGTGAAACTTTGCACGCGTCAGAAGTGGTGAAAATTTACATTTGATATGGGTTTCAGAATTAGGTGTGGCAAAATGGCTCCATAACGCCAACTACAAAATTTCAACCTTTGCGCTACGTTTCACGTATTTGTGACAACATTTGCATGTTGTTAGGATGACAAAAAGGTTTAAGTTAAAGTAAAATTTTTAGTCTGGTCTGCCTCAGCGATCTAAGAATGCTCGTCAATGTCAAAATGATTGAGATGGCCAATCAAAATAAAAAGTAGGCGGGGTTTACGTTCTCTTTTTGCTCGTGCACACAGTCTTTACAGCACAGACGGGTGCATCAATCGATCGCTTAACGCCATTGTGGAGGTTCTATTTTTCTGGTAAAATCACAAATCAAATGCACACAAACATGTCCCTGCTCTTGATATACAACCATTGATAGACATCTTTGATATTAATGAGAAAAAAAAAAAAAAAAAATCTATGCGAGGGCAGATTAGAACACACAACCTTTGATACTGCTAACAAAAATTCTGCCAGTAGACCACTAGGAAATTCAAATGTTCATTGTGGATTGATATATTTTTTCACTACATTGAAAAATCTTGGAGAATTATGAAACTATCACATTAAACATGAGTTTTCAATGTATTATTAAATTTGATTTCAGAACATCGTAATGTAATTTTAATTGTTATTTTACATATCTGACAAAGCATTGTATTAGCAGCACTGTTTTGTTTCTTTATGCTTTATTAAAAAAAAAAAAAAAAAGGTCCCCCCCATTGTTCCAGACATGGTTACAGCCTTGCAGCCGATGAGCTTCAGCTTTTCCTTAACAACATCGTAAGCTCAGCCAAACAGCTGATCATAACTGTACAGGGCGGGTTTTTATTTCTCATCTCCATAAAGATATCTAGCAGTAGAGCTAATGCAAGGACTAGAAATCCAATTTTTTTTTTTACTTTTGCTGAAACTTCTTCGTTACAGTGGAGAGCGCGGTTCATGGTTGCATAGCAACGACAGACGCCACGGGAGCGAAAGCGCTTTGGAAAGAAGGAGAAAGCGGTGCGGCCGCTTATGTGACGCAATAGGTGAATGGCCCCTAGAACGGCGACTTTTTCTTTGCATATGGAATATGGTATGAGACAACTAAAGAATAATAATAATAATAATTTAGCGGGCCGGATTATGTTTTATTGCGGAACGAGTGGAGGGGGGCCATAAACGGCCCGCGGGCCGGCAGTTTGAGACCACTGTTTTAGAGTGTCCATTATAAAGAGGGAAAAATAGACATCGCTATATTCTACCGCTGTACTCAGTGTGGAGAGTTTAGACGTCAAGAGGAGGATGATGGACATTCACATTCTATGCTTAAAATGTTGTAATAGTTTGGAACCAGAATGGTTGCTTGATTTACTGTTCACCACCAGGCAGTAAGTACTCAATGGTAATCTCACAAAAACATATTATAACCCACAAATACTGTAGCTTAAGCACACTGTTCATTCACTTATTATTATGCAGGTGTTTGTAATATATAGAAACAGGAAAAAAGGATTTTATATATTTTGCTTTTTTAATTGACAGACCATTGACAAGCAGTCAATCATTTGGACCTCTGATCTGTGTAAGGTTTCCATATTACCTGAAACAGACAGGAAGTCATCAACGGAAGTGATGTCATCTACGGCCTCAGTCAGGATGCGTACTTGCTTCTCCCACTGGTCCTTGAAAACATCCATGTTGTCCTGAGCCACCTTGCTTTGAGGGCGTGCGGCCAAGGTCAGGGCTGCATTGATTACCTGTAAGGAGGATAACGACAAAAAAAAATTAAGTCTACAACAAGTAAATCCACTTCACCAGCTAAATATTCTTCGACAGCGATGCCACAGAAATATATAGAGCTACCGCGAAAACGGAAGTTCAAAGACAATATTATAAAGATGGTGGTGCACTTGTTTCTCTGCCGCATAAGGTCTATATAAGCCTCAGAATACCTGCTGCTTTGACACCTTTGAATCATATGATGATTCATAAAATGGTCTCTTGTGAACAGAGGTTGCTACTGTAGAGCCAAATTCTCTTAGTAGCCCATTACATTGCTCAGAGGAAACAATCTTGAGCAACTCACAATTACTTCCAGAGTTTTCTAGCGTTAGTTCATTTGCAGGGGACTTGCTTTTTCAGAATCAGCATGTGAGATCTGTTAGAGGGGACTACAGTGAAAATGTTTTTTGAATCTTCTTGAAATTTCTCAACATTTCTCATAAATATGTCACATTACAAATAATAATAATAAAAAAAAAATGGTTTGCCAAAGCTATTTCGTGCTGACTTTGAATTGACCCTATTTATTTCCTTAGACCCTTTCTAATACACACTCCTAGTCTTACTGTGAATGATTACCAGTGTGCATGTTAAAAAAAATAAAAATAAAATAAATGGTGTAACGAAAACCAATCTATTTTTTTTTTTTCCTGTTTCCAGTGGATGCTTCCTCTCACTGATCCCTCACAATTTTTTTCTCAATGGGTTGCAAACAGCATTTCTTGTTGACTTTGAATAGCTAAAAAAAAATCTAATGTGAGTCATATTTTAATAAATCTGACAGGTCTGGATATGTGCCTGGATATGCTCTTCTGCTGCCATCATCAATAAAAAATGTACATAAACATCTCTTCTAAAGGAAATTTTGTGCTTTCCGTGGCCGGTAATAGTGTAATGGTAGTTGCGGCAGGCAAACAGTGCTATATGGAATAAACTGAATTTTGCAAATAAGGTGCATTATACTGAATAATTGGTGAATGCCTATTTATCACCACCATATAAAACTGCTGCAAGAGGTTTAAACTGAACACTGGGTGGAAAGAAAAGGTTTAGCCCTTTTACCTGAGGACACAGGCTATCGATCTGTGTAGCTGCCATGCGCACTAACTTCACACCCTCCTCGTTGTTGGAGATGGAACAGGCGAGGTTGGCCACCTGAAAGAGTGAGAGAGCAAGAACGAGAGAGAGTTTAGTGAGACATTGGGTCATCTGTATGTTGAGGTTAAAGTATAAAGTGACCATGGGGTTCTGGTTGCCAGATTTCTATAAATCAGGCAGGTTAGACTAGCATTCAGACAGGGGAAAATAAAGCTTACGAGCAGAGTGCACACATACACAAAAACATAGTCCTTTTTGCTGTTCATGTTTAAAGTTATCAGTGCTGTGTGCAATGGATAAGGATTTAATGCTTGGCTTGAAAGGCAATGTCAGGGCAAAATATGTACAGAGAGTTAGGGCTCATTCAAGTGTTAGATTGGTATTTGTTATTTCCCAGCGTGAAGAACATGATTTGTGGTTCCCTCTTCCCCTCCGCTCCCCTGGCCCCAAATCATCCCGCCTTGGTCTCTCTTTTACCATTTTAAAAATAGCTTTTATTTGAATAATTGACATCACACACTATAATTTGAATTTTTACCGGCCAATCTCCTGGACATTTAGAAGCTGGCGCTTCATGTTCTCATGCATCTGCAGTGAAAGAAGGACAGCGGTTTGTTCACACGTGCTATAGAATCTCCCATCACAAAAACACAATTACCCCAAAAATGTCAGCGGACACAAAGAGGGGTCCTAATTGGAGGTTGCTGCGTTTCTGTTATTCTCTCATAAATTGATGTGATCCGAACTGCCACCACAAAGCTCTCTGGTGAAATAGCCAGGGTTCATTACTGAATTTCATATTCACATGTAAATCATTATGTCAGTTTATCTGGGGAAAAAGGGGGAAAAAGTGCAAAAGTGCAAATGAATTTGTGTAATTTGCATATTTGTTTCAGAGATGGTTTTAAATGAGATGCAGCAAATGTCCATAAGTTTGCAGATAGTCTGTATAGGCTACCTGTTTATACAATATGATGCTTACACATGCAATATACAGAGCCGTCCCAAGCATGGGGCAGGCCCCAGTGCGAGTTAGAGGAAGTGTAGGGCAATATATTATATTATAGAGAGAAGGACAGTGCTTTGTTCACATTCGCTACAGGAGCTCCTACTGCAAAAACAAAATTACCCCAAAACCGTCAGCGGACACAGAAACCTCCTAATTGGAGGTTACCATGTTTCTGTTATTCACTCATAAAGTAATGTCGAATTTTTCAATCTGAAATCGTCACCACAAAGCACTGGTGGAATAACCAGGGTCCATTACTGAACTTCATGTTCCCATGTAAATCATTAGGCCAGTTTACCTGGGGATAAAAAAAGTAAAAAAAAAAAAAAATGACAGAAAGAGTGTAATTAAACTAGCAGATGGCTCCTCTATGCGCAATACCTCCATGTCTAATTTCTGCCTGCCTGCAGCCCTCAGGTTACCCATCATGCAGTGCATCTGGCAACGCCGGATCGGTGCGTACACGTGAATACACGTGTGCATTGAGAGAAGGTCTCTCTCTCTCGTGTTTGCTCGCTTCCATCATCAGAAAAGCATCTGCGCAAGGAGCACTGGCCAGATTGGATGCTAAAAACCTGGCTGCCTCCCTTCTTCCCTTCTGCCAAAAACGTCAAATCCGACAGAAAACACCGGAATATTGCTCAGAAAGTTTATAATTTGGTGACACGTCAGACCTCGATGTAAGGCGCTAATAGGCGTGTCAGTGCCGTTTTGATAACAATTCAGAATTAGTGTTCCAAGCATCTCATCCTCTGCTGGTAAATCAGATTACACAGCAGCCATGAGTAAGGATTTTGACGGTGCTAAAGTGACATATGCCTGCTGGCAAATGCAATATGACTGAAGCCATATCAGTGGGCTTCTCTTCTTTTTAAAGGTAAATCGAGGCAAATCAAATCTGTGTTAGAAGATTCTTGCTTACGGCCCTTTTCTCCTGTTTACCACTGACAGCTCTGAATGCTTTGATGGATCGCTCTTGTGTTTAAGTGTGTGCTTGCATGTGTGTGTGTGTGTGTTTAGCTGTGCTGCTAAAAGTGTAAAGACTAAAATGCTTGAGGGTTGCAAGTGATGATGTGTGCATAAGAGTACCAATGGGAAAAAAAAAAAAAAAAAGATTAATTGATGCATCGCAATTCTTTCTAAAATGATTCCGGATCTATTCACAAAAATCCATTATCATAATTATCAATTATTTTTAATGTAGCATAGCCACTAGATAAAGAAGATATGGTGTATATATAGTACCAAAATGGTACATGTTAGTATCTTTTGAAAAGGTACCGCCCCAGTGATGGATTTTGTGGATTTTTTTCCCTGAATGTGTGGCAACCAACTCCGTACCAATCCTTCCCCAACTGTCAGGTCCACCTTGTATCTTAGAGGTGCAGTTGGACCTGAGTGGAAGTGGGCACCAGTTCCACCACCCTATTTGGTAGAAAAGGGGCAAGAGACAGCAGCATAAAGGACCGGATGGAAAGGTAGGGGGTTGTTTTATACATCAGGCTGGCAGTGTGGGACTCGCAGCGTTTGCAGGAAATAATATCCTGTCATGTAATTCCACACTTCCCTTGGTCCTCACTAGTCCTTCATGGTCTGAACACACAGTCAAACCAGCAGCAGCTCCTGGATGACAGCCAGAACTGGCCGATGCTCCAGCACTCAATTCTCAGAGCTGGATCCCAGCCAAGACACAGTGTCCGGCCAAAAATACTAATTGCAATTATCTAAAGAACCACTCCTCCTTTGTGAGTCCTTTTTATTTTCTCAAAGAGAAGGCCCCTGTTAGGTAGCCAAGGATGTCAAAATAATATTCATGAGTTTCATGCTAGGTTGAAACAAGCGTGTGTGTGCGTGTGTCCTTGCATGTTAGAATATTTCATAGAAAGAGACCGCATCGTAACTGTGTTGTCTCTCTGACCGACCATTATGTGTTGTCTAGTTAGACCTCTATAAAAGAACTATTGATTTCTGAGCATTTCATTTGGACGACCACATCCAGAGAATCAGTGTGCAGAGTGTCAGCCTTATACCCTTGAAGAGTTCTTAAATAAAATAAATAAATAAATACAATAAAACAAAGACAAAATATTGCATATTAGAATGCAATTACCCATACTATATTAACAATTAAAAATTAAATTAATAAAACTATCAACATAAATGATTATCTACATAAATGATTATTTTCAATATAATTAATAACAACAATAACAACAACAACTCCAATATAAAAGCTAATTCACAATATTAATAAATAACACTGAGAATGACAGTCAGAGAAATGATAATTATAATCTTTTTAACACACACACACACACACACACACACACAAAAAGTGAACCAAACTGTTTTACTCTATTTTTGGGTGCAGTGTGTTTATGATAATGAGTGTTGCATTATTGCAACATGGTCTTCTGTGTTACTTGATATGTAGAGCATTTTATTTCAGTTTGGTCACTTATAAGGTTCCTTTTAGGTTTCAATCTACAGTATAAAGGCAGCTCACTAGTTCATGGAACACAGTCTGTGCCTCCTCTCACATTAAATCAGTATTTCAGACATCTCAGCACTTCTTGGTCGAACCGTTCCTGTCAAGAAATAGGTATTGTTTATTGTATTTCCATCTAAAAAGGCGGAAAAAAAATTGAATGAGGGCTCACGGACAGAATCTGAGAGAGAGGGGAAGTTGATGTCAGAAGAGAGTCAGTTAAGAGTGGGGCACAAGAAGGTGTTAGCCTGAGTGCATCCCCCTATTCCCCAACCATACCCCGGTCAGAGTGCAAATAAATCAGCCTGTCAGCACAGATGAAGCAGAACGGCCCACTGGGGGGGTGAAACAAACACAGGTCGCTAAGCTTGACCATGTGAGAGCTAGCAACAAACCTCAACAATAAAGTCCCAGATGTTTGAAACCTGATGACCTCTGACGTGTCTACAGGGAGATTTGGAAAGGCCCAGACAAGTTTACATATTGATTTAAATGCAAGAAATGCAGTAGGTGTTGGACTTGTCAGAGTTCTGACCCTGAGGTTAGCATGCTAAATTGCACACATTTTGCAGTGGCATTCGTGCAGATGATGCAAGTTAGAGTCGGTTTTGCGTCAACTTATTCTCGCTCCTCCTTTGATTCTCAGCATTCCCTGTGCTTTTGATGCTTGGCAAAATTTCAACAGCAATCCGCACGTTCAGGAATTCCATGTGAGGGCAAAAGATTTCCCAACATAGATTTCACATCGGGTTCAGATGGTCATGTGAATTTCCTATATGGTGACAAACAGAAAGCTGCTTGGTTTAAAAGTGACTTCTATGTGAGCTTCGAACATTTCTAATTGACAATAGACAACTGAACTTTTTGCCTTCACTGAAATTTTGTGACTCCACCTTTCTGGTATCACTCAGTACCGAAGTATACATCAGATTAACATGGTATTACTTTCTGATACCATGACAGTACAGGGATCAGGGGCTGGATTCATGAAAATCTTCACGAATAAGAAAGAAGTTAAAAAAAAAAAAAAATTATATGAATCCCAAAAAATATGTAAGAAAGTGATATTTTTGAGTTCTCAAAGAACTCAAAGAAGGTGAAGTCAGTTGTTTTATTCTTATCAGAAGTAACAAATCACAAAGCCTTTTGCGATTAATGAATGGCAGGCGCTACAAATAACATTTGATGTAGCAAAAAATTAAAATAAAAACACAGACCTGGCAACCCTGGCTTAAAATACGGGTGATTCATAGGGTCAAAAAGAGCCTGCTTTAGCGTCACTATTTTTAAACTGTTAATGCGTTAAAATTCAACACAAAAGCTGGTTTGCCAACTGCCAAGAAGAAAAAAGAAGAAATTCAAGAGTGATTTTCTTCACAGTATGCATGAGTTGCAGTCTGAACACGTTTTTCCTTTTGATTGACAGGATATAATCGGGCCTGATCATCGGCTGTTTTTAATCAATCGGCCGATAGTGATAATAATAGCTTTTATCGGGTGATACTGATTGTTGGCAGATACATCAGTGCATCTCTAATTTAAATCATTACAATGTTAATATTTATTCTTGGTTCGGTTCGCTTTCACAAGGCAACATTTCTAAATGGACCAAAATGAGTTAATACAAGTCAAGTGTGAGTAAACTCTCCTTTCATTGGTCAGAGTGCACCTGTTTATGTTCTGCTCAGGTCCAGGATTCGGCTCATAGCGGTCATCAGTCAAGATGGATAGACAACAGCTCCGTGGGCTGATTGTGGCTTTGTTTGTAGCTGTCATTATATTATCATTTTTAGCAATAATCAAGTCTTTGTCTGTATTTTTGTGTTTTGGACAGTTGTTCTGAAATATGTTTGTCCGACCAAATTTCAAAACAAACACTGCTGCTTTTCACTTATGTAATTACCCATCACATAATGTAATACAGCCTGGTTTATTGGTCCGTTGGGTCGCATTGCTTTCTCACCAAAGGGAACCAAGCGAAAATGTAACGGATAGAGTGTGGCTGAGAAATGTCCTAATAACACAGCACATCTTCTCATTTGACATCTCACGGTAGTGAATTAGCCTTTCTGGCTTCTTACACTGACACTTCTGCTCAACGTGGAAGAGTGTAATAGAGTCAAAGCTGGTGGGCCTGTCACGGCTATGGAAGCCTGAATCTCACAATGGAACTATATTAAAATCTACCTGTCCTTAGCCAGTATGCTACATTAAACGTCTCCAACTAGCACGCTCAACTGGGTCACAGGGCTGCGGTCTGGAGCAGGTTGGCCATTAGCCAAGAGGCTTTTCTTCCCCTCAGGTTCTTCTCTTCTTCCACGCTTCTCTCTGTCAGAGAGTCCCCATTATAGCCAGAAGTCTCCAAAGTACCACAGTAAATGTTAACTGTCACCAAAGTTGCAGTAAGAGGCTTGAATTTGATGTATGGGGTTGTCATAAATAGACATCATGTGGAGATAATGAGATCTGGCATGAAGGTCAATATGAAAAACTGTCCCAGCCCCTTCAGAGGTTTAGCCTTGGTGAAAATGAAGGGTTCAGTGTATGCATGGGTACATTTCAGCAAAGTGTAAGTTAATGGCTTTTGAGGACCATTAAGAGCAAGTCTTGATCTAAAAGGAGATTAATGGAGAACCACCATGAACAGTCTAGGACAAACCTTGATCTTTCTCCATAAAAACAACATTAAATAAATATTATGCTCTAAAATGCTGTTCCTGGTCTATTTCACCTGATATTAGTAGAAATACCACTGGTACTATTGTGTCATTATTCATTATTATGAATGCTATATTGTTGATGTTATTTGCTGGGGTTGCTTCTTTTGTTGTTGCCATTGTCCTCATCAACAGGGGCTCCCCTGTTAAAAAATATTGTTTTTAAGGTTGCCATTAATATGTTTATGTTGATATGATCATTATATGTACTATTATATGTTATATGTATATGTACTGAATATTTGGTTTCTTGTGGTTTACAAACAATTATTAGCAATTTAACGACGCTCTGAAATGTAAAGTTTCCATGGTATAGTGGTATCATATGACAATACCATGGTTCTTTGAAATAAAACATTAAATTGAATTATCACCTTGCATAACAAGGTATTTCAAAAATACTATGATATTACTATAGTGTCAGTGTAATTGTAGTATCATTGAGATACTGTTATAGTTTTTAATAATATTTTGGAGTGGGTTTTATTGTAATAATTTCCATTTTTATTACAATTTCAGTAAAAGTTTGAGTAATGTTGCTGTTTTTGTCTTTTTTATTGGTTTTCTTAGTTTTTAAATATATATATATATATATATATAGACATTAATTATTTTTATCAACGCACAGGCTGCAGTAAATAGGCAAGCTTTAACAGTGAAAATGAGAGTAATATTTTGGACAAAACCATGAAAATTTCAGTCCTAATATGCTGGAAAATAGCTAGGTATTTTTACATTCCTGCCTATTTAACAGAATAACACTTCTTTCAGCACTCTGCAGATGTTTGCTGGAAATGCTAAAAGACCAACTTCACTACAGGAGTTAGTGATAAGCTTCTTCAATTTAAACCTTGGACACAGTAACAACTATCAAAAGTGCCTTCAACCACCTAGAAGTACATAGGCACACACACACACACACACACACACGCACGCACGCACATGCACGCACGCACACACACGCACACACACGCATGCACACACACACAAAGCACACTGTCCCAGGTTGAGTCTTATTTGTCTCCAGAGTCTTAATCTTAATCATGCGAGTCACAGGCCTTGCTTAAGAAGTCAGTAAGCATCCACACCACTTTCCTCGACTAAGTCACTGTGCCAAGGAGCTTATTGCCTGGGAAACTTGCAGTTTGGAGTGTGGCATAATTAAGTGCCTCACAATCATCCAGTTGATAAACAAAGCCTGAATTGAGGCAAATAAAGGAGAGCCAACCAAATGACAAGAGAAAGCCTGTCGAAAGCCATGTTGATTACTTTTCTTCTTATTTCAGGAAAGGTGCAGCCTGCCATTGCTGGCTTATAGTGTTCACAAAGTGAACAACATTTGCTACTTCCTTGATATGGTGGTGCACAGGTAAAACCAACCACTGACACTAACTCTACATAATATTAAGCTAAGAGAGAGAGAGAGAGAGAGAGAGAGAGAGAGAGAGAGAGAAAGAGAAGACTTTATCATCCCATACTCGCCCTCATGTTGTTCCAAACTTGTACAACTTTCTTTCTTCTGTGGAACAGAAGGTGTCTCAGCAGTGTCCAAAACAACATAAGAGCATTAATTTTCACTGTTTGGAGGAAAAAAAAAAAAAAAAATATATATATATATATATATACAGTCAAACCATAATTTATTCAGACACCTTGAATATTTCATTCATTAATACAGTTTATTCACTATAGTTTGAAAAAATGGTAATAAAATATGACAAGATCTCAGAGTTAAACTTTGTCAGAAAAAAATCAATGTTATTATGTCAGATAACACTTAAACAAAACATGGTCAGGTCAAAGTGTCTGAATAATTTTTGGTTCAAAATTTTTTTATCAATTTTACTGGTAGTCCACTGTATGAAGAATTTTTGGGTATATTATGTCATAATATATTTTTGGGTATATTTTTGGTTTGACTGTACTGTGTATATATATATACACACAAAAAAAATAACATTTATGCGTAGATATTGATATATCATACAGCATGCAAACTCTGCTAAATACTTAACCCCTTTGTGTCTTTTTCATTTGTCTTGTACTGCATTTGCATTTAGTTCTGTTGCGTCAGAACTGATTTGAGCTAGATTAGATATTGATTGCTATTCTTGTGATTGCAGTCAGTGTGTTTAAATCAGACTCTTCCTCTTAGTTTTTTTTTTTTTTCTTTCTTTTTTATTTGAAACTCTGAATTGTTAATGAAATATATAGGAAGGATTTTTTTTTATCAAAGTAACAGTATACTATACAACAGTACATTCAGTAGTTATTTTTTCCTGATAATTTAATTAATGTGGCAATGTCTACTAAACTGAAAGGTACTCATTTATATCGAATGAATGATATGTCTGATATAAGTACAAAAACAGCTTTACATTTTGTGACAAATATTAAGATATTATAATATATATATATATATATATATATATATATATATATATATATATATATATATATATATATATATATATATCTCCATCTCCATCCATCTGGGTTCTTGTTTATATGGACACAAATGTGTATAATGACATGGGTATTGCACACTTCCTGTGTCCTCGTAAACCAAATGGCTTTATAAAAAAAAAAAGATTTTTGCTGATTTTTGGAATTCAAAAGAATGCAGAAATAGATAGCATATACAGTTTGTACAGTATAAAAACCATTACATAAACCACATAATCAAGTGTGTGTGTTTGGTGAGTAGGCCTACATTTCATATAATCCCAATATTAAACATAGCTATATTTAGCTTCTTTCATATCAGAATCTAGAGAAAAAAAAAAAAATAAATAAATAAATAAATAAAACACAAGTGCACAGCAACCCAAGATAACATCAAACAATTTCAGAAGTCTATTTTAAGGGTTCATACGAGCCATATTTCACTGAGAACAACCGGCGCTGTGAAATTTAATTTAGTTGCAATGCTGTGTGATTTTTAGCTTTATTAATGAGTCTAACAACTGACAAGCGACCGCTAGGTATAAAAAGTCGAGTCCCAAAGCACTGCTCAGATTGACATATAAACCCTAATAAACTCTAAATTATTTTGATGAATTCTAAATATGATTTATTTTCCAGGGCAAGGAGAGCTTCTGTCTGGGTTCTGGCAGTTATGGTGGAGATGGGTGCCTGGAGAGTAATTTCCAGCATATAAAACTTTACTGACTTCAGTGTGGGACATGAGAAGGTAATTGAAAGCAATATAAACAATCCATAAAGCTGAGTGGACATGCTTGACTTTGTACAAGTGGAGAGGCAAGAGGAAGGGTGGCAACTTTAATCACCGAGGGCAACGGCGGAGATGCCGTTCAATCGGACAACGCTGATGTATTCATGGGTGGAGAATTGAGAAGGATGGATGCCCAAGAGGGTGATAGAGCGGTATGGGCCAGGTGGTTCATTGCTACCCAGCTGTGGTGGCACTCAGAGATGCCCTACCGAAATCCTAGCTAAATCATTACAAAAAGATCTCAGCTCAGTGTGAAAAGTGACTTCCTGTTTCAGCTCAAGGCTGTGTGGGCTGCTTTGCTTCAAATCAGGGGTCAGCTCTCACGGACATATGCGCCCACAGAGAACATTTGGATTGATTGATGCTACTTACACATCTTGCACTCGGATCCCAACATGCCTTTAAATCAGAGCAGATAATAGGTCTTCAACATAAAAAGCTTGAGAAACTTGGAAGGCACTGTGTGCTTCCCCAACTTCCCAAAGTATAAGCAGGCAGCTTTCAGCTTTCACTGAACTATCGATCTCTTCTAGTGAGGGTGCAAGCCAAGCAGTTGTGCTTGGCAGCGAAGCCCAATTATGAAAATGGAGCCAAGCTTGTTCTTTGTAATTTCTCTGTATATTTAAGAATACTCCAGGGCCAACATTTAAAACTGTTTGGATGGAGAGAATGCTCGCAGAGTGCAAAACAACAGAAACGAAGCAGAGCGAGAGAGAAAGAGAGAGACAGACAGACCCCCTGCACTTGATATTGACATGATTTCAGTGATCAGATCACTATTGCATAGCACTTGAACATTGTGATAGAAATGTTTTATGTAATGGCCTCAGAAGTGTATTTAAACATGGAATGTGCAGAAAAGTGCAGACTAAGGATGCTCAGGTCAAAGACCATGTATATCTATATACATCACATGATCAAATAATCTAGACTTACTCAAAAAGTGCTTAACACAATATAACTAACAGTCATACGATTAGCTTAGATCATGACAAAACGATCAGTAGATCGGTATAACCAATCACAGTGAAGAAGACTTGAGTGACATCAATTTTTATTTAACTGTAAGATATAAATGTACATGTATCTTTCTGTTCGGGGAGTCTCTCTTGGTTGTTGTGACCAGTGAGCTCCCAGCCATGAATAAAACTTAATTCTTGCAAAGAGCAACTTGGGAGTCACGTCTGGTATTTGCTGCACAGCTGCAGAATAGCAGTGCTAAAGATTCTACGCTCAAAGGACCACAGCAGGGACAGTGATAGTGTTGGAAGACTATAGACCTGCACTGAGGATGAGGCTGTAAAACTTGGAGTTAGTATTAATGATCCTGTGTCAGACCACCGTATACCTGAGAAGAGTGGTGAGAGTGTACAGATGCTAAAAACCTGGTCCTCACTTGTGGTTTGAGGTAGTGATAGTAGCTTCTTGACTGGACGCTGGTACCATACTTCGGGAGGGGAATTACCCCCAAATATTGTAGTATATTATATTGACAACCAGAGGTTGTCCGAATTGTCCGTGGTGGAGAAGTCAGATTAGTTTGTAGTAAGTAGGATAGATTTGTATTGAGAATTGTATTGAGTAAATGTTATATATTAAAGACGTTTATGTATTTTTCACATTGCAGGAGCAGAACATAAATAATAATAATAATAATAATAATAATAAAATAGCAAAAAAAAAAAAAAAACGACAACAGGGCACTTAATAAGAGTAAAATAGCTCTTACCACAGAAGTTCTTGTAAAGTCAGCATCAAAAATATATAGAAATTAAAGCTGCAAGCAGCAATGAAAGGGACCTCACACCCGTGCCACATGCATTTAGGTATATAAATATAGGAGGACTACGACAGTCATTTGTATTTGCCACACTTCCTGCTACCAGCTGGTGGTGCTATGACTATAACTAAATTTTGGTGTGTAGATGTCTTCAGGCCAGGGCACTTATCAAACGTGAAGTTTGAGAAAGATTGGACATTGCTTGAGTTACAACAGTTCCTGTTTCATGACGATAATAGCGTGCTTTAGCACTCAGCTAAGTGTTGCTAGCATGGTGTAGAATGTTTCTAGCATGTTTAGTACTCAACTGCATATTTTAGCATGTTGCTAGTCATGCATCACAGTGTTAAACACGTCACTTCCTATTGCCAGTGGGTGGTGCTATTACTATAACTGAATATTGTCATGTTGATGTGTTCAGGGCAGGACTCTTCTCAAACATGTGAAGTTTGGGGCAGATTGGACATTGTATGCCTGATTTACAACAACTTCCTGTTTTGTGGCGTTATTCACATACATTAGCACTTAGCCAAGTGTTGCATGATTTAACGTGTTTCTAGCATGTTTGATACTTCATGGCATATACAAATGTGTTTCAGGGAGTGAATTACAGTGTAAAGCATGCCATTTCCTGTTGCCAACAGGTGGCGCTATGACTGAATATTTGCATGTAGATGTCTTCAGGCTAGGACTCTTATCACACGTGAAGTTGGACATTGAATGTCTGACATACAAAAGCTTCCTGTTTCATGGCGAAACATCAGACTTTCTCAGGCCACCACGGACACACCCTTCAACGAAAACCCGAGATCTTTGCAATTTAACATCGCAAAGGCCTTTAGATTAGACTGACCAAATATGATTTTGATCTAATAAAATCTCTAGGAGGAGTTCGTTAACTAACGTTAAAGTACAACGTCTGGAAATGCCAAAAACTGCAAAAATTTTGCAAAGAAAATTTAAAATATCTTACTTCCTGTTGGGTTTTTAGATTTTGGACCCAGGGATTTTTTTTTGTAGGTATTGGGCTGTTACATGTGTGTACCGAATTTTTATACCTGTACGTGAAACATAGCGCAAAGGGTGCTTAATTGAAATTTTGTAGGTACTGCTATCGAGCCATATATCTAAAACTAATTGTATTTATTTATAAAGAGCTCTTTTATTCCTACCAATACTGTTGTTGGTTCTTGGATTTTTCTTTATATTCTTCTCACACAATGTAAAAAATAGAACAGGCATATCTTACGATCCTCTCACCCCATGTAATGAAAAATATCCCATAAATTATTCCGCTGGACAATGTTTGGAATCTCTAGTTTTTCTCCCCAAATCCTCACTCATGTTACTTTTCTGGAGTATTTTCACTTTAAAATATAATTGGCTAACCTTATCTTCACTTCTAATCCATATCTGCATCCTTTACTTTGGGAAGGTTTTAGAGAAACACAACAGACCAGATATTGCTGACATCTGTCATAACAATAAGTACTTTGAATTATGCACTAATATTTTTAAAATGGCAAGAAAAATTGGCTTATGCTTCCTATGAAATGTGTCTTTTTCAGTCACATTGGAAACGCAACAGAATGCAAGGTGTAAATGCAATCTATCCAAAAATATCCAGACACTATCCGGATACAAAACACATGGAGTAAAGGGGGCCAGAGATAGCCTTCTGATAGACTGCATTTCAGACCCAGGCAAGTGAAAGCTCTTGGATGAGGATTTGAGGGGTAGGCGTGCTGGAGCGAAAAGAGAAAGATATCTTGCAGGTTTTTTTCTTTTCTTTTTTTTTTTTTTTTTCTTGGGTAAACTGTGGCAGTTGCAGGTTTTGGATAGCTTCTCTTTTCTACCTGAGTGTGAAAAACGAGCAAAGCTTGAGACTGAGACGGTGCCAATCAACTGCTGGCTGTCTCTCAACAGCTCTGTCTGGATGAGCTGCAAAGAGGCCTGTGTGAGTCTGTGTTTGTGTGTTGCCAGTGTGAAGAAAGGCAATTACTGATCTCCTCACCTGCAGTAGACTTGGGAGGCTCATGCTATTCACACAGTGTTCCAGCATTTCCAGGAAAGCACGAACTCCTTTAGCATTTCTACAATGTTCCATATTAAAGAGCTAACATTCATGGTCATTATTAACCTTATTGCTATAATGGCTTAATAATCAGACAGACCAGATAAGGGTCACCTAATCTTTATACAGATTACTCGATCTTACATTCACATACTACACATATAGCCTTAATAGAATTTAATAAATCATATTTGTATTATTTGAATATATTTGACTTTGATATATATATATATATATATATATATATATATATATATATATATATATACATATATACATATATATATATATATATATATATATATATATATATATATATATATATATATATATGTGTGTGTGTGTGTGTGTGAAATAATATATAATTTATTAAATGTTTATTACTATATATTATAATGTTACATGTTTAAGTGATAGTATATTTATACAAAATACTTAAAAAACTTCAATACATGCACATCATATTCATATCATATTTCTTTTTCATCTATGGTTTCAGAAATTTATTTTAATATCAAATAAAAAACCTTTTACATTTTTGACCCAATATTTCCCTGTCTAACAACAAAATCGAGGTCTGTAACAGATGAACAGATATGAAATGATCAAATGTTGCCCCAGAAGGGTTAAGAAAAGGGGTACGTATTCATGATGAAAACACATCCAATCTATTTCTCCAAGATCCACCCACTTAGAGATGGTGTTGCTTGAGAGATTGACTGATTATTTTCAAATGTTACCAATGCACCACCCCCCCAATTGACAGCATAGTAAACAGCTGAATATTTATTTATCTCCATCGACAAATAACACAATGAGATGTTATCCATCTTCACAGTTAATGGGCAATGTCCCCTCTCAATCTCTGCATGTTTGCGCAGCGGGGCTTCCTTGAGTTTGGAGCAAAAGGCATCACTGATATCCCTAATGTATTGATAATTTCAAGACTCTCACAGCCAATTTGAGTCCGTCACTCCTCTGTGTCTCCTTTGTTCATGCCTTTTGATCTACAGCTGCACGCTCGGTCACGCTAGACACCGTGCCTTTTCTTGATTAATGGACACGGACAATGATTTGTACCAGGGGAGCAGGTTACTTTATTTCCTCAATGCTTTCTGGAGAGCTAATTCATAACATAGCTGTATGGCTCCCCAATGAGTTAGCAGTTTTGATTTAAAATCTACATCAGGACTTCAGTCAAAAGGGTTTATGGAGAAGACAAGTTTCTTGTTACAATAACAAGAAATGTCTCTATTTTTCACCTTCACTAACATCCAGTGCAATACAAATAAAGTGTCGGTATATTAACATACATTGACCATAACTGGGTTGTTTTGTTATGCTCGCAATGCTTTTGTGTCTTTTCCTGGTTATTTAATTTCTTTTAAAACGGTACATGCTTTCAGATTGTAAGAGTAGGTTTCTAAGAAACACATTAAAGGCACAGTGTTTTAAATCAGAGCAGATTGTCCAGATTGTGTTCAGAAATTGCTAATGTTACACGTCAACGGATGTACTTTACATTCACATGTTGTCCATTAGGAGGTGGTGTGAACAAGGGGGTGGGTGTGAGAAAATGAAAGGACAGGGAGCGAGTGAATGAGAAAGAACGACTGAAAGCACAGAATTACATGTTGGACAGTTACCATGGATCTAAAAGTTCTTAAAAGCGGATTTTTTTATTTTGGAATGCTATCAAAATATAATTACATTAATTAGAAAGTTCTGACATTCATTTTTGCACTGGCTTTTTTAGCCTGTGTTAGCTCTGTTCCAGCATCCTAAGCATCATAAGTGACCGATTTGTATTCCTCTACACTGGCACACCATGCAAAATGTGTTCTGCACAGGAGAATCGACTCACAGTTGATTTCAATAGAGTTTGACGTTAGCATGTTGCTAAGCTAACTGCAGTGCTCTAATAAGCATTACACTGAAGTACATTTATTGACTTTTTCTTTTTTTCACTGATGAGTCAATGGTATTCTGAGACTGCCTTCTCCATGAAGGATACATGCTATGATAATGCTAAGAATTTTGCTAAAAGTATCTTAGGAAAACACAAATAGGATGCCTGCCACTTGGAACAGCCTTCATCTCAGAAGTGTGCATATGATTCATTAAAAGAAACTGCCTTAGTAGACAGCTCGCTAGATTTTGGAACAATGCATTTGCTTAGAGATTTATATACATAATCCCAAAGGAGCTCAGAGATCTCATAAGAGCTAACATAGCAATACATCAACACTGTTTCATCAAATTAGTCCATTAAGTGGACATCAAGTTAAGCTCCCCAACTAAATATTTGAAAGGTGCTTTTCTTTTACAATGAAATAACAACATTGATTACGCATCCAATTAAATTTCATAGTGCTTTTAATTGCAGTTAGTTCACTATTAAGAACACTGAGTCAGGATTTAAAAATCCCATCTCTGTCACTTTCTTCTCCTGCATATCAGTACAATTTTCCATTACTGAGTTGAACATTTTGGTTTGTGTAGTGCCTGCCATCTTTCTTTTCTTCATATTATAGAGTATGTCTCCCTCCTTTATTGATTTCATCCTGTAGATGAAATGTGCGGTTGCTGATTGCACATAATTTATATACAGTCTCAGAACTCGTAAAACTTCAGATGACTGTAAAATAATAAGCTGATTCGCAATATGTGTAGCTTTTTGTACAGATGGTGAGACTCATAAATTCTTGGAGGAGAGATTTTGATTTATATATATATATATATATATATATATATATATATATACATATATACATACACACACACACACACACACACACACACTAGTTACACTAGTCTTTCTTTGTTCAGATTTAAACTTATTCTTGCTTTAGAAGCCAGTGTAAGAGCTGTGGATTATGTAGTATAAATTCAACATGCTCTACCATTACTTCTAATTTTCAGTAATAACTACCTTCTTTCTTTTATATGGCAAAAAAATGTCCATCCCTTCATACTTCTAATGGGATTTTAAAATTGCCTACCTGGAAGAAGCTTGGTAATTAAGATATTTTTACTGTATGTAGCCTAAAGTGACAGACATTGTAATGTGTTCAGCTCTGCAAAGTAAATGGATGGGGTTTTTAGCTTAAAGCTGAGTTAAGTTCTTCACCACTAGAGAATGGAATTTCAGAGATCGTTTCAAACATTTCCTATCAGATATATCCTGTAAAGAAAACACACCATTTAAGGATTTTGTTCTTGTCTAGTGTCCGGAATGCAAATACAAACCCATTTGTAAATGCTGCCCTGTGTATTACATGAAGTGCTTTTCGTCACCCCTTTATTAAAATAGACTATTTGTGACTCATTTGTCATTTGGACATCCGACATCTGAGATTCTCACTGAAATGATTACAAAACATATTTAACCTCTCACCCTATTTAGCAAGCGACAATCTGTGACTGCCTGTTCCTGTCAGCACTTTTAGACATATTATGATAAGAATGTGAATACAATCCTTCTATTTTGCAATATCTCCATTTAATATTCACAATGTCATTTGTACTGCATCAGCAAGTGGTGTGGAAATGGGCCATAAATATGTCCTGTGACCATAAATAGCAATTCCCGTGTATTCTAAGACAGAGCTCTTAAAAGAAAAAAAGAAAAGAAACTGGAATTAAAGTTGTTTATGCTTACATTTAGCTATGTTTTATTCATCATGATTCATTAATGCTTTGATTTAGCTTTTCCCCCTTTTTAGTGGGCAGGAAACATGAGAATGCCATTATGGCAAAGAACATAATTGATCTTGTTTCAGGAGAACCACAAGCCTTTGAACTCTAATAGTCCATGATGCTGGTGTCTCTTAGTAGGACACATTCTCCATCTTTTTGATGTCTCTCTTAAACACGAGCACACACACAAATGTGCGTATGCATTTAAGATGGCATCTCCATAAAGCTTCATAATGTTTTTTTTTTTTTTTTTGCTTTTGTGTAAGGGAAGGGAGCTGCAGAAAATGAAGAAAGCCATCTGCTTCTCTCAGCTCCAAAGGAAAGAGATGCTGAAGCAACCGTGCAGGGAGCGGCATAACTAAACAAATGAAGTGATTAGGACACCAGCAGAGGACAGAGGACACATAGCCTATTGCTTCTTTCAAAGAAACACACTAAAATAAACAGAGAATACTCGTAGGAAAAACACTTTCATATACCAATAGTGAGTGAAAAGGAGCAAGAGGTGAAAAAAGTGACAAGCGAATAGTAAATGAAGGGCAGGGGTAGAGTCTGCCGTATGATGAGATGCACCCAACAGAAGTAAAGCTCCATTTCCTCATGGGCTGCATTCTCTAAAGGTTAACACACTCCGGGAGTCATGGTGGATACAAGGTGGAAATCATCACTCTTCCATCCGACCCTCAGCTCCGCTGTGCCTCTCTACCACACCAGTGAGGACCTCTACATGATTGGGAAGTGTTGAAGAAAAAATAAAACATGCCGAACATGTTTATGACTAAAAAAAAGGATCATGACTTGATTTTTAATACGTAACTCGGCAGCCATACTGGTAACAGCCTGGCAGCTATACATACATACAGCATATATTTAAATAGGAAAAGACAGAAACAAATAAAATTATTTGTCAAGATTATATTAAATTTATATATATATTAAATTCAGAAAAACTTATGCTCACCAAGGCTGCATTTATTTAATCAAAAATACAGTAAAAACATTTATATTGTGAAATTTAAATCTAACTTTTACTTCAAATAACTAAATGTAATTTATTCCTCTGATGGCAAAGCTGAATTTTCAGAATCATTACTCCAGTCTTCAGTGTCACGTGATGCTTCAGAAATTAGTCTAATTTGCCTATTTGCTGCTCAAGAAACATTTCTTATTATTATCAATACTCAGAGCAGTTGTTTTTTTGTTTTGTTTTTTTAAACTGTGATACTTTTTTCAGTGTTTGTTTATGAATAGAGATCTATGATTGAATATGAATAGTTAATTAGATTTTTTTTTTTTTTTGTAACAATGTAAAAGCGATTACTGTCACTTTTTCATCAATTTAATGCGGCCTTGCTGAATAAAAGTATTAATGTCTTTAAAAAAAGTATCCTACTGACCCTAAACATTGAACGGTAGTATATACCCTAATGTATAATGTACACACAGACAAGTGGTCTGTCTTATAATGTGTTGAGACAGATTTGAACATCTGAGAAATGTCCATTCTTGTATAGAATTTGTTGAGTCCATACATGTCAGAAGTGAAAAAGAAAGCTGCTACAAACTTCGCCAGCAGTAACTGTGCGCAGACTGTGTACGATGCTAGAATAAAAAACGTCAGTCTGGGTAATTGGCAGCATGCAGCAATGCACATCGTATTAGGATTATTCTCCATGGAAACATTTTTTGGAAAGTTCTTTGCCTTCTGACCACTTACAACTTTATTTCTTTGCTTTTTATTTTTATTTTGCTGCATTCATTTCTGCTTTATTTTATCAGCAGTGCAACACCTAGTGCAGAGTACGTGAGAAAGAGAAATGCATAAGAATAGAAAGCTAAAGAAACTGCATGAAGAGGATGCAAACTGCCAGAAGCAACCATCAAGAGACTCTGAGCCATATGCCTCCCAGCAGAATACTCTGGAAAACGGTAGGAAGGCTGTTTCTCTGCCATTCCCCCACCCTCCTCCATCATTAGTTTAATAACCATTCGATAAGCAGCACAGACTCACGCCAGTCTCTTTCCCTCCCTGATGGTCATAGACCTCAGAACCTGGCTGTGTTATGCCACTCTTCAGCCACTACTGAAACAATGGGGCTTGATGAGCCTGCCGGCACCATTGAGGGTTTCACATTGATCTTGTCCCATTAATATAAGCCGCTTAGGCTGCCCCACAGAGACACTGTATAAGAGTTTCAGGCCATGTTTCTGAACTGTTTCAACATTGCACACACAGACACAATAAGCCCTACACTCACCATCCCGCTGGTTATCAAAAAAGCGTCTGAATATTAGAACCACTTTGAAATGAAAGCCCATTCCCACTGATGGTAGATGAGAGCTGTTTGCATGACAAGAAGTGTATACCTGCACACACACATATATTCATGTGTACCTGCGGAGCCATTTACATGCTTTTATACACAGTGACTAACAAATGAGAAAAAGCACAAGAATTGTTTTCATAAAGGATCAAATAATAAAAGTACTGCAATACCAAATTTTAAGAGCAAACAAATGTACAGCAGTACAAATGCACAGGTGTAACTGCAGGAAGAAGAGATAGTTGAAGGAATAGTATATGGATCACAAAAATGTACTGGTCTTTATCTATCACCCCAAGAGTTTAATACATTGGTCTGTTATTGAAACTTTACATTTTCATGCCCCAGAAGGTCTGGCTAAACGATACTAGGGAGAGGTAGGCCAGAAAGTAACAAAACATCTTTAAAAGATTTCATTTTTTGTTCCTCACAAATCTATGTATCATATACGAAAGTCTGAAAAGTTTGGAAATTCATAATGTTGAGTAAATGATGACAGAATTTTCATTTTTTGGCAAAATGTATTTACAGCATGGTTGTACTGTAGGTAGGATAGTAAGTGCTCATGAAAGAGTTGTGTCTTCAGCTGGAAGTTTGTGATGGTCTTAGCAAATTAGATTGAGGTTTAAAAGTCATTCCACCGTAGCGGAACAGAGAGTGTGAAGGTTGTTGTAAGTGGGCTGGAATTACCTATATTAGTAGCATATCTCACACTCTTATAATATTTCATTGCACAAGTTATGACTATAAAAATGTCAATTTCCTAGTTGCTGTTGCAATGGGTTACTGAGGTCACATGCACGTTATCTACAAGCTCTCTTCTGGAGACACTCTTTAGGATGTATGGGCTAGTCTGGTTCTAAAAGGCCAGTGGCTGGTTACGTAAACAACACTTATCAAAAGGGCATCCAGGTTAAACGCCGCCCTGCTTCTGACTGCTATGATCAGTTTTGAGGGCGAGAAATGCCAAGTCTAACTGTAATGTTGCTTTATTCCCATAGTCTCTTGCTAACAAGCAACAGAGTGACATTTTAGCACGTGATCGGCCATGCTCAAAAGCTTTCACTTAATATTGTGACATGTCAACCTGGCACTGTCTATCTGTGAGACAGTGATTTTGATTCTGAATATATACATGTGTGTGTGTGAGAGAGAGAGTGTGTGTTATGAATGTGAAAGACAAGCAAGAGGAAGAAAATGTATCGGTCTGACACCTAGGCTGCAATAGAGGTGTTACATCTTCAACATCCCACTGAAGACAAAACCCTATATCCAACATATTTAGTTTGCTTAACCACTCTGCAATGCAAAACTGCGACTATTTGTTGAAATGCCAATGCCATTTTTTTTATCAAGCATCCCACCAAATAATAAAATAATAATAAGAAATGAGTACCAAATCAGCATATTAGAATGATTTCTGAAGGATCATGTGACGCTGAAGACGTAGTGAAGTAGTGATGCTGAAAATTCAGCTTTGCCATCACAAGAATAAATTACATTCTAAAATATATTTAAATAGAAAACAGTTATATTAATTTATAATATTTCACAATATTACTGATTTTAATGCATTTTAGATTAAATAAATGCAGCCTTGGTGAGCATAAGAAAGCATCTTTCAAAAACCTAAAAAAAAAAAAAAAAAAAAATAGTGCTGTCAAGCGATATGTGTGTACTGTGTATATTTATTATGTATATATATATATATATATATATATATATATATATATATATATATATATATATATATATATATATATATAAACACACATGCATGTACATATTTAACAAATTTAAATATATTTAAACATAAAATATGTATATTTATATATACAGTTACAAGAAAAAGTATGTGGACCACTTGCAGAATCTGTGAAAATGTTAATAATTTTAACAAAATAAGGGATATAATACAAAATGCATGTTATTTTTTATTTAGTACTGTCCTGAGTAAGATATTTTACATATAAGATATATTAACATGAGCTGGAAATGGAGGAGTTAAGCAAAGGATAATTTTTTTAATATGTGGCTCTAAGCTAAGCAGCTCAGCGGCATTTTCTGCACTGCCAAGCACAACACAAACACATGGCCTAACCAAACCCTGATTGCCCAAGTGCATGGTCTTAACCCTCAGAGCAATGGGGAGCTCTATCACAGAATGCATCTTCACATCTCTCTGTGTGAGACTGGCCTGCGCTGCAGCTACACCATACTGAAATAAACCAGAATATGTGGGTGCACATTGCATTCCTCAAAAACACACTGACTGCAGCCTGCTATGATAACCTAGGATGTTGACTGAAGATATATATGAAAAGAGTACGGCCTAAATAGACTAATAAACCACCGGACAGACACTCCATGGTTTGTGTGAGAGTGTGTGTGTGTGAGAATGTGTGTATGTGTGTGCGTGTACGTGAGAAACAGAGAAAAGCACATTTTTAGGGCCACAAAATGAGGTCCTCTATCACCTTTTCCCAATGACAGTCAGCCCACATACAATACACAGCACACAGCACACACAGACACAGTCCACCTCTCTTCTCTTTATATTTAATATCTCTGCATTCAGCAGAAAAAAAAGCCCCAGCCTCTTTAGAAAGCACCCAGCTCCTATTCAACCTATTCAAGCTCAAAAGAGCATTTATTGAAACTAACCTTAAAAAACATGTTGTTTTGACATGAGCAACCCAAGCAAAAACATTCACATGCCAATGATGATTGTTCCGTTCTCAGCAACTTGGCCTGTTCAGCCATTATTCCTGTTATTCCTAAACAATGGAAGAATATGCTGTTATTCTAGCTGTTATTTAACATTGTTAACTAAAATATATACAGTGCTTTTGTATGATTGAAAATAGAAGCTCTGTTCTTCTGGTTTTCTGCCAATGCTCTCTGACACCCCTCATGTCGAGATCTCTTTTTCACCATATTTTGTCTGTCTCAAGGCAACCATACAGCGCGTCATATAGAGTACACTGTCACACATCAAAGTTGAAGCCCTACTTTTGAAAACAATTTGGGCCAAACTTTTATTTTCAACCTATATCTCATCTGTGGTACAAGTGTTAGGAACCTGCTCCTCTCTCACACTGACATTGTCAGTCAGCTGAATGCATTAGACATGCCTAGAACACCAGCCAGTGTTAATACGCCGCTGTATTGAACAGGCCTTGTTTGAGAGCCGGCTTGAAATGATCTTTGGGCTGTGTGTGGCTCATGTAAAATGGTAGATTCGTCACGGCGGGCCAAGGCGAGCGAGTCGGATGGGATGGGATGGCACGGCACGACGTGACATGAAAGCATCAAAGGAAGACGGTGTGACAAAGACAGTTGTTTTTGATGAAGTAGGCTGAAAAATATCTTGTCAATCACTCCAACTGACAGACAAAGAACTCGACCAAAGCAAAGTAATGAAAATAATGATCTTCCAGGTGTAAGCAATTGTCTTACTTAATATTTACTTAACAAAGTGGTAACGTTATTATGTATTTACATACAGGGTAACACTCAAAACTGCATGAACTCGTGTAAATATTTACAATGACTTGTGGCAAATGTTTTCTGCATATTATTATACAACTCTCTGTAATACTTGATTCTGATTGGCCAACCACAGCATTCAGTTGTCCACTCATGGGGCCATACTATAGAAATGAAACTTGGATATATTTTAGAGTAGTCAATGTGCTGCTTGTATAGCAGTATAGATTTGCTGTCCTCTGAAAATAACTTAACATACAGCCATTATTGTCTAAATAACTGGCAACAAAAGTGAGTACACCCTAAGTGATAACAGTTGTATGTTGTTTAACCATGCAAAGCCAAATGTCCTATTCATCATGTTCATGTTTTTGCCTGCTTGACATGACCATACAAATGTGTGGATCTTGTATTAGAACGGTTAAAATTTGGTGCTTTGAGTACAATTCTCTCATACTGATCACTGAATGTTCAACATGGCACCTCATGGCAAAGAACTCCCTGAGGATTTGAGAATTAGAATTGTTGCTCTCCACAACAATGGCCTAGGCTATAAGAAGATTGGTAACACTCTGAAACTGAGTTACAGCATAGTGGCCAGGGTCATAGAGAGAGGTTTTCCAAGACGGGTTCCACTCGGAACAGGCCAAAGAAGTTGAATCAAAGAAGTTGTGCTGTGGAAGACCTTGTGCTGTGTGTCAGGTGCAGAAGCTGGCTTTAAAAAAAAAAAAAAAAAAAAAAGACGCATGAGTGCTGCCAGCATTGCTTTAGAGGTTGCAGAAGCGGAAGGTCAGCTTGTCAGTGCTCAGACCATACGCCGCACACTGCAACAAGTCGGTTTGCATGGCCGTCGTCCTAAAAGGGAGCCTCTTCTGAAGCTGGCTCACAAGAAAGCCCGCAAACAGTTTGCTGAAGACAACCTGTCCAAGAGCATGAATTACTGGAACCATGTCCTGTGGTCTGATGAGACTAAGATAAACTTGTTTGGCTCAGATCGTGTCCAGCATGTGTGGCGACGCCCTGGTGAGGAGTACCAAGAAAATTGTGTCTAGCCTACAGTCAAGCGTGGTGGTGGTAGCATCATGGTCTGGGCCTGCATGAGTGTTGCTGGATTCCAACATGTACTGTGACATTCTGAAGCAGAACATGACGCCCTCCCTTCAGAAACTGGGCCGAGCGGCATAATAATGACCCCAAACACACCACCAAGATGACAACTGCCTTGCTGAGGAAGCTGAAGGTGATGGAGTGGCCAAGTATGTCTCCAGACCTGAACCCTATTGAGCACCTGTGGGGCATCCTCAAGCGGAAGGTGGAGAAGCGCCATGTGTCTAACATCCAGCAGCTCCGTGATGTCATTATGGAGAAGTAGAAGAGGATCCCAGCAACAACCTGTGAAACTCTGGTGAATTCCATGCCTAGGAGGATTAAGGCAGTGCTAGATAACAATGGTGCTCACACAAACATTTAGACAATAATGGCTGTATGTTAAGTTATTTTCAGAGGACAGTAAATCTGTACTGCTATACAAGCTGCACATTGTCTACTCTAAAGTATATCCAATTTTCATTTCTATAGTATTGTCCCTTGAGAATATACAATAAAATAGTTGCTGAAATGTGAGGGTGCAAGATGGATACCGTAAAACCAAGTGTCCATTTTCAGAGGAACTATTATGCATCATCTATTGTATTTGTTGTATCTGCACAAAATCACTGAAGTTAGCAGATTTTACAGTAAAGATGTGCTCAGTGATATGATATGATGAAAGATTCAAAAGACCAGGTTATATTGAACAAACTATCAGATTTATTATAGCAATTTTCTGTATTGTTGTTTGAATTAAGGTGCACAGGGACCTACATTTGCTGATGTCTGCATTAAGTAAGATTGAGTCAGTGTGTTTGAGAGAGAGAGAGGGAAAGAATGGAGTAAAATGATAATGAAAAAGCAAAGTGGGACGGAATCAGTAAATTACCTCAGGGGAAATGGTGATAATATTTTCTCTGTGGACTTGACCTCCTATAAATTACACTTTGCATTTAATAAGCCTTTATCATGAACTTGCTACCTTCTATGCATTTACCTAATTAATCAGAAATGGCAGTGCAACGGCTAACTTGCTTTACTCTGTATTTTACTGTGGTAAAAAAAGAAGAGATGATCTAGTTTCCTTTAATGAGAATTGATGGATATTTGCCTGCTTTGTGAATCCCTTTCTCTTTTGTTTCATCCTCCTCGTCCGCTGTCCCTACGAACCCAACTGCAAATCAGCCACTTCTATAAAAATGGCAAATGAGCCTGTGTGTTTGATTAATGGGCTTAATTTTCAGAGGATTTGACTCTGCTACGATAGTCCACTTCACCTCTAAAGCTTTCTGATGATTAGATTTAGACTGTGTCAAAAAGTCAAACAGCTTAGAGACAAGTGTCCCTGAACCCCTCCCTCTACTGCAGTCACCTCCCTGACGCACTCTCTAACCATTAACAGCAACTTTATTCCCATATCTTACATCCTTGTTAAAGACTTTTGCCCTAGAAGATAAACGTTAAGAGTTCTTTTTGCTAATGCACCAAACCACTCCCTGATAGCACCAGTACATTCTGGACAGCGTGACTTTATATACGTGTCAACTGGTAGAGATAGCGTTTATACCGATTTATATATCCACATGTATGTGTGTGCTTTATAAATACAGCATGCAATGTGTCACAAACATGTCAAGACTACGAGGAACTGGAGTTGGAATTTAAATTAATTTAATTGATGTGTGATAACAGGTGTGTGTATAATGCATATTTTATGGATTAAAATGTGGCTCATCTGACAGAGTAAAAATTATAAATTTATAAACTTTTACTGTTTGTAGTGTGTTACATAAAACAGTTGTTTCTGCACTGATGCCAGACTTGCAGACATAAGAACATTTCCAAATTATGTCCAAATAATTCAAAATAAAAAGAGAAGATAGTCATAAAGTACTGAATTCACTGGATCATCCAAAAATAAATTTAATTAATATGTATCACAGTTTCCACAAAAAATATTAAGCAGCACAACTGTTGTAAACAAGAAGAAATGTTTCTTGAGCACCCATCAGCATATTAGAATAATTTCTGAAGAATCAAATGTGACATTGAAAACTGTAATAATGGCTGAAGAAAATTCAGCTTTGCCATCACAGTAATAAATTACATTTAAAATGTATTTTAAAAATTTACAATATTACTGTTTTTACTGTATTTTTGATCAAATAAATGTATCCTTAGTGAGCCGAAGATACTTCTTTAAGTAAAGCATTAAAAAAAATCTAACCGACACCAAACTTTTTAATGGTAGTGTAACTATATCTTTATATATGTCATTACTTGATACAAGATGTATCAAGTAATGACATATATGTCACTCACTAAAATCTTTTGGTTGTCTTAAAGTTGCAATTTTACCAGCAGTGTTTTATCTTATCATTAGTTTAAGTCTGCATGTACACAGAGGACCTGTTTTTGGAAGAGCACGAAAGAGCAGACGAACGCTTCACTGGCACATCTCAAAATGAATTCCACTCAGCATAAAAGCCAACATCACTTCAATCTGGTCCAAGAAACACAGCAGAATTTGGCAGCCTTGTAAAAGTTTAATCGAGTAATCCCATAACCCAGTGGGTCAGTCCTTGTTATCTCTGCACACAAAGATGGCCACTGCATTGTTGAGTAAATGTTGTCTCTAATACTCTTACACAGTGACTTCTGATAGAAATCCTGTTAATATTACATGTGAAGCTGGGCTTTGATGATGTAGGACAAGCAAAAACTAGGGCTTTCCCCAAGAGAATCCCAACGTTGCCTCAAGGGAGACTGCCTTCACTGTTTTCTCTCTTCTGCGCTTTGGAGTCAGATGACATCGCTGCCAGGAAACGGTTTTGTTCTCTGCATTGGTTCTTTTTTTTTTTTCTTTTACACTGGTAACACAGCTTGTACATATTTTAGAAAGAAAGAAAGAAAGCAAAAAGAAAGAAAGAAAGAAAAAGACAAACATAGACTATTTCTATTTTCTTCACTGTCACAGCATGATCTCACTGTTTTCTTCACAAGAAATGTGCAAAAAGTCTACCTTTACGGTAACAGCTTGTCACCAGGACAGTACCTTTAAAATGACAACTTTGTACATTGTTTACCTGTAAAATATGCATTTTAGTACTTTAGAGTAGTAATATGTACCCTTATGGTACTAATATAAACTTCTTATGTACTGGAATAATGTAAAGTAATGGCAACATATTACATTAACTCAGACTGATTTAAGCAATTTCAACTTTTTTTTAATAAGCTATATGATATTCAACTCGATTTTTATGTCAGTTTAATAGAATGAAGCAGAATTGACTTATACAGCCAATTTGATTATACTTAAAAATTTAGGCAGCTTTAGAAAGTTTTTTAAATTTGTCCTTTTAAGGGTACTGCAGTGACATTTTCCCCTAAAAGGTCAAATGGTTACACTTTATTTAAGGTGTTACAGTGTGATTTAACAGTTAAGTACTGATTAATATTAATTAATAAGGATTAGGGTTTTTTTTCTAATTACTGCAGTAAGTACATGTAACATGTAAGAAAGACACTCTAAAATAAAGTGTTTCCGGTAAAGTGTTTTTCTAAAAATCTTTATAAGTAAAGCCAGGAAATTATGGCATATCCACACATTTTCCGTGAGATGACTCTCAGATATTTTCTCACACTTGAGAGCGACGGTGGATACTCGCTTTGCTGATTGCTATTTAAAGTCAGACCCTGAAGAACCATCTGTGGACAGACATTTAGAATTCAACTCATGACCTTATGATAATGTCCCATCAGCAGAAGCAGATAGAAGTAAGGAACAAATAATTAATTAAATAAAAAGGACTGCTCCCATCACCAGATAACATATATACTGCAAGAATGTGGTGGATGCTTCAAAGTTTCTTTCCCCCAAGGGCCCGACTGGAGACGCAGATGTGTGGAGCGAGCTCAGCGCTGTTAGCCACGTGCCCTAATAATGGTACATTGTCATTTCATTAGCTCTAATTACTAAAGACCGTTAAGAGCAACGGGGTAGACACACTGTAACTAATTTTCAGAGCACGCTATCGGTAATTCTTCAGAAAGATTCCTCATAGACTTTCCTGATGTCAGTGCACGAACGGCAGAAAGAAAATTCGAAGAAAAAATTATTTGCAACACCTCCTATTGAAGCACCTGAAAGCCTTTCCAAATGGCATGGTGACAAAAACTTTCTAATGTGTCCAACATTTGGATGGCTACCGTGGAGAGGAAAAATACAGAACAAATTGTGAGTGTTATGAGATTACTGTATTAGCTGGCGGTGAGGTGGCATACTTGCTATCCTGCAGTGTCAGAAATACTATGGAAGGCGGCCAGCAGGAAATGGACCTATGTGCATGTGTTACAAATAGCGCTATTCTGTTTTGTTGTGAATTGTAAATGTAGTTCCTACTTCTTACAACCAGCGTTGACGCCAGCAACCCAATAATAACCACTGCTCTTTGGTAAACCATTAACCTTTTGTTTGGTAGAGAGCAGTGCATTAATTTGTGCTCATGAAATGAGCTCTTAATCAATATCAGCCGCAGGAAATACCATGATCGCAATCAGCAGACGACATTCATTCATTGTGACAATCTATAAAACTGATTGCGTACACCGAGCTGTCGGCTTTGGAGAAGTCCCTCTAATATCAACATTTATGTTATATGAAGCAGGGTGTGTAATTGCTTACTTCAGTTTAATTAAACATACTTTTTAAACTGATCCAAAAGTTTTTTTAAAGGCAGGACAATCAATGCTATGTTATGACAACATCCCACTTTGATTCATTCAGGCTACATATGTATAAAATAATCCCCCTGCTGGTAGTTGTAGCAGTTGATCTCAAAGGATTCTGCTATTGATTAACAATAAATCATTTTTCATCATCACTAGACTATAATGTACAATTAAGCAATTAAGAACAAGAGTACACAGGTTTACTGCTGAGTTGAAAATCAGACTGCAACTTGGCCGAAGGCACTCATTGTTACATTTTTAGACACAATTTACATTGTTAAAGCCAGCATCTATTTTCTAAATGCATGTTAATCATTTAATGAACAATTATTATTATTATTTATTTATTAAGTAAGACAGGGTTTGGAAAAGGGTCCTGAAAAAAGATGCATCACTCCATTTAAAATAAAATTTATGTTATAATGAGTGTCTCTTCACCACTATACAAAGTGAAAAGAGCTTAGTCAGAGTAACAAGAAAAAGAGTAATGAGGTCTTGACTTTTTTAGATAATAGAGTGAAGTGGTGAGGTGACGCAGAATATGGAGCTGTACAGATGTAGTGAGGTAGCAGGTGGAGAAGAGAGAGGCAGAGAAATGCGCACAGAGGATCCTGTAGGAGGAAATAGAGATAGCCTTTAATTTGAGACCAATTGCACAGGGGAGATGGAGCATCATGCAGTAGACACTTGAGAATCGCCCATCTGCAAGGTAATAAATTCCATGCGTATTAGCATCCAGTTTCACTCACACTCTATATCTCTCGCACAGGCACAGAGAATCGGGCCCCTAGGTACAAGCAGTCTCTTTATGGCTATGGAAAAACAGTGTGAACAAAAAACTGATTGTCGGGCTTAAAGAGCGCACAGGTTCGGCTGTAAAAGGTACAGGCTGCTTTCATGCTTTCTTTATGTGGCTGCCAGACACAGACAACAAAGCTTACTTTGATTAGCTAATGTCTCCAAAAGGATGCTTGTGCCTCAGAAAGCTGATGTTTGAATTTGCATACACTGTCATGAAAGGCAATGTTTGCATTACTGTGCTTGAAATCTAATTTCCTGCATATTTCAAATGTATGTATATATATAAACAGTCAAACCAAAAATTATTCAGTCACTAGAATTTTTATATATATATATATATATATATATATATATTTTTTATTTACTAGTGGGTGCAGGACACTATAGTTCATTTATGTGAGTGAGGATATCAAAATAAAGTAAACTGTGGCAGTTTGGAATTACAGTATACTTTAAAAATATATATTGTTGCAGTGTTTAGCTAATATGTAACATTAAAAAAAGATTTATTTTCAGCTGTTTGTATTGATTTCTGTTTTGTTTTTTTTGTTTTTGTTTGTTTTTCCCCATTTTTTTATTACAGAAATTATTGTTCATTAATTACACTTATAAGTAAACAACTTAAAATGTAAAATAAGCACATTTTCATGACTTCTTAACATTTGCTTTAAGGAAAATTCCATCCTGTGTTTTCACTTTACTTAAAGCCATCAATGATGCATTTATAGAGGTCAGTAACTGTATTATTACTCATAATAAGTATTTATAAGAACACAACATGGCAATTAATAACAATATATTTAATTATTTGACAGAAATAAATCTGAATTACTAAAAAGTCATTGTAAGTATAATATAATAACATTACAGCAATGCAGGTTACATCTTTATAAATACACTCATGGAACCATACGACTAACTTATTAATACTTATAAATCACTATATAATGGATTATGAACATGCGCATTAAAAAAGAAAATGCATGACGTAAGTAATTATAAAAATAATATAAATGTAACTATAACTGTTCTATAATGCAGTATATGTCTTAATGAGTGTTTATAAATATGTTTATAAAACAGTAATACTTGGAGCTATAATTCATTATAAACATGGTCTTCATAGAAAGTATTACCCAATATCTCAATGAACACAAAAACAATTTCCAAAATGTTGAAAATACTAAGTTTAATATAACATTTAACTTATAACATGAAAGTAAGGTTAAAAATATAACTTAGATTACACATTTTTCAGTTTTACTCAAATTAGGGTGATGCAAAAAAACAACAACAACAAAAACGACTACATCTAGTACTTTGTATGACTCCATTATTTTTAATGACAGCACCAAGTCTTCTAGGCATTGAAATGAACAGGTTGGTGACATTTTGAAACATCTATCTTTTTCCATTCTTCAAGAATGACCTCTTTTAGAGACTGGATGCTGGATGGAGAGTGATGCTCAACTTGTCTCTTCAGAATTCCCCACAGGTGTTTGATTGGGTACAGATCAGGAGCCACTGAATCACTTTCACCCTGTTCTTCTTCAGAAATCCAACAGTGGCCTTAGATGTGTGTTTAGGATCATTGTCATGTTGGAAAAGTGCACAACAACCAAGGGCATGGAGTGATGGTAGCATTTTCTCTTTCAGTATAGAGCAGTACATCTGTGAAATGCAGCTCCCCGACACCAGCGCACTCATGCAGCCCCACATAAGGACACTGCCACCACCATGTTTCATTATAGGCACCATGCATTTTTCTTTGTATTTCTCAGCTTTGCGACGCCATACAGTTTTGAAGCCATCAGTTCCAAAAACATTTATCTTGGTCTCATCACTCCAGAGTATAGAGTCCCAGTAGTCTTCATCTTTGTCAACATGGGCCCTGGCAAACTCTAGGCGGGCTTTTTTGTGCCTGGGCTTTAGGAGAGGCTTCTTTCGTGGACGGCACCCATGCATGCCATTCCTCTGCAGTGTACGCCGTATTGTGTCACGGGAAATAGTCACCCCAGTTTGGCTTTCTACTTCTTTAGATAACTGCAGTGAACTTGCATGCCGATTTTCTTCAACCCTTCTCATCACAAGACGCTCCTGTCGAGGTGTTAACTTCCGTGGACGACCTGGACGTCTCTGTGAGATGGTTGCAGTTCCATCTTTTTTACGTTTTTGTACCACTTTTGCTACAGTATTCTGACTGATGAGTAATGCTTTGCTGATCTTCTTGTAGCCTTCACCTTTCTGGTGTAAAGAAATTATTGTGACATTTCTCTTCCATGTGGTGCCATTGCTGACAGCATGAAATGGGAAGGGGTTTTAACAGCCTTATATAGTCAACTGTCTGCTGGACACCTGTGTAATGAATAATTAGACTCACCTGTGGTTGAATTCTTGTTAAATTAGACATTTGTAGTCTAAAATGTAGCTTTGCTCCAGAGACTTTCAGTGGGGTGTACTCATTTTTGCATCACCCTAATTTGAGTAAAACTGAAAATTTTGTTCTCTAAGTTATATTATTAACCTTACTTTAATGTTATAAGTTGTTATATAAAACTTAGTCTTGTCAACATTTTGGAAATCGTTTTTGTGTTCATTGAGATATTGTTTAAAATGTTAATTTTCAAAGGGGGTGTACTCATTTACGCTGAGCACTGTATATACAGGATAAGATATGGAAACCAGGTCTTGCAAAAAAACAAAAAAACAAACAACAAACAACAACAACAACAACAAACATATAGGCTACTGTATAGTTCCAATCAGCACAACACATTCAAAACTTGCACTGCCAAATAAAGTGAAAAGTTGTGGTACACCATGACAAGGTGTTGTCAATTAAGAGCAAACATACATTTAACATAGAACTACTAGTATTTGACAATCATCAAATAACAACTTCTCTCACAGACCCTGCACATAGAGTATATTCAACTATTCAAGCATGTATATATTTTACATGCTACACTGCAGGTTGGTCTCCATTCACACCCTGACAGGCCCTTATCATCAGGAACAATCAGAACGTACTGTCAAATTGCACACTTAATCAGAGATGGGTGGGCGCTGATGGACAAAATACCTTTCTTGAAATGAAAAAGGTTTGAAATCCCTGTAATACAGAAAAGAAACTCCCCACTGTTCCCTCACACTGACATCTGTGGCATTAGATGTCCTCCTCTGTCCTCTTCTCGCCTGGCTGACCACCCGCAGGGGAATGGCCAGCTAAGTGGCATTTACAGTGTTTTCAATTGGATATGATAAGCTAATTCCACAAGCCGGCATTCTGATTCCCTCTAATGTTATTTTTCTTTCTTTTTAACATGGCTAGCCTGGCCCCGAGCAATAAAAGTTGAAATTGGACAGCTTTAGATTGTCCGACTGCCTGAGATATTCAATTACCGGAGATTAACCCGTGCAAACAAGTGCATCTGGCGCCATCTCTGATCTCACAAAAGTCTGTCTAAGGCAAGAGGCTACAGACTGAGTAACTGTCATATGGAGGGAGAAAAAATGGCTATAGCAACTTCCCTGTTGCTCAAAAAATTACTTTCTGAGATCATTTGTTCCACAGCAGGTACTTTACTTATGTTAGTGATAAATGTTTCACCTTTGCTCAAACCAGTGGCACCATAAGGGAGTTTTGAAGCCAGGTTGGACTGCTTGTGATGTCATGACACAATGATGCCTTATCTTATAAATATTAATTATATTAACCTTACTGAACTGCCCTGCACAACACCAACTTAAGGGAGCAAAATCAGGTAAACTTTACATTGTTTTAAATAAATAAATACATGTAAGCACATATATACTGACTTACATCTCACAGATATATTGATTTGGACATTGTATCTGTCAAAACAATGTCAATAATGTACTATTACATTACAAACAGAAATATATGGTGCAACATTGCTGGAACAGTTGCACTGGTAATAACAGTTCTTTTCTACATAAAAGTTCAATCTCCTTCTGTTTGTGCATGATATTTTTTAAAGAATTCAAATAAAATGCACAAACTAACTATTCACTTTTTATTTGAAAACATAATCATTCCTGAATGATTATGTTTTCAAATAACTTCCAGAATGCACAAACTATTAATCAAAGTTTGTTCTGTCATGTTATCTATCTACAAAATGCAGAGTATCATAAGAACATGCTTTCATTTATTTCTAGAAAGTACATGTCTGAAAATCTTGAAAATTCATTACTGTGGATTCCTTATTAAGAAGATTTATTATAGGGAGCAGCATACCAAGAAAGATACATTTACAACTCAAATGGTCCATTGTTTGACAAATGTAGTTTTTGCTGACCAGCTTTAGAATCATCAGAAATATCAGTCAGTCAGCATATGCATTGTTAATTTATCAGTTGAGGATTAGATGAGCACCATCAATCCTGGTATTGACACTTTAAACATCATTGACCTGCTATAAGGCTATGGCTCTAAGTGATACCTGCTATAAAGTGGCTCATAAAATGGCTCCTTGTAACTCTAACCGCAAATTATCCAATGATCCAATCAGGCAATTGATTCGCTCCTGCCTGTCCATGTCTTAATCACCTTTAGACATACATTAGCACAAGCAAAATCAGTCATGACTGTGGCAGTTTGCTTAGTTAAAGCAGTGTTGTCCATAGTCATGCTGAAATGTCACGTTCAGCATTTGCAAATTGTAAACTTTTAACAAATATTGACTATACTATTCATAAACAACAACAAAAAAAGTTTTGTAAGTTGATAGGGGACATTGGGCAGCCTTGCAATACAGGTGTATAACACCATGATGTAGGTGTATGTGATGACAAATGGTCCATGCAGAGGGAGAAATCTGAAAGTAATGCCTCCCAGGGAAAAGGTGAGGGAGGGAGAGGTGATCTATCTGTCCGGAGCTCCTCCCAAATGTGGAGACGCCTCTGCGTTAGATTTCCTCAGAGGCCAATAACTCTGCTTGAAAAGGGATTACGGCAGTCCAAAGGTCTGGGTCACCACAAATAGACTTGTTCCAATAGCCATCTATCGTGTTCAGCACACCATTTAATGCAGCATGGCCCCCCTTCCTGCGGAATAATATTTACTGCCTGCAGCAGTGCGTTTGGAATCATGAAGGCCTGAAGGCCGATTCAATATTGGTTACATTCGGGTCGATATTTATTCTGCATAATCGTTAGAGAAGGCAACTTTCCACCCTTCATCTCATCAGGAAGGTCAGTGCTTTAAATTCCAGTCTATGCGACTTCATGAACTGGAGTGGCACTTAAAGTCACACTCTACAAGAGATACGGGTGCTGTTTGCCCTGAATATAAAGGAAGGGGAACTGCTCCAGATTAGGGTGACCTGAAAAGACCTGAGCTATGTTGGTAAGGTGACTCGCAAAACAGAAGACAACGGTCTTTCATTCCATGAAACAAAAAATCTCTAAAATTAGGTTGATTTTAATATTTGGACACTTACTGGGTTAATAGATGCATGAAATCTGGAAAGTTCAGTTGGGACTTTATTCAGGGTCTTTCAGCACTCAAGGGCAAGAAGTCCAAACTACCCGAAGTTCATTTTCTTCCTCAAGGAAAAAAACATATCATACTCCAAACCTACACACACACACCTACAGAAACTCAACAAAAATCGATAAACCTCAATAACTGACCCTATACAGTCTCAAGAAAATTTTCATTACCAGTTGTTTTTTGTGTCTGTCGATGTTTTTCTACCTCAAGATACTACTAGTAAATTATCTATTCCTTTCAGATAGCAATAATTTAACACATCTATGTTTTACATGAATCGAATTTCAATTAATTTGTTTTAATTAAATGAATATGAATTAAATATGCAAATGATTATCAAAGTCATTTAGGCACTAATTGGAACAAAGCACTTTTTTTTTTTTTTACAAAAGTCAATGTCTAAACAATAAAGACTCTAAGAAATTACATAGCACATTAGAATTTAAGCAGTGCTTTTGTTAGTTAACACTGCTGCTTGGCACCTCCGATAAATAACTGCAGAACACTTTAGATACAGCTGCAAGAATTCTGTTCTAAAGCTCCTTTTATAATGAACATAAAAAGCAAGGAATTCTCCACAGAGATATAGGGATCAAAACAGGGCAATAGTCATGATGCGTTCGGATAGTAATGAAAAATGCAAACACAAAATTAAAAATAAAAGATGACAAAGAAAACACAAAGCGGGGCATAAAAGGAGTGATCCATAAAAGATAATATTCAAATGTATGCAAACAAAAACTTTACAGGAAGATAAAATGTTATCATGGGAGGGAGTACAAACAGATTACAGATAAAACAAGGGATGTTGAGATGTCAAATTAATGAGGAAAAGCACAACGGTGTGTGGAGCTGTCCTCAGGGGACGACGTTGGGGAGTTTTGTTCCCAAGACCTGAGCGCAGAGACCTTTTGAAGCCCAGGCTGAAAGCTCTTTCTCTAGGATAGGATCCCTAGTGAGCTAGCTAGCTAAAAAAGTAGGTTATGGAGATTCAAGTGCATACAGATGCAGGTCAGGACTGCTCAGCAGGTATTCCTTTTCTTTATTATGAAGAAACAAAGACACTTGTCACTATTCACAACACTAAAAACTCACAGGGAGGAGTGATGTAACCTGCAACTTACGGAACATTTGCAGAACACCTGGAGGTTAAGTATCTTGCTGAAGAGCTTAATTTGGTAACTGACCAATTTGGCTACACTCATCTCAATAGACGACATTGTATTGGTCAACAGAAAGTGCATTAAAAACTGCAATTGCTGAAGAACATGGGAGGCAGAAAAACATGTACAGTCCTCAAAAGTTGTAAAGGACAGGAAGCGACTGGCTGAACATGAACCCAGTGTGAGATCAGGATGCGAGTTTACAGAGAAAGAAAGATGAACAGAACAGGAAAACAAGTTTGTTGTGGAAACTTTGGAGAAAGGGCTCAAGGATATAGCACATTATTTTGATTTTCAAGGGTGCATGCTGGCGGCCGAGAGCCAGAATGATGGGCCAAAGTAGCTCCACTATTTGCAATGTGATGGTATTGGACATCCTTGCATTATCCGCCTTCCCATCAGCCTTTCTTTTCTTTATAGACCTTATTTACCAGAGAAACAAGCGCGCCGCCATCTTTAGAATATTGTCTTTGAACTTCCGTTTTTGCGGTAGCCCTGTATATTTCTATGGCATCGCTGTTTTAATTAGCTGGTGAAGTGGATTTACTTTTTTGTAGAGTTAATGAAAATTATCATGAGCATTGTAATGTTTAAATCAGATGTCTTAACAAATGTCAGTAGACCGGGAAGATTTTAAAACGAGCAGTTCATTCATAAATACATAAGATCGCTGTGAAAATACAAACTGGAAGTCAAAAGACAACGAGCGCAGCGCTGAAAATCGGCAGAGCTACATAAGGTCTATAAAGCGTACATGTATTCTTCATCTCGGCTTGAATGGGACTTTCTATAACCTGTGTTTCAGTGAACAAAAGCATGTGAATGTTTTGATCAGCACAGTTAAGGCATGGTGAAGGGACTGTTAATAAGCACAAGAGAATTATGGGAAGGACATCAATTAAAGAATGTGTAAAAGTCAGATTGCAGTAATGGGTACAGTTATTTGATGATGCATAAATCCTCTGGTGATGAGGGGCAGGCGAAGAACTGACTTTGATTACAATCCACTGTCGGCCAGATGCTCAAAAGTTGGCCTTCATCATTAATCTGAGACTTTGCGTTTCTTTCTTATAATGGTGACAGTAATCATATAATGGTGACATTCTCAATTATCTTCTGAGAGTATTGGCAATCTTTGGATATTATCACTTGTGAGAATAATGCAAAACATAGGGTGAAAAACAGGTATTCCTGCTTAGCTTTCCAGTGCTTACTGCTAATCATCCCTCATCAGTTAGAGAGATGATTTTTGTTCCTCGTGCTGTGATGTCACAGGTGGTAAGACGGAGAGGGAACGGAAAATGAGAGAGCGAAGCCCCAGTCCCCTCGTTTTATTAACACAAGTCCATTCTCTAATGCAATCTCTGCTAATTAAGGTCACCATACCCACATCATAAATATTTCTCTACACCCACACACAAGGTCTGTTAGCTGCGGCAGCATTGCCTTGGGCTTGGAAACTATCTCTTTCTTTCTCCCATTCTCTTTTATTCTACTTCTATTTCAAGGCCAAGAGAAGAATACATCTGGTAATTAGCAGGGTTGGAAACTATTTCCATTGCTCACACATTGACCACTAAATGACAATGTTTCCTTCCTAAAACAGACACCTGTGTGATAAAAATATCATGTAACATAGCAACTGTTAAATGATAATGTGCCACAGTCACATAAGAGTATCGATCGTGACCTGTGACCTTTAGGGCTTTGAGACTAACCCGAAGGGGTCCTAGTGAATGGCAGCATTGACATTTAACTTGTTTTCCAGCGAAAGGGTAAACTCACACATTTTATTTGCAGATTTTTTTAAGATTGCTTTTAAGTAAAAGGGTCACTGTGAAATCTGTGAAGCCACGGCACAATTCTGAAAAACGAGTTTGTGATCTTTTTGGAATCTTTCTCTTTTCTAATTACATTAACCCCTTCACGCATAAGTGAGTTTTTTAAGGCCACCATTATTTTAGAACGTTTGCCCTTATTGTTTCCATGGCGACACATCATGCTTGTCATGTAACACACCGCAGCCAGAGAGTGTGTTTTATCACTTTTATAAACGATCTTTATCTTGATCTATAATGTGAGATGTAAAAATCCCACGTGGGACCATACCGCTCAAAAGGTTAAATGAGAACTTTTAAAATTAAACATGAAATCGGAATTTACCAATGTATTTTTCAATGCACATACCATATCTTATTATGCACAATTAATACAAAAAGGTTAGCTTTGTCATTTGTTGTCTTTATTATCTTTTATCAAAAGGATAAAACTATTCTTTGTATGTACTGTAAATCTGTAAATGTATAAAAAAAAATAATTCCTGCCCTAAAATCCAGTAGCCCATTTCAAAACATCAGATAATGGAAGTAAAATGGGATGAAAACAGTGTTTCATGTTAACCTCAAGAAACAAAACTGAAACAAACCACAATGTTAAAAGCACAACACAATCACAGTCTGTCCTTTTTTTGCCCTACGAATGGCCTACAAATAGCTTAAGTGGACAGTTCACTCAAAAGCCACTTGTTATTTACTCACCCTCATGTTGTTCCAAATCTGTATGCATTTCTTTCTTTTGTGGCACACAAAAGACATTTTGAACAATGTTTCAAATGTTTTTGTCCATATAATGAAATTCAATGTCCAAAACAACATTGGGGCCCATTATTTTTCATTTTCAAAATATCTTCTTTTGTGTTCCACGGAAAGAAAAGCATACAGGTTTGGAAAAACATGATGGTTGAACCATCCCTTTAAGCTCTCTCTGCACATTTAACTGGGATAGGAGAACAGATTTATAGGGGACATCGGATGCCAATTTTCCACAAGTTAGTATGATCTAACTTACTTTGATTGAAATTTCTTAATGTTGTGTAAAAAAACACCCCTTTTACCTTGTCAAAAACAGCTCTGTTCACAGCGAGACGTTTCGGTGCATGTCCCTTTAAATGATAATGAGCTACTGTTCACCCCACCCCTAACTTCCGTGGCCGGGCAGTAAACACTATTTGGCAGGTATTGCATTGAACTCACCATTCTTATTTATGCAGTTATATATGCTCAAAAACAATTAAAATACATTTGAAAATTACTTGTTAGTCATTAACCAACACCTTTATAAACCCCCTACAAAGGTAACCTTTATCTTTACATAAAATGAACACTGTTTTTAACAAGACAATCACCTTAATGCAATGTTCATTATAAATGTGCAGATATGAAATACAGTGAGAAGGTTCTAAATAGAAATGACAACATATATGTTTGTTTGACTGTATTATTTTGATAATGAACAAGCTGTAATGTCACGTTTGCAGGGCTTTGTTGTGCGTGCGTGAGGCGCCGGCGCGATCAAACAGCAGTCTTTGCAAGGGACTTGCTCATCATCATGGCACCGGTTTGTGTCCAGCTCAGATTACGTCAGAGTTTGTTGTCGTTTGTTGGAAAATCATACCACACTGCTCACACATTCCCCGACCCAACAAACGCCGATTAAACATGTTCAGTCGAGTGAAAACAAACTTTTTTTCTTGTTTCTGGTTCAAACATATATAGCTGAATTAAACCAGTATTTCCACTTGGCATTGTGCAGTGTTTACTACAGTAAAGTTGACTGAGTGGATCTCTGAGCTGGTGTGAGTGGAGGCGGGGCTATTTTGCATATTCATGACTCCGAGTATACTAAAGAAAGATAATTGTTTTATTTACTGTTGGTTACTAGCTTACCAATACCACCACCGTCATCCGTTCGAACAACTTGATGGAAATGCACCTAATTCGCATTTTTTCTTTCTTTTTCTCTTTTCTTTTTGCGAAACAGATTCACTTCACGTTTGGATGGAAACCCAGCTATTGAGTCACAGTGTATGAAACAACAAAGTTTACACCACTACACTGTTTTCCCCATTGATGGTTGACACACTGTATGTGTATGGGATGGTTGTGTTTGTGTTTTTGTGTGCCAATTCATGTGTGCATGTGACAGAGAGAGAGAGAGAGAGAGAGAGAGGGAGAGAGAAAGAGAGCAAGACAATAAAAGTGTGTCAACAGGTTCACATTAATAACCCACATCTCAGCTGTGCTGCAAATAATTTAATAACCTTTTAAATTGGCAGTTGTTTTATAGTGCAATGCATTACAGGAATGTAGAACAAAAGACACTAGAACCAGACGCTAGTGCAGTCATTTGTAGTCTACAAAGTGAATATGAGAAAGTATTATTTAAAATGTATTGAAATGATTAACATTAACCATTAAGTGAATTTCAGAATGGCTCTCAAAAGAGATCAGACCTTCATCATACTTGTATTTACTAGCTTGTATTTCTTAGAGGATGAAATCATTAACATTTCCTGAGATTATTGCTATCTGAATAAAATATAATCCATTTTCATATTCAAGTCCCCATTTTTGTTGCTATTGATTGCAAGAGAGAGAGAGAGAGAGAGAGAGAGAGAGAGAGAGAGAGAGAGAGAGAGAGAGATTTTATTTATTTTAACTGCAAGACAGACATTGCATCAGGGTACAGCTGTGACACGTGACTTCTATTTCATCAGGCTCCTTGACCCCGGCAAGAAACAGTGACTATTGATCGGCTGGAGAAACGGATATGAGCTGCACGGCTGTTCTTTATTCTGAGATCATACCAGTGAGGGAACATTTTATTTGATGAAGTCAGGGAACGTCACTCCCTTCAGGTTGACTATGTGTGTGTGTGTGTGTGTGTGTGTGTGTCTGTGTGTGTTCCTAACCAAGCTATGCTTTGGGGACAAATTTGCAGAAAATGTCCCCGAATGTAGTTAAATCTGACAAAACTCCTTTTGGGGATGTCCTCAAAGAGGTATATATATATATACACACACACACACTACCATTCAAAAGTTTTGGGTCTATAAGATTTGTTTTTTTAAAGAATACTTTCATTAAATTGATCAAAAGTGATGGCAAAGACTTTTATATTCTTTACCAAGAAAGTGGCAAGATGAAAACCACTATTTTCTGTTTCAAACTTTCACATGGCATATTTAGGTTATAATAACATTAAAAATTCAAATTGATTTTCAAAGATTTATTATAAAAACTATTATAATTTTTCCCAAAATGCAATAAATACATGACACTTTTTTTTTCCCCCAAAATGCAATTAATCCATTGAATCAATATAAAAGTTATTTTTCATATTGAAACTGTTGAAAATACACAACAAAGTAAGTTGATCCACATATATGACAGCCTCTGAACTTGGTCAATACTAATCTTATGTACAGGCACTGGACTAAAAATACATTCAGTTGTTGCTCCCAAAATGTATTCAACTGGTCATCTTGTTAATGCTATAAATTAATTATGTCTCCGTTTGTCATTAACGATTAAAGAGTATCTGGCGCCACCGCACGGTTAGAATAAAAACAACACATTTGCTGAGTATATTGGAATTGACTGCAACTACCCAGGCTATACTGCAAACATTCAAACAGTAATCAGGTTTTTTTTTTTTTTTTTTGTCTTTTTTTCTATCAGATGTTTAGAATCAAAACTAGCAATGCCAGATTTGAGAATTAATAATTCTTGGTCAAACGGCTTTTAAAAACTGTTCATGATTAAGTTTTGGAGACTGTGACAGAAGTTTGAGGCTGTTGTGAAAAAAAGCAACAGCCAGCATTTTTTTCTCATCCCGAGTGCCTCATCTTCTTAATCTCCTCACGTAAATGATTAGATTTCGATGGCTTACGTTTCTTGCCCACCACAGAAACCAACACATGTTCATCAATGCCGTCAAAATTATTCATTTTTCTGTTTTTGTTGATCACAAAGTACAAAGTAGATTAGAAAAACTAGGATGCCGGGTGTATTCAGAGCGCCACCATTACTGTTTACAATGCGTGGAATGGTGCGCTGTGATTGGTTGAGTGGATGTATCGCATTCTGCAGAGGAGGGATACTGACGTTTGTCGTGGTTTGGAAAGAAAGAGAAAAACATTACAGAATAACATGGCGGATATCGCATTTTGAGTAAAATTAAGACTTTTCAGTACCGACCAGATACAATACTGATTTTGACAAGAACTATTTTTTTTTTTTTTTTTAAATGCCGTTTATCACATTTCGGAACCAAACTCTTCATATATTAAAATAGAAAATGGTTGTTTAATATATGTACCATATTTTTGTCGCGAGCATAATAGATTTTCAAAAACATTTAAAAAAATCTTACCGACCCCAAGATTTATTATGAAATAACTTTATAACAGTTCCCTGATAAAAAAAAATAAAAAAATAAAAAAATACTTGGATGTAGGCAATATGACCAAAATATTTGCTACCAAAATGTAGAAATCCTATCTGAAATTAGTTTTATTAAACCAAAATGTTAAGAATTTATACCACAGACATATACATTATATATTTCTCAAAATTGCCGCAAATTGCCTGTGAACTAAATGTCAACCTTTAACATCAGTGTCCCAATAGGTCAGATAAACCATGCTGCAACAGGACACACACACACGTCAAAATAATAAATCTTTCAGAAAAGATTTGAATATAACTGCATGTGATAGAATGCATATTTTGAAGTCCAATTCAAGCACATTCATAGTAAATATATTTTGGAATTTGATCTTAAAACTTCTCCCATCTGTCTAGAAGTGCTGGGAATTGCTCTGTCAGACTGATTATATTATTGATACCGTGCTCAAAATTGAGTGCTGAATGCAGTGTTCCTAAGTCAAAAGGAGACTTCTCCTTAAGCTCTCCTTTTGGAAAACAAGCATCTAGATGCCACTGACAGGCATTTTTTTTTGGAGCTTTCGTTTGTGGAATAAAATTGTGGCAATTGGACTGCATGAATAATCTATGAAACAGTGTACTGTTTAACCCCTTTTACTTAGGTAGGAAAACGTGTGCATCCATACTAGCTAGTATGTGAAAGTCAAAACTAGTGTGTGCAAAAGTGTGAGAACACATCAGGATTTACTTAGAAATTATCCTTTAATACTTTCAAAAAGTTCTGTTTAGCATACGTTATACGTTGCCCTTTTGCATTTTTTACAAATCAACCTTTAACACCATCCTTCAGATAAGCGTTTCTTTCCCATTCAGCCATTTTACCTCAGTCACCATATTGCTTTTCGATAATGGGAATGAACCGTATATTTAAAGTCGAGTCACAAGAGATATTAAAGAGAGGGAAAAAAAAATGTTAAAGCCATTCCCTGGTGTCATTCCCACTCTGTGATCTGAATCTATGTTATCAAACACAAATTTGTCATTACAGAATTGAGCTCCACTGCACCATATTCCGGCATTAAATTGCCTTGGCTTGGCAGATGACTTCCTAAAGGCCACCTCGTGCTCTGACTGATAGTGGCCTGCGGTGCCCCAGATAAGAATCATCCGCTCGGGCTGAATGAGATGAGGGAGTTGAGTGAGGGGGTGTTATATGTTACTCACCTCCACCAGCTTGTTGGCGTGTTCGCGGAAGACCTGCGCATACTCCTTAACCTCTTTCTCATTACCGCTCTTGGCCGCCTCTATCAGCACCAGCAGAGGCACGTTGGTCTCCAGGAAAGAGTCAGATATGTGGTCCATAACAGCCTTCCTTAGCTAGAGAAAAGAGACAGAGAGAGTTGGGATCAGCTGCTGTCCTACATAAACTGTCCGGTACTTTGAGGTCCTACTATTGGGCATTTACAAGCAGTAAACTCCAGGTTTAACACATTTTCTAATGGAGAGCTTAAGTGCGTTCTTGTGTTAAAAACAGCTAGATGGAGTGCAACGGGAACAGAACAGAAGGCTTAGTGGGCATTTGCTCCGATGCACTGTTATGTAAACACTTGATCATTGAGATGCTTCAAGAGGGTCTGTAATACATAGAAAAAACTACCATTTACATCCATCTTAGTTGCAGTTTTCTCCTGGAAGTGTGCGATTTGAAATCTACCACTTTACTCATGGGCAAAATGTCTGATGGCACATTTCCAAACCCTTCACTAGCATCTTTCCAGAGCGGTGATGCCTTAAAAAAGAACCTAACACATCTACTATATTATGATGAAATATTAGCTATGTTGCTTCAAATATTTTAGCAATGTTTCGGCACGGCATACGTGCAAATTCTACAGTACCTAAGAAAGAAAACAACAGGCAAGGAAGGAATAGTAAGCAACTTAAAGGTTAAGTGCCTTGCTTAGGGGCACAATGCTGAAATCACGTGGCTTGCTAATTGCAGTGATCAAGCTAGAAACCTTTTGGTCACTAGCCCTGAGCATAAGCCCAAAACACACAGGCACACATTTTGCCTCAAAGTATAAAAAAAGCTTAATATATCTCCTGAAACAGGATATGTAATAATTAACAAGAAAACATGTTATAGCTATACAAGCATTAATAGTGGCACTGTATAGTGGCACATAAATTAAAAAACAAAAAACAAAAAACAAATAATGATGTGCACGGAAAAATAATTTATAATAAGTACTGAAATATTCCATGACAAATAAGACTGGTCAATTTTGATTTCATTGTGGCTTTAATAAACAATTTTAGTTTAGTAGAAACACACATTGGCATCATTCACAGCTCTATGCAGGAAGGAAAACAAACAACCAAACAAAAAACAAAACAAAACAAAACAAAACAAAACAAAAAACAGTGTGGGCTATTCTAATGGGGCAGTAGGTAGATTCCCAGGACACATGTCCTCTAATGGAAGATGGGAAACCTCCTAACAAGCAATAATTATCATTCAGTGAGGCACGTACATATCTTAACCAATTAAAAACCCTGTGCTAGGCCATGGTGGGCAGACAGTAATGATGAATTATGGCTAAAGGCGATGCATAATCCATCACTGGCAAGAAACTTGGCCAGTCAGAACTTGAGCTGCCCTTAAAGGGGACATGTCATAGAAAACAGGATTTTCCTTACTCTTTTTCAGTCTAACAATCCTAATAAATCTGCAAAAATGAAATAATCATGGTTATGATCACAATTACACATCAGCAACTTTTCAGTAGCTTCAGTTTGGCTGGGCTCATTTTCATATGCATAGATTTTAGCCAATCATTGCAGAAACGCACTATTCAAAAGCTAGAATTAATTTGATTGCAAACAAAACCTTAAAGGATTGTGTTAGGCACTTCATAGAACCTGTCTGGTATTCCCATCATTTTATGGATTAAGTTTTATTTATTTATTTATTTTATGAAAATATTTTTACGTAAATATGCTTTTCACTAGGAAAAAAAAAAAAAAAAACATTAAACATGAAAGTATTATGCAATCATTTAAGACATTTCTCTTTATTTAGAACCATTTTGGTATAAAAGGTTTAAAATTGAGTCAAGGACCCTAGGGTTCCATACAGAACCCCACTGAACCAGCTCACCCCCCAAAGAGTGTAGTACTAAACTGGTGATGTGATCTAATGAAAAAGTGATACTTATTTTTTTTTTTTTTTTTGTGGAACTATTTTAATTTGTTAAAAAAGACTGAGTGCACATTCAAAACAGCCAGATGGAAAATCTCCTAAAATTATTGGTAAAAGAAAATTATGTTTTTGTTGCAAGAAACCTTGAATAACTCAATAACTGCCACAGCCCCTCTTGTTGGCATGTAAGGAAGTTTAAGGCCATGCTGGGATGTGAAACAGGCCATGAAAACGGAGCCAAGCATGAGGACGTCATCATTTCAATCAATGTGCAGCACTCAGTGGAGGAGTTCTTGGCCACCTGAGCATGAAATTCAGAAAACAGAGCACACTTCGTAGGTAATGATCCTTCTCCCTGTGTGGCGATGATTTAATTGAAATGTTTTAATGAACCTTGGCGCTCTGTCTCTAATAACCTCTGGTAAAGGATGTGTGCTTGTCTTCGTAATGGTTTGGGTGCAACCCCAGGGAAAATGAAATTGAAAAAAAAGTGACTAAAATGTATAATTTTTCTGGATATACTGAATAGAGATATGTACTGGAAAAACTAGAGTGTACATGTGTGAAAAATGAACTACATGAAAAAGAAGAACACTACCATACTAGTATTTGAATATATTAATAATCTTAAACTGGGACTCCGTCTGATGGCATTTCAGTTCCCCCACCCCTTCTTAAAATTAATTTTTCAGTTCTCACGGAGCTTGAGAGCAAGTCATCTTTCTCTGCTTTTTTATTAAGATTATTTAAGCCATAATTATTTTCCTTTGACATCGACCATGACATTTTAGGGTCAGTTCTGTTTGCATCTTATTATCGTTATGCCAGTGAGATTAATTTCTGTTTACTGGGAAAATCTCATTTTCAGGTTGCAGACCTTTAATTCTTTATTTAATATATTGCATGTTACAAATGTTCCAGCATGTTAAATCAAACATGTTTTTCCCACACTTGCAAAAGCTTGTTAATGTTCCAATAGCATATAGCATTGGCAAGACAACAAGTAGTCCACGGTGAAGCCCCTCATGTCTAATGTCTTTTTCAAAAGAGGGAACTGAAGTTATACTCATGTAATCTCAGGACTAAATTGGAAAGAAAAAAAAAAAAAAAAGCTTGACGAATGGAGTGTGCCGCCGACTCCTCGCAGACTACAAAAACAGCAAGCCAAAAATTGGAAACACTGAGGAGAGGAAGTGCTTTGCTTTAAATTGCTCAGAGGGACTGAAAAAATGGAAATCTTGTGATCCTACCTGTCATCTTCCCCTTTCTGTCTTTCTGCCTCTCTTCCCAATTTCTCTCTATTCCTTTGTTCTCTTCCTCCAAATGGCACTGGAGCACCGGTAAAAATCAGCATAGCAAACTTAATCAAGTCAAATTCAAAAGGAAACAAAGACAAAATAAGGACGAAAGCATGCACTTAGCCAAGCCAGAGGATAAATCTTTTATTGTCTCAGATAGGGGAGATCTTGAAATGAGATTAGCTTGCGTTTGCTAATTTCGCTTACAAACAGGAAAGTGTATTTTTAAGGATTAACCACCTGCTACAACATGAAAACAGATGCCACAGAAAGTCAAACCGGCAATGAAATTCGATGATCTTCTGTAATTTACTCAGTGTAAGGCTCAGAACAAAGCCGACAGATGTTTTACTTCTTAATCCGAGAAAACAAGAGCGTTTCATTATGCAGTTAAATTATTCCTGCATTCTCCACCAAAAAAAAAAACAAAAACACATAACTTTATTTGTATTATCCCTGTTTTACGGCTGAGAGTCCATGATATTTCAATATTAACAATCATGGAAAACAATAGAACATGGCAAAATCAAAAACAAATGGTAAGTGGCTTAAACTTTGCCTTTCAGTCTTAAAATTTGAATTTTCTGCAGATAACGACAGAAGCTTTGGGTCAAGAGCTCAACGTTTCTTACTAAAATGTCAAGGACAATCACAGGATAAACATGCTTCTGTACCTGGTTAACAGAAAAGGCAGCCAATACAAATCAGAATGAAGTAACAGAACTTCTATAGTATTAACACTGACATCTGGAAAGGAAAGGGGATGGAGGGAAAGGAACTGAGCAAGCGGAAATGTGCTGTTTGATCTTCCTGTCATGTCTGTAAATGAATCTGATAGCAAAGCCCCCTCCCCTTCAATGATCACCGCAGAGGTCTTAGGGCAGAGTGGAGAAAGCCAGAGAAATGATTTTCTTGCTCTGGAGAGATGGCATTTAGGTTAAAGCTTTAGCATTGATTTAAATGTTTTTGCTCCAGGCCAAACTGAAAGATATATCCCCGCGTGCTGTCTCGGGAAGCCCCTTTGGATATATATATATATATACATACATACATACATACATACATACATACACACACACACATATATATATATATATATATATATATATATATATATATATATATACACACACACACACACACACACAGTATCTCACAAAAGTGAGTACACCCCTAACATTTCAGCAACCTTTTTATTATATGTTCTCAAGGGACATTTCTATTCTAGACAAATTCTATAGAAATGAAAATTATATATACTTTACTTATACGTTAGAGTAGACAATGTGCAGCTTGTATAGCAGTACATATTTACTGTCCTCTAAAAATAACTCAACATACAGCCATTATTGTTGAAATAACTGTCAACAAAAGTGAGTACACCCTAAGTGAACATGTCAAAACTGTGTCCAAAGTGTCAATATGTTGTGTGAGCATCATTGTTATCTAGCACTGCCTTAATCCTCCTGGGCATGGAATTCACCAGAGTTTCACAGGTTGTTGCTGGGATCCTCTTCTACTCCTCCATAATGACATCACGGAGCTGCTGGATGTTAGACACATGGCGCTTCTCCACCTTCCGCTTGAGGATGCCCCACAGGTGCTCAATAGGGTTCAGGTCTGGAGACATACTTGGCCACTCCATCACCTTCAGCTTCCTCAGCAAGGCAGTTGTCATCTTGGTGGTGTGTTTGGGGTCATTATTATGCCGCTCGGCCCAGTTTCTGAAGGGAGGGCATCATGTTCTGCTTCAGAATGTCACAGTACATGTTGGAATCCAGCAACACTCATGCAGGCCCAGACCATGATGCTACCACCACCATGCTTGACTGTAGGCTAGACACAATTTTCTTGGTACTCCTCACCAGGGCGTCGCCACACATGCTGGACACGATCTGAGCCAAACAAGTTTATCTTAGTCTCATCAGACCACAGGACATGGTTCCAGTAATTCATGCTCTTGGACAGGTTGTCTTCAGCAAACTGTTTGCGGGCTTTCTTGTGAGCCAGCTTCAGAAGAGGCTCCCTTTTAGGACGACGGCCATGCAAACCGACTTGTTGCAGTGTGCGGCGTATGGTCTGAGCACTGACAAGCTGACCTTCCGCTTCTGCAACCTCTAAAGCAATGCTGGCAGCACTCATGCGTCTTTTTTTTTTTTTTTTTTTTTTTTTAAAGCCAGCTTCTGCACCTGACACACAGCACAAGGTCTTCCACAGCACAACTTCTTTGATTCAACTTCTTTGGCCTGTTCCGAGTGGAACCCGTCTTGGAAAACCTCTCTCTATGACCCTGGCCACTATGCTGTAACTCAGTTTCAGAGTGTTACCAATCTTCTTATAGCCTAGGCCATTGTTGTGGAGAGCAACAATTCTAATTCTCAAATCCTCAGGGAGTTCTTTGCCATGAGGTGCCATGTTGAACATTCAGTGATCAGTATGAGAGAATTGTACTCAAAGCACCAAATTTTAACCGTTCTAATACAAGATCCACACATTTGTATGGTCATGTCAAGCAGGCAAAAACATGAACATGATGAATAGGACATTTGGCTTTGCATGGTTAAACAACATACAACTGTTATCACTTAGGGTGTACTCACTTTTGTTGCCAGTTATTTAGACAATAATGGCTGTATGTTAAGTTATTTTCAGAGGACAGTAAATCTGTACTGCTATACAAGCAGCACATTGACTCCAAGTTTCATTTCTATAGTATTGTCCCTTGAGAAGGTATACTAAAATGGTTGCTGAAATGTGAGGGGTATATTCACTTTTGTGAGATACTGTTTAATATATATATATATATATATATATATATATATATATATATATATATATATATACACACACACACACGTTTCAATTCCTTTTTTTTGCCGCAACTTAATCTACTTACAATTAAATATAGTCTCATGACTAAACTTCAATAGATTGTAGAGCAAGCATGCACATGATTCAGCAAAATGACAATACTTCATCAAAACACTTCATTTCTTTAGTTCATTGAAAATGTACATGTAATGCAAGCTACAAACTCTTTTAAGAATAATAACTCTAAGGGAGTACTGAGAAATTAAGAGCAGTTCCTTACATAACACATTCTACATAACATCTCTCACATAACAAAAAGATCCCATCTCAGACATAGAATCACGTAACACTTAAGTCAATACACACATCTATGAGCGGATGTGACGGACGCTGTGGCAGTGTGACAATTGGCAATTTCTTGAAATAGAAATAAGAAGAAGACAGACTGTGGGAAGGTGTTTCTAGACTGTTAATGAGAGGCGAAGTGAGGAGGTGTGCACATGGGTTTATCAGCTGCTGCTGTTATCATACTTCACTATGACCGACTGAGGTACCACTGTACCCTGATCCCTGAAGCCCCACTGAGGACTTTATCGGCGAGTAGAAGCACTGTACTTCTAGCTTGAGTCCGACTGCCTGCATTAATGTATTGCCCACTGACTTCAGCCTTGACTGCGCTGCAATGCAGGGCTTTTTTTTTTTTTTATAAGCAAAAACGGGGAGTGGCGCCTCTCTGGGGCTCTTGCTTTCTGTGTCTGTCTCTGTGACTTTGACTACATGCACAGATTTGTGTCAGTACGAATCAATTCAGTCCAACTGCAGATGCAATACTAAGAAAATGTTATTTATATTGCATTGCATTTTATATGTCATTTTTGTGTTAACTATTTCTTTACAAAAGATTACCCTTGTGTAAACATTAGCCTAGGGGTCTTCAACAGGGGGTCTGTGGTGGTACTGCAGGGGGTCTGACAATAAAAATGCATAAAACAAAAATACAATATTAAGTTAACTTCAACTAAAGTGAATACTCGGCTAAATGGTTCATTATCCTTCCAACATTAAAATGTAATGTGCAAGTATATGACTCTGCACATTAATGATTATTTTAATGGATTTGCAATCTATGCATCATAAAACAGTATGTAAATAGATCCACATGGTATTATGTGCATATTATAACAGGCCACGCTTAAAATACAACACTACATTTTACAGATTATGAAACAAGCGGTCTGTTTTCACCAAGGCCTGGAAAAATAGTTCTACAGT